>JBBPBQ010000001.1:37058330-37095498 GCA_037974755.1 Cicer yamashitae | reverse complement strand
AAGTAAATATATTTTAATGGTGTAACTTTTTTCTTATAAATACAACCACAATAATTTCAATAATTCACTTAAAATAATTAGGACTAAAGAAAGTATTACATAAATGATCACATTAAGAAATATCAAGAAGTCTTCAGAGAACATGGACAATTGATATTTAAAATGTCTCAGTTTCATATATCAACGGTTAACATGTAAAAGTTTGTTAATAGGTAGTAGTTGAGTTGCTAACTAAGGTGTTAGAGTTTGTTTGTTCGAGATTAGTTAGTTTATCATTCGATATTATATAATTTATTTATATATAGAGCTTGTTGTATTAATTTATTATATTTTATCATTATAAATTATAATAAATGTCTACCTCATTTTTTTATCTCTTTAATTGCATAATTTCTAATATGATTAGCGACTTGGGTTGTGATTTAAGAACAATTGAATAATCTCTTTACATTGAGGTAAATATAAGAAGATGATTATCGACAATAACCATTGACATTTGTTTTTTTACTGTATTTATAAAAAAAAAATTATTTAAGTAGAAGAAAAATTTAAACAAGAATATGTCAGAGATGCTGCGGATTCTGCCCGCTCCCGAGAAGATCTGCCACTATATATATATTTTGTCTACATAAAATTTCAGGGTCCATCCCATCACACAAATAAGAGCAAAATAGCAATAATAAGAAGAATCTAACAAAAGTGACTTGGCATACTACACATATTTTCCTTGTTATTATAACTTATATTCTACACACCATATCCTTAATTATTATAATATGTTTTATTAAATAATCAACAACATTTATTTTCTCATTCAATAATCAATAATTTCAAGGGAAATCATGAAAAGACTTGTAATATAATTACTTAAAGAGTGACACCTTGTCGTACATATTATATTTAGTATGATGTTTGGAAATACTATCTAATTTAAATTTTTAAAAATAATTTCAAGTCATAGATCGAAAAAATATAAGAAAGTATAAGTTCCAAAATAGAGTTAAAAACATGTCTTATATTTTAAACATGAAATCATATAGTCAAGGAAGAAAAACCATTTTCCAAAGTCACCCTTGATCTTGGCCAAAATGAGATTTCTCCTTCACCAACACTTAAGATTTTTCTCCACAAAACTCTCAAGATTTACGTGCTTCCTCACCAAAAATTTCTTTACCACAATTCCAAGAATTGAGGGAGGGAAATATTTCTTTGTTCTTTTACTTCTAAATACTTGGTCCCCAAGTTTTGTAATAAAAATAATAAATTTAATCCTCCAAACTAGGTCTCAAAGTTTGGTTTAAGATAACGAATTTAATCCATCATTACACTAACTCATTATTTCATCTTGAGAAATTATCTATCCTAGTGTTCAATTCACAAACAAATAAATCTATCATAGATGAATTAATCAAATAATTACTCGCCAATGATAATTTTCATCTTAACGTGATTAAATTATTATCCAACATAAACAAATATTTTTGCATCTGAAAAATATTTCTAGAACATATGTCAATCACAAATAAAATATAAAACTTCTGTTTAAATTTCTATGAAATTCTGAATTTGTTGAAAAATTAAACAACGGGAGAATTTTAATAGATTCACGTACACAAATAGAAAGGTTATTTAAAAAGTAAATATATTTTAAATGGTGTAACTTTTTTTCTTATAAATACAACCACAATAATATCCAAAATTCACTTAAAATAATTAGGACCATTCCAAAGAAAATTTTCTATTAAATGATCACATTGAGAAATATCAAGAAGTCTTCAGAGAACACGAACAATCAATATTTAAAACATCTTAGTGTATAATAGTCAATCTCTTTTGAAAAAACACCATTGCAAACAAAATAATAATAATCTCTTTTAAAAACCTCTTTCAAACTAAAAACCAAGAAATATTCATACAAATAGTACACACATATGTGGGCATAATAATAAATCCAACAAGACCAATATGTTCATAATATGTTGTTTGATGCATTGCCAAAAATAAGTCAAACCAAGTCTTATAAAATTCAAACTCAATAAACAAAGTAGCATAACAAAACAATTATCAATTTAACAATTGAATGATATCTCTAAATCATTTGAAGCCTCTGGAAACGCCATCACATATTGTTCTACCTTTTGAGCCTCTCCCTTTTGAGCCTCTCCCTTTTGTACATTGATATTAACATTTTTCAAGACACTCCCATTAGAGATAAGAAAGTTGAGCATAATAATCTCATTTTCAGTCCCAGTAAAGTTATCTATCTCCACCACCTTCAATGTTGATGTCATGCATTGGCAAATGCTTAAATTGCCTATCCAATGTTTTGGATTATCATCACCACCATCTGATAAATAATATTTATCTGAATCCCCCTATAATTCATACAAGCATAAACATGCACACAAAAAAAACAGTTAAATTGACGATTAAAAAATAGAGATAGATATCATGTTTTCTGTCTTCATTAATAAAAGACAGAAAACATAATAGATATCTCTAATTAATTTCCTCTGAAAATTATATTTATTGAGTTAAAATTTGAGACATATTCCTCTAGTATACTGACTCACATGCATATAATTAAAAGAAAAAAATGGATACTTACATCAAATAGTCTTCCAAACCCTAATTTAAAGGTGAGAATCTCCAACATAGTACAACTATTTAAGAAGAATAAGACTCCAAGACATTCTTCATCATGCAAATCCGTCATAATTTTCAAATGTTTTGTATTCATATTATCTTCTAGACGTATTTGTCCTGAATGATTTGGAAGAACCTTGCATATCAAATAGTAAATGTTTAAATACAATGTAATTGATCATAATAATTTTCATATAATTAGTTATACATTAGAAGAAATGAATTAATTAGATCAATTAATAATAAAGTAGGGTAAATCTAAAAAATACAAAGAATCATTAAAAAGAAAATATAAATTAAAGGCATTACCTGAAGTGCATAACTGCATACAGTAAGAACCTTAACATGGTTGAAATTTGTAATGACTTTGTAAATAAAATCATCTTTTTCAGGAGATTCGTATTCAAGGCGAAAATCGAGATAAACCTCTTCTAGATCGAAGGAGTTTTCGATTTCAAAATAAATCGAATTCCCACGATACTTGAAATAAGTTAGATTAGGAGCATTGATTGCAAATCCAGGATCCAAAAAATTGGAACTATCAACAACAAGCCTTTTCAAACTCAAATCATCACTTCCACATTCAAATTTAGTTGTTTGCCAACACTTTTTCAAGCTTAAACTCTCAATCATCTTACAATTGGATAACAAAGTTTTGATAGCATGATTTTTCATTATCATCTGGCAACATATCTTTTAAGAGTGTTAATAATTATGTGAAGCTTTTATCAGACCATCCATTACTCGCTTTTCAGTTGTACAACTTTAATATCGCCGACAGTCTTGTGAATTTAGTACAACCATTATATAATGGTTTCTCTGCATCACTCAACAAACTCTCAAACATTTTAGGACAATCTCGAAGATCTTCTTCAACTACTTTAGCAATCTCCTCAACTCGGTCCCGCTCATATGTATCTGTGTCGAAATCAGTTGAAGCATATATCGAACCATTCTCAAAATTAATGTTCCCTTTTTTTTTCTCACCATGTTTTATCCAACATGTATAGCTTTGATCAATTCCATGCCATACTAAATGTCCTTCCAATTGATCTACTCTAACGCGTTTTCTAAAACAACATTTTAAACAAGGACAAATGATTCGATTTGGATCTTTTGCATTCTTCACTGCAAACTCAACAAACTTCTTCACTCCATTTTCATACTCTTTTGACAATTGATTGACAGACATCCATTTCCGGTTCATTTTATATGACCTATATAAATGCAGTGTTACACAAATAATAAACTACTGATAACATTATACCAATCTATAGTACACATATCAAATATTGGAAAATGGAAACCAAGGTCCAGGTCTGATTTCAAAACAGAACAGATCGAACAAATTTCAAAAAATAATAGATTTTATATGATTTATTAGGTAACAATTTATTAGTTTCAGTGACAACAACAAATTAATTAATAAATACAGTACCTGAGACAACGTATCCAATTTGTTTTAAAGGAGCAGTATTTGAGCGCACAGTAGAGGAGATGAGGGTTCGCAGAGTAGAGGAGATGAGGGTTCGTAGGGTTAGGACAACGTATTAAATTTGTTTTAAATTTATTTTTATTTATTTAAAGTGAATTATTTTACAGCGTTTGTATAAAAAAGCGCTCTAATAGGTCCTTTAATTATGTGAAAGCGCTTGTATTTTACAGCGCTTGTATAAAAAGCGCTCTAATAGGTCCTTTAATTATGTGAAAGCGCTTCTAATTTACAGTCCTTTTACAAAAAGCGCTTTAAAAGCTATTTAACATAATGTGGGAGCGCTATATTTTACAACGCTTGTATACAAAGCGCTGTAAACATTATGTGAGAGCGCTTCAATTTACAGCGCTTTCATCAAAAGCGCTGTAAAAGCGTTGTAAACATTATGTGCAAGCGCTATGTGACCCTAAATGACCCTACACCATCGCTTGTTCCAAAGTGCTTGTCAAAAAAGCACTGTTGTATCCTCCGTTAATTTTAAAATATTATACAACAGCGCTTTTATTTAATAAGCGCTATAAAAGGCGCGCCATAAAATGCAATTTTTGGCGTAATGTTGGCAATTCAAACAAAGCTTTAGGTGATTCAAAATCCTCTTCACTCCAATCAGGATCAAAAAAATCAAACACCAAATCTCTAACACCATGTTGTGTTGCAAAATCACCACTACTTTCTACCATCTCACTAACAATTTTTGGCTCTAATATTGTTAAAGAGAATTTTTCAAAAAATTTTTCTTTGTGGTTTTGAAGCCATAATTCTATAAAGTTAAGAAATTCCTTCTTTCTAACAAAAAAGTTTTCATTGAACTCTATGTTGGTTGTGTTTTCCCACAAGTGCAACCAACTTTTTGAAAGGATGGATGTCCTTGCAGCTTCCTTGAATGGAAGAAGTGAAATGATATTGAAAAGTAATGAGTTAGGCAACAAATTGAACCTATCAAGGTTTCTAGCCATATCTAGCTAGCTATCAATATTGGTTTGATATTGGAGGGGAGTGTGTGTGTGTATGAGAGAGAGAAGAAAGCAATGGATATGCAAATAATTCAAGGTGTTATACTCTTATGTGAAGTTGATGAACATTATAGAAAAATGATATCTCCAAAGGGGCATTATATAATATAGCAAGAAAGCACATTTTCATATTTTCAATTATTTTTACCTTTAATACATATAAAAAACATTGAATTTATTATATATAATCAATACAATGATTTTTTATTATATAAAAATCAAACCTAAAGCTTAGTGTGATACACACGTTTGGAATTTATTTGTGCAACCTTCATTATCATCAATTTTGTAACAGCCCGTTGTTTTTTATTTATTTATTTATTTTTTTTTATATAAATAAATTCAAGTTCATAAAATCAAGAAAATACTTTTGGATAAAACATTTAAGTCGTATCACAACGACAAAAGGCAACAATAATGCAAGCAGCGGAAATAGTTTTCGGAATTAAAAGTCCAAAGTATTTTCAACAGAAAAATACACCGGGGATATGAGACCTATCAAACATAGCTCATACCACTGGGGTATTCTCGGCAGTCACCTGCACAAATGCACTTCCCCAAGAATCTCTACTTCCCCCACGTCACATCAAAAAGTGACACATGGACCCACCAGAATAAAAGTCAACAGACAGTTAAAATATAGGGATACAGTCTTCCAAAATAAAATAAATACAACCACAAGAGGAAGACACCCTGCCCCTATACAGCCACCTAATCTGATCATACCACAAAAAGCTATACAACCTGGGTAAACTCCACGAGCCCAGCAAAACTTTCTGATACAGCCTCGGTCAGGTATAACCACTACCTTCTCGTCTCCGGGGTACTAATCGGAAGGACGGTCCTAATCCTCATATGAGGGTAAAGCTCAGATTTCCACAATAATTGTAAAGCGTCACCAATCCGAAATTAACAAACAACACATAGCATTTAAGTTTTAAATGCACAAAATAACCTTTCAACTTAACATACTCCTTGAAAGGGTTTTCATATGCCAACAATGCATATACAAGTTGAAAAATGAAGTTTTTAACAAAACTGCACTATAGTATTCGAATACAGCATCATTGTATTCGAATACAGAGCTAAAACACAAGTCAATAGCAAAATCCACTTAAATGTATTCGAATACAAGCACCACGTATTCGAATACAACTGCTACAAATTGCAGATTTCAGTTTCGCAAACGTTTCGAAATCATTCAACACTTACATACAAAATCAAACAATCACACTCATCAATTACGGCACAATCACAACAACCGATTATGTATATACAATCATCATGGTATATCAAACATGACTCGCGTGCCAAGCACCCTAATGCAAATCATAATTTTGGCGTAACGTCCAGAATTCCAAACCAAAACCCTCATCGGAGGGGCGTAAATCATAATTGTACAGCCTCTCACAGACCAGTACTAATTATCAAGGTGCAATCTCTCACGGATCAACACAATTTACTATCGTACAGCCTTTCACAGACCAGCACGATTTTCTATGCGTGCAATCGCTCACAAATCAGCACGACTTACAAGAGTGCAATCTCTCACAGATCAGCACGACGCAAAAATCCGCGCAAGGATAAGATGAACCAACCATTCACATGGTATCATCTCGTGGCCCATCACGGTTACCACTATCACCATCACACCATCGCGGTCACCATGTACTATGAATGCATGAGCACACTCTGACTCTTTTTAGCACAACCATTAAGTAAATGCAGCTATTAAAAGATTCCCCATTTTTAATGCTCATTTAACACTAATGATTTTTCAAATTCGACACACAGAGTATACTCAAACATATATAACTCATAATCCCACAATTCGCACCAATTCATATCAATTCATTTTTCCACAAAATCCACACATAAAACACATCTCAAAAATTCATAATATTAATTATGAACACATCAATCACACCAAACATGAATCACCACAACCATTACGTAAATACATCTATTAAAAGATTCCCCATTTTTAATACTCATTTAACAATAATGGTTTTTCAAACATTTCACATAGTACACTCGAAGCAGATTTTCCTCAAACCCACATCAAATTTAATCCACAATCCACATTAAATTTAATTCACCACACATACCAAATTTCATCAATTTATTTTCCACAAAACCACACATAAATCACATTAATTCAAAACTCCAAATTTCCAAACATAAACCACCTATATTAAATCTCCAAATATAAATCTCCAAAATTTTCAACAATAAATCACCAAATTCAAAACTCCAAATTTCCAAACATAAACCACCTATATTAAATCTCCAAATATTAAATCTCCAAAATTTTCAATCATAAATCACCAAATTCAAAACTCCAAATTTCCAAACATAAACCACTTATATTAAATCTCCAAATATTAAATCTCCAAAATTTTCAACCATAAATCACCAAATTCAAAACTCCAAACTTCCAAACATAAACTACCTATATTAAATCTCCAAATATTAAATCTCCAAAATTTTCAACCATAAATCACCAAATTCAAAACTCCAAATTTCCAAACATAAACCACCTATATTAAATCTCCAAAATTTTCAACCATAAATCACCAAATTCAAAACTCCAAATTTCCAAACATAAATCACCTATATTAAATCTCCAAAATTTTGAACCATAAACCTCGCCAAATTTATTTCCCAAAAACATCACCTCAAACACCTTAAATTTAATTTCCTCAAAACACACATAAATCAATTAAATTCAATTTCTAAAAAATCACACATCAATTTCACCAAATTCCAACTCCATAAATACACATATAAAATCTTATATGCAAGCTAAAAATTTGGAAGGAGCCCTTACCTCAATTGTAGCTCGAACAATTGGTTACGGCACCGCGATTAATTCTGGTAAAATATTTTGTTCGCTTGTCGCTTCCAAAGTTGGCTCACTAGCACCGCAGCGTGGTTTATTATATATATATATATATATATATATATATATATATATATATAATAAAACAAATATCTAAACAAAAATTTAGATATATTTTTTTTATAAAAAAAAAATCATCATTACCCCTGTCACCTCACATCACGTCACAAATCACTTTTTCCAAAAAATATCTTTTTTCGCCGCAATTCAATTGACCGATGAATTTTTCAGAAAAAGCGCCGCGTCTCAGAAATTTTTTATTTCGCTAAAAGTTTTACCAAAATTAAACAAAATTATTCTTCGACGAATAATTTTAATCGGGACTCCAAAATAATTTTTAAGGCATTTAATACACAAAATCCCATTAAAATTGGCTAAAAAGCCTCAAAATTCCACATAAAAATGCACTAAAATTCATAATTTACAAATTAAAATTAAGGGTCTTACAAATTTCATCTTCTTCTTGTTCAAGATTTGTAGCATACCCCCAACAAAAGATCCAACAATCTTTAGGTTCGATTTATGATTTTATTTATGAGGTTGCAACTTTGTAGAAGAAAAATACTCATGTATAACCATGGTGAAAGATACACATATACATGAGTTTCAAATATATGCAAACATGATATAAGTTTGAATTTTCATTCCATGTGATTATGATAGTTTACGTTATTTGCATTTAAATTTATTTTGATGCATAATTGTTATTTTTAAGTTTTCCTACAACATGGATAAATTTAATACTATAGTTTTGCATTTTTGAATGATTTGAGAATGGTAGATAGTTATATTTAAAGATTAAAACTTTTCTATTGAATCAAATGATTTTTTAAAATATACGTTTAGAAGGTATATAATTGGAAAAGTACAATGATTTAATGGTTAACTAATGACAATAGTGATGAATAAACACATTTCGCCTAGTGGCTGTATCTACTGTTTTAATCTCTGGATTTGCAAATTTAAAATCCAAGAATATTAGTTTTGAATTTCTTTTAAATAATGTATTATTTAAAGTTTGAAACATAAAAAAAAAATGAAAAGGAGTGTTTTATTTTTTCAACACACGTAGGAATCATGAGGTAAGAATGCACTACATGAAATATTTGGTGATACAAGGGAACGTTTCCTTTATATAAGTGTTTAGAATGATTATTGTTAAAGTAATTTTGAAAAATAAATTACTCGATCATTATAAATGTATCTATTTATTATATGCTTGAATGTTGTTTTGAAGTGGATATCAAATAATATAATTATTTGAGTTCGTTGCCATGCTGAAAACTACTTTTTGGATTTTAAAAGTTGTTTAATTTTCTTCATGAGTTTACTGTATATCGATATATAATAATATAGATGTGAATCTTGGTTTATGTGAAAACTACTTTTTGGATTTTAAAAGTTGTTTAATTTTCTTCATATTTTAAAAGTATGAATATGTTTGGTTTATAATGTCTACTCATATGTTGTATTACTTTAAAATGGATGTGCATATGAATTGTTCTAAATATCAAGTTCATGTTTTAATGATATTTTTTTTTATGCAAGAAGTCTTAAATTTAGAATTGATTAACTCATAATTTATGTGCATGATAGTATGAGAGTATATGTGAATTTATTGCTTATTTTGATATTAAAAATGATTTGGATATATATTTTAAAATTATTGTAGGTTGACAAATGTTTATGGAAGAAACTGAAAGAAAATCTTAATGATTTTATTCATTGTTTATTTTCTATTGTGATACTTATTTGGATTACCATAGAACATATTTAAATATGAAACTTGAATTAACAAATAGATTTCATGATGCATGTATTAGTTATAATATAACTATGAAGAAATGGTTTATTTAACAGAAATGAAATAAATTTTTATTCGTTAAGGAGTAGATGACTAACATGTTCGGACCCACCTTATAATATTTGATTATGAAAAAAAAATTATGATCATGTTTTGTTAGCTTGTGGCAATATATATTTAATGCATTCAATGTATTATATCTTGAACTTGGATATATTGAAAAGAGAATTAAAATTTTAAATTGACATGCTTATTAAATATAGTAAAAGATAGAATAACATAAAAGTTTGTGTATGTGATAATTGAAATGTTTATTGATTATATGTGATACAATGTGAAGAGATTAAATAGAAAAAGTGTCATGGTATGGTCATAATTGGTCAACACTATCAAGAATATAAAAGGTAATCGGATGTTTGATGTAAGTCATGACTTGTAACAGACCTAAAATAACATATGTTGTTGGAAGATTAAGTCGGTGAACAAGCAATCCAACTAAAGAACATTGACATGCTATTAATAAAGTATTAAAATATTTGAAAGGAACAATTAATTATAGTTTAATCTATAGTGGATATCCTTTAGTTTTGGAAGGATATACAGTTGCCAGTTGGGTAAATCATGTTGAGGATCATTCTTCCACAAGTGGATGGATCTTCAACCTTGGTGGATGTGGAGTTTCTTGGGGTTCAAAGAAACAAACTTGCATTGCAGACACCACCATGGCTGCATAATTTATTGTTCTAGCTGCAGGTAGTAAAGAAGCTGAATGACTAAGAAATTTGTTGGAGATACCAATTTGGCCAAAGTAAATGGCATCAGTATCCATATATTGTGATAGTCAATACACATTATCAAAAGCATATAGCTAAGTATATAATAGAAACTCAATACATATTGGTTTAAGACATAGCTATGTAAAAGATTTAGTGGAGTGATATAAATAGTGTTTGTAAGAACTAAAAAAAATCTTGCAGATCCTTAGACGAAAGGTCTGACAAAGGACATGGTGTTGAAGACTTCATTAGGGATGTGATACAAGGTCATACCTAAATAATCACCAATGGTGGAAACAATCAACTCACACTTGAGTAGCATCAAGTCTTGAGTTCAATGATGAAAGTACACTATTAGAGTGATTGAAGTACTTGACAATAGATACATCCCAAAAGGTAAAAGTACTTGGACCATAAAATAAATATGGTAGGATGAGGTCTCTTCTTAATGGACATATAGCATATATTTGTTGGAATGTATAATTATGGGTGCATTTTTGATATAGTCCACCTATATGAGAATGAAGTGGACCGCTTCATAGAGTTCAAGAGCTTAACTCTTAAATTCTCACGAAAAGGATATGAGACACAATGACTTATCAAATGTGTCATTTTTATAATTTGATCAATGGTACCGAGATTTCATGTGTGAATTATGCACACTTGTTCCAATGAATGGTTCAAAGCTTGTCTACCAATCTATTCGGGGATGAGTGAAAACATAATATACTAAGTAATGGTTCAAATTGTAAGATACCTTTATCTGAAACCATGAGACTTTTGAAATAACGGACTTAGATATATTTTGAAAATGGTGGGGGATTGTGAGGGGAATTTCCAAAATATATTTGGAATTCTCTAATAGCTATATTAATGTAGCAAAATTAAATAACTTAAACCGATGCATCTTTTAAGTTACCAAAGGTTACAATCTTTTTTAAGAGTTGTTTTCTTTCACCATCAAGGATTCCAAAGTATCCTGAAGAGGATTCGCCGGTTAACCCGTTTGCATCCAATATATATAGATTGGTGGGGGCGAATCGAACCTAAAGCTTAGTGTGATACACACGCTTTGGAATTTATTTGTGCAACCTTTATTATCATCAATTTCATCTTCTTCTTGTTCAAGATTTGCAGCATACCCCCAACAAAAGATCCAACACAACATTCTACGTGTCACCAACCACATCAAGAGTGACCCCACTAACTAGCAATGACATTTGATCAACACACCAAGCTTCCATGTTATAGCAATGTAACAATGAGCTAAACGTCCAAGATCTCTAAGAGACCTTGACACCACATCTTAACTCAAAACCTTAAGGAAATCAGTATATAGGTCACCACTCGTATATTTCTAACATTTCCTCCATTCCTAGTCGATATGGGACTAACACTCACACTTGAATTCCAACAATCTCCCTTTCAAGTGTGAGTCACCTATATCACTAGACTTGATCCACACTAGGATCTCCCGATCTAGCTCTCCCACCAAGTCGAACCAAGGCTCTGATACCACTTGTTAGAGAGTCCAGGGAAGCGCGACAACAATAATGTACTAAATGTTCAGGATCACTAAGAGATCTTGACACCACATTCCTTCCAGTCGTAGTCGATGTGGGAATAATCACGCACATTTGAATTCCAACATACTCTATAAGGAAAACACACATTTGAAACAAACGTAAAGAAATTGGTTTGTCGCTATTATTGCACATATGCTTGTACTATGCATGTTTGCATCAAAATATGACTTCAACGAGCCTTAACTTTAGTAAGGATAGGTCCCACCATGTAGCTCTTTAGTTCGAATGGGGAGGATATTGACACAACATAAAGATGACCTTGACATTTTAGGAAATGACCTCGAACACTCTAGCCACGTCAAATAATCTGATGCCCCTTTATAATAATGACATTTGCTTCGATGTTGTGGTTTTTCCTTGTTTTGCAGGAGGTGACAACCATAATCACCCCTCAAGCCTCTATGCAAAGACAAGGGAGCCATATAGATGGATATATATCAAATGCAATCGATCAAAGCTTCTCGGTCGACTTATAGATATAACAGTTAGTAAATTCATGATTACTAATGATTCGTGTATGGACTCTGTTTTGTTCATGACATGCAAGAGTAAAGTAAGATTGGAAATTACAAAGAAAAATAGCTCCATGTGACTACATTGATTCCAGCAAGCCGAATTCCCCTTCCGAACTCCTATGCTTGGTTGAGAGAGAATCTTGACACTTCGACAATGGACCACATACACGTCAACTTAATACATATTATTATTCTTATACATCACGTCTTGTGTGTTTAACTCAAGTTTAAATGAATGTTCACACCACAAATAGTGTTTACAAATATTGAGTAAATGCGTTTATAACATGGCAATTAACGACTCTTACCTATATGACAAGAATGACATGTGTTAAAAGAACACAAGCAATTATCTCAAATAAAGTAGCACAACTATGTTATTATCGGTATACATAATGCTGAAGTACAGTTAACACATATACTTTGAAGGTGCAAAGATGAGAAGGGGATTGAAATGTGTTTGTTAAAGTTGATAATTTTTTGCTAATTTGATTAAGGTTGGTTGATTTTTATGAATTACTTAGATAAGAAGCAATCAGATTCAGAAGCAGCAAACAATGAAACATAAATAATTTGACACATAGATTTATCTTGGTTCACCACTAACTTGGCTACATCCAGTCCCCTCATTCATAAGACTTTAATCCACTAATTCAAATACCTTGAATTAAAAAGCACTTGACCTTCCAAGCCAGACTTCTCAAATAGCCTAACAACCCCAGACTTTTGAGGAACTAACCACCTTGACCCTACAAGCCAAGTCTTCTAACAAGCTGACAACCCCATATTGAAGAAGGAACTAAACCACTACCGGGTTGGATACAAAAGATTGGAACAAAGTGAATAATAATAATAATAATAATAATAATAATAATAATAATAATAATAATAATAATAATAATAATAATAATAATAATAACTCTCACACTCTAAGAAAAGAACACTCAGAAAATATTTCTCATTCAAACAATTATTTTTCTCTTTGAACTCTAAGATGAATTTGGAATCTTGAGCTTGAGTTCTTCTACTCTTTTATACTTTTCGATGATTTTCTTCTTCAGCCTTGAATGTCTATTTATAGTTAAAATTTGGGCTTCAATTTAGTCATTGTTTAATTCTAAATTGTATCTTGTTTAGATTGAGTTTGTTAAATCTTCATATTGATTATGTTCCTATTTTGTTTAGATTGAGTTTGTAAATTTTTCATATTGATTATGTTCGTATTTTGTTCAGATTGCATTTGTAAATTCTTCATATTGGTTTTGTTCATATTTTGTTGTAGATAAATGTTGATCAAATCTTCTTCAAACCTTGATCAAATCTTTTTCAAATTTTGATCACATCTTCTTTTCAACTTGGTCAAAGATTTTCATCAACTATAACTATGAATCAAATCTTATTTTAGATTTTCAACAATTATAAATTTGAAACAAATCTTATTTTATATTTTCTTCAATTATAAATCTGAATCAAATCTTATTTTAGATTTTCTTCAATTATAAATTTGAATGAAATCTTCTTGAAAAACATGAATCTTCTTTCATACTCTTTGAAGTCAAATATATTGTTCTCACAAAATACTTTTGTTATCATCAAAACTCTAAGTATAAATTCAACTTGGTTCCAACAATCTCCCCCTTTTGATGATGACAAAACTTGTATATTTGATAACAACTTTTATTTATATTTCTTTGACTCCCCCTACGTCTAAGTATCATTTTCTTCCCACTTTATCAAATATATTTATCCCCCTTTTGTCATCAGACAAAAAGACTTTAAAGTGAAGCATGCTTTTATTATTTTATTTTTTATTTATATTTTTTTATCTTTTTTTTTGTCTTTTTTTTTCGTTCTCTTTCTTTTTTTTTTGACCAAGATTGACCAAGATTGTTCTTACTTGATTAAGATATTAAGTTGTCACCTAGAAAGGTGCAGTTGCCACTAGTGTTTTTTCTCAAGTTTATCTCTAGCATAATCTGAATCACAGTATACACTCAGTTTCTACTTAGAAGATTTCTTGTAGAACATGGTAAGGTTGATAGTGCCTTTTAGGTATCTAAGAATTCTCTTAACAATAGTTAAATGTGATTCCCAATGGTCAACTTGAAATCTTGCACATACACATACACTAAATATGATGTTAGGTCTGAAAGTGGTAAGGTAAAGTAGGGATCGTATCATTTCTCTATAGATTTTTGGTTAACTTTTTTGCCTGAATCATCTTTTTTCAAGTGAACACGTAGGGTTTATTGGTGTAGCCATAGGTTTGAAATCACTCATCTTAGTTTGATGAAGGTATATACTTTTTTGACTTTGCTAAATTTGTATCCCTAAGAAGAACATAAGTTCTGCCATCATACTCATTTGAAATTCAAGCTGCATCAATTTAGAAAATTCTTGGCAAAGCGTGCCATAAGTAGATCCAAAAATAATTTCAAGAAACGTAAATTTGAATAATAAGATTGTCATCTTCTACTAATTTTCTAAAAAATGTATTATCTACTTGTCGTCTTTCAAAGTTATTTTTATGCAAGAAGGTACTAAGTCTATCATACCATACCAAAGGTGCTGGATAGCATTTCAACAAGTGTACTGAATCGTTGCAAGTAATAATAAAACAGTAGTACCGAGTGTCGAACTCAAGGATTGCGTTTTACTATTGAATTATATTTAGTTACTAAAATTGAACAAAAAGTTCCCAAATTGATTGAAGTAATATTTAAAATTAACAATAGTAATAAAATTGATCCTTTATAATGAGAAAAATGTCAGGGATGAGTCTCACTTCGAATCCAACCTTGGTGTCTAATTTTTTCCTAGTTACTGAATTGCTTTATTGAATTATTACCGAATTCTCTTTATTATTCTTTCCCTAATGTCTTAGTGACAGAACGTTTAATTCCAATGTAACCCCTAATTCCTTAGTGGATTTAAGATTAGAATTAAGCCTTACCATACAGGAATTCTCTTGTTAAACTATTGCCTTTGCAATTAATTTAATTGGTTTCATGACCTGCATCTATCCCTAGACTACAAAATCATGAATTTCTCATCTCAAGCATTCGTAAAGTCCACTTCCGTTTCAAAATACGAATCGTAGAACATTTTAATGTTGATCAAGCAATATAAAGCATTAAGCACAGAGATGAGAAAAATAATTCAATAAACTCATTCATATAACTAAAAATCAAATCAGAAAAATAAGGGTTTCATCTTGTTACACTCATCCCTATCAAATAGGGTTTAATTACTCATGACAGAGATAGAAAATATAGAGATTAGAGAAGAATTACAAGAAAGATTCATGAATGATTCTTGATAAAACTGCTCCAATGGTGTTAGCAACGGCCATTAGGGAACAAGTCTCCCCACTTCCCAATATGCAAAAAAGATACCTAAAAGTGAAAAAATGCGTTTTTATACATTCACCCGCATGCCAGGCCCCCCAAGCGCGGAATTTGCGCTTCAGGCGCAAATGGACAGGGTTAGGAAGGCCGAAATGAGACCTAGACGCAGGTGTTTGCGGTTCAGGCGCACAACATCTGCTGTCTGACTTATACTGCATTTTTCTCATTTTCAAATTATTCTACCACTTTTTATATTTCTTCACCTTTTCATTGTGTAGATTCTCAAACATTGACAAAAGAACCAAGAAGATATTATTTATCAAAGTACACAAACTGATTTTTTTTCTTCTTCTTTTCTTTTTGTTTTGATTTTTTTTTCTTTTTGTGAGAATCACCACTGTAACATCCCAAATCAAAGGACTAAAAATAATTCGAATTTCAAATTTTCAAACATTCTAATTTATAGATTATTATGATTATACTATAAGTATTATTATTATTATATTATTATTATTATTATTATTACTAATACTCTAATTGTTATCAATAACCAATTTGCTTAAAATAAGGTAATATTAGTAAACTGTTTTGTTTGTTAGAGACTTATAAATAATAATAGGAAGTTTGTTATGATTGTTAAAGGTTTTATGATAGAGATAATAACAAACAAAGCTATTATAACAACCTTTTGTTATATAATTATCTATTAATAAGGAGTCAAACAAAATCAAAAAAACAGCCCATCCTAAATGAACTCAATATGTACTCATTTTATTTGTAACAACCAAGAGTTTAGTGGGGCAAATATAGATACCTAGTCAAATTATCTTATAAGTATTTAAATATAAATAGATACAAAGAAGAAGAATAATGAATTAAAAACTCAATAGAGAAAACTATGCAAAAATAAAGAGGAGCAAAAGTACAGGTTGCAGTTGCAATAGCGGTTAATGACGATTAACATATATGGAATCTTTTTATCAAAGAATGCTCTTGGTGAGTAATCACATCTTTTAAACTTTTTGGCTACATTTATTTTGGGAATTTGGGATGGAAAAAGAGTTAGATATTTTGAATGGTATTTTCTTATAAAATTATATTTTGTTGAGAATCTAACTCTATTAAAATTGAGATTTTAGAACTGTAATAATAGATTATGAATTGATTTATTTACCATTGTTTGTTGAATTACCGTTTTTATGATTTATTAAATATATATTCTTTAAAAGATTGTTTTATGATATTTTCTTCAATGATTGTTATTATTATATATTCAAATAAAATATCATATTATAAATATATATATATATATATATATATATTCTTTAATAGATCGTTTTATTATATTTTCTTGAATGATTGTTGTTATCATATATTCAAATGAAATATCATGATGTAAACATATATTCTTTAAAAGATTGTTTTATTATATTTCCCTGAATGATTGTTGTTATTATATTCAAATGAAATATTATATTATAAATATGATCTTATGAATATGATTGTTAAAAATATGAATTACTTTGATTGTGTGTGCTGGAGATGGGACTTGTACCCCACATATTGATGAGTTTTAAACTTCATAAAGGGATGAGGTTTAAATTCCACACATTGATGAGTTTAAACTCCACAATGAGATGAAGTTTAAACTCCACACGGATGGGTCTTGTACCCCACATATAGATGAGTTTAAACTCCACAATGAGATGAAGTTTAAATTCCACACGGATGGGTCTTGTACCCCCATATAGATGAGTTTTAAACTCCAAAATAAGATGAGGTTTAAACTCCACACGGATGGGTCTTCTACCCCACACTGGATGAGCTGGTGCTCCACATGATGAGATAATACTCACTTCGCGGAAGTAGTATATCTCCATATAACGATGAGACGTCATTGAATTGATTTATTTATTTTCTGCAGGATAAATGTGTGTAGTGGATTTATTTGATTATTGCATATGTGAATTATTGTTAATTCAATTCATGAGTTTTTATTAATTATTGAAAGTAATTGGTTATTATAGAAGAATCTTAGTTATATCATGTATATTTCTAAAGAATACTTTTGGAAGAATGCGGATGCCATGATCGATTTTTCCGGTTACCGCGCCGACTGAGAACAATACTTATTTTTAAATTGTGTGTACTATTCACTGGGATTTATTATCTCATTAATGTGTTGTTTTCAGAGAGTGAGACTGTTGGGGACGTCGATAGTTGAGAAGTCCTAACTCCTTTGAGAAGAGTAATTTCCTTAGATTAGGTTAGTAGATCAAGAATAAGTAGACATAGTGTCTACATTGTATTTAATTTCGGGATTAGTTATTAAATGCCCAAATTTGAATATTTTGATTATTAAAGAATTTTCAGCTGTAAGGTTTTGTTTTATGGATTTTACAATATTATTTCTTTCGAGAACTTCATTAATTATTATAGTACCTTTTCTTTTATATAAATATGGAAACTTTTTCGTTATTACCTCAATTGTTATACCCACATAACTAGGCGTTACACTTTTGGTATCAGAGCCAGTTCGAACCTAGATCGGACTGTGGTGTGGGTTTAATTTACTTTATTTTATCATTATTTTCTATTTTTATTAATACAAAAAAAAAAAATCAAATCTTGGGCTTATAGGATTTCTTGTTATAGTCAAAAAAATTTGCATACTATTTTGTTGGATATTGGGCTT
The DNA here is from genome assembly GCA_037974755.1 of Cicer yamashitae. Classification (NCBI taxonomy): domain Eukaryota; kingdom Viridiplantae; phylum Streptophyta; class Magnoliopsida; order Fabales; family Fabaceae; genus Cicer; species Cicer yamashitae. The sequence goes on along the minus strand of JBBPBQ010000001.1, from coordinate 37,076,719 downwards.
GGCAAACTCAGTGGTTGCTGAGGTTAGACAAAATCTTTTGTGTCATGCGATGCGTTGATGGTCTAAAAGTGGACCTTGACGTTTATATGTCGAAGTTTGATTTTGAGCATTGGTGGAATTGTGCTAGAGGAGGTTTATTGACACAAGGAGTTCCTATTACTTGGCATAGGTTTAAAGAGATATTTATAGAAAAGTACTTTCCCCACAGTGTTCGTATTTAGAAGGAAACAAAGTATCTTCATATTTGTCATGGAGATATGTTAGTTGTAGAGTATGTCGCCAAATTTTGAAGCTATATCAAGATATTCCTTCTATCTTAGGGACAATCCTCAAGACGAGTGGAAGACGATGAAATTTGAGTAAGGACTTAAGCCTAAGCTACAAAGCTTTAATTGGAATTCTAAGGATGGCTGAGCAAAAGATGCAAGCGTTGGAAGCTGAGAAACCAAAGAAGAAGTTTATCTCTGGTGGAAAGAAATTCCAATGTAAGGACAATAAATTTCATTTTTACCCACAATTTCAAAGGATAAGCAAGGACAAGCTTCAACTAGTAAGAGTAAGAGATGTGAAAAGGATGGATTCAATCAAGGGGATCAATTGTGTCCTACAACACAAATTACATGTCTTAAATGTGGAAAAGTTGAACATTTAGCTTGATGTTGCAAGAGCGGGGGACAATCCCAACGTATGACTATTGATTTAGCTTTGTTTGAATGTTTCGTGTTTGTTTTAGCTCGTCACAAGTATTTAATTAAGCGAGGCCATGGATCCATGCTATTATTTTCCTCAAAGGTAGAGGTTGAAGATGATTTAACTTTGACGATGTCTGTAGTTTGTGAGTTTCTTGATATGTTTCCTAAATATTTCTCTAGCTTACCCCCGAACAGAGAATTAGAGTTTTTCCATTGAGTTAATGCCACAAAGTTGACCATTATCAATAAGACCTTATTGGATATCAACCCTAGAGTTGGATGAATCCAAGAAATAATTGGTGTATTTACTAGGAATATGATTCATTAGGTCTAGTGTTTCACCTTGGGGAGCTCCAATACTTTTAGGGAAGAAGAAAGATATGAGTATGAGGTTGTGTGTAGACTATAGAAAATTGAATCAAGTTACTATTAAGAATAAATATCCTTTGTCTAGGATAGATGACCTCTTAGATTAGTTTAGAGGAGCTTGAGTGAGCATGAGAAACACGTGAGGATAGTATTGCAAGTTTTGAAAGATGATAAATTGTATGCAAATCTTAATGAATATGAGTTCTGGCTTGATGAGGTGAAGTTTTTAGGACATACCTTCTCTACTAAAGGAGTAACATTTGTCTCTAGCAAAGTATATGCAATATTAAGTTGGCCCAACCTAAATCAGTGACCGAACCAAAGAGTTTCCTAGGATCGACGGGTTACTATAGGGAATTTATAGAGGAACTTTCTAGCCTAGCCTTACCTTTCACCAAGTTGACTAGAAAAGGGAAAACTTTTGTGTGAGACTAAGAGTGTGAGGATAAGTTCCAACAGCTTAATGGAAGATTAATTCCAGCACCTGTTTTAGTTATAATGGATCCATCCATGAATTTTTGGTTATTGTGACGCTTCTAAAAATGGTTTAGGATGTGTTTTAATGCAAGAAGGAAAAGTGGTAGCTTATGCAGCTAGACAACTTAGGTCACACGAGGCGAATCATCCAACCCATTATCTTGAATTAGAAATTGTAGTATTTGCACTTAAGATTTGGAGGCGTTACTTGTATGGAGCGAAATTTGAGGTTTTTAGTGATCATAAGAGCCTTAAGTATTTGTTTGATCAAAAGGAATTAAATATGAGACAAAGAAAGTGGATGGAGTTTCTTAAGAACTACGATTTTGAGTTGAAATATCACCCCAGGAAAGCTAATGTAGTGACTGATGTTCTAAGTAGAAAATCATTACATGTGGCTTGTATGATTGTACAAGAGACAAGCTTATAAGAGGAGATTAGAGATATGAATTTGGATATGTCCCTTAATGCTTTATGCTTGAATTTGAAAAGGCTAGAAATCAGTAGTAACTTGAGAGGCATAATAAAAACATAACAACTATTACATAAAGTATTGCAGTCTCTTGTGGACAAGGAGAATTTTACATTTTCTAGTGATGGTTTAGTGTTGTTTAAGGATAAGATCATTGTTCTTAAGGAGAGGATAAGATCATTGTTTAAAGCAACCTATAGTTTAGATAGACTAGCTGACCTCTACATTAAGGAGATAGTAAAGTTACACGGTATACCCACCTCTATAGTATCAGATAGGGATCCACGATTTACCTCTAGATTTTGGAAAGCCTTTTAGAGAGCTTTTGGTACTAGACTGAGTTTTGGCACAACTTACCGTCCATAGACAGATGGTCAATCAGAGAAGACTATTCAAACTCTTGAGGATATGCTTAGAGCTTGTGTTCTAGATGAAGATGGGAGTTGGGATAAGTATTTACCTTTATCAAAATTTTCTTATAACAACAATTATCACTGTAGCATTAGTATGGCACCCTATGAGGTTCTTTATGGAAGAAAGTGTAGATCTCCTTTGTGTTGGTGTAAGTTGGTGAGAAGTCTTTGTTAAGACCTGATTTAGTGCAAGAGACCACTATGAGAATTCAATTGATTAGGGAAATGATGCATACAACGCAAAGTAGGCAAAAGATTTATGTTGACAAGAAAAGAAAGTCATTAGAATTTCAAGAATGGGGACATGAGTTCTTGAGAGTAACTTCTAAGACTGTGGTGGGAAGGTCAGTGAAAGTCAAAAAGTTAAACTCTCGTTTCATGGGTTGTTTTCAAATTCTAAAGAGAGTAGGGTATGGTGCTTATCAATGAGCTATTCCTCCACATTTATATAACCTTTTATGATGTCTTTCTTGTTTCTCAACCCCGAGCATATGTGTTAGATGACTCACACATGATAGCTCTCGAGTCAGTCCAATTAAAAGATAATTTAATCTTTAATCTTAGGTCTATACGCCATAGATGGCTATTTCAGAATCAGAGGAAGAAGTCATATGACAATATCCAAGTCTCGCTGATGCAAGTACATAAGCTTCTTTATATTTGCACTAGTTGGGTCACTTTGGTTTTATTCAGTCGACGTAAATTTCGGGGACGAAATTTCTCTAAGGAGGGGAGAAAATGTAACATCCCAAATCAAAGGACTAAAAATAATTCGATTTTCAAATTTTCAAACATTCTAATTTATAGATTATTATGATTATACTATTAGTATTATTATTATTATCATTATTATTATTATATTATTATTATTATTATTACTATTACTAATACTCTAATTGTTATTAATAACCATAGTGAGTTTTTGCCTTCTGTGGGATTCGAGACCAGTACCTGGGGGATAAGTACCGCCTCCACACAGTCCCACTACCAATTGAGCTGCTGGCTCAATTAGTAGTGGGACTGTGTGGAGGCGGTACCGGGCTCGAATCCCAACTCGTTATTTCCACTGGGTTCAAGGTGAGTAATCACATCCTTTAAACTTTCATGGTACATTTATTTTGGGAATTTTGGATATGGGGGAATTTATGAACTGTAATAATAGATTAGGATTTGATTTATTTACCATTGTTTGTTGAATTACCGTTTTTATGATTGTTTGAATATATATTCTTTAAAAGATTGTTTTATGATATTTTCTTCAATGATTGTTATTATTATATATTCAAATAAAATGTCATATTATAAATATATATATATATATATATATATATATATATATATATTCATTAATAGATCGTTTTAATTATATTTTCTTGAATGATTGTTGTTATTATATATTCAAATGAAATATCATATTGTAAATATATATTCTTTAAAAGATTGTCTTATTATATTTTTCTGAATGATTGTTATTGTTATTATATTCAAATAAAATATCATATTATAAATATATATATATATATATATATACATATATATATTCTTTAATAGATCGTTTTATTATATTTTCTTGAATGATTGTTGTTATCATATATTCAAATGAAATATCATGATGTAAATATATATTCTTTAAAAGATTGTTTTATTATATTTTCCTGAATAATTGTTGTTATTATATTCAAATGAAATATTATATTATAAATATGATCTTACGAATATGATTGTTAAAAATATGAATTACTTTGATTGTGTGTGTTGGAAATGGGTCTTGTACCCCACATATTGATAAGTTTTAAACTTCATAAAGAGATGAGGTTTAAACTCCAGATATTGATGAGTTTAAACTCAACAATGAGATGAAGTTTAAACTCCACACGGATGGGTCTTGTACCCCACATATAGATGAGTTTTAAACTCCTCAATGAGATGAGATTTAAACTCCACACAGATGGGTCTTGTACCCCACATATAGATGAGTTTAAATGTAAGACCCTTAATTTTAAACTTTAATTTATGCAATTTTAGTATATTTGGTGTTAAATTGCTGAGGCATTTAGCCCAATTTTAATTCATTTTGTGAATTAAATACTAAAAGCATATTTTATTAGAGTTTGTTATATTTTTATTATATATATATTTATATATATATATATATATATATATATATATATTTAAATCCCCTTAAAAATTATTCGTCGAAGAATAATTTATTTATGTTGCGAAGAATTTAATACCGGACAGTTTTGTTAAAAATATCTCTGGTTGCTGAAAATTTTACCTGTCAATTGAGTTGCAACGGGGGTAGATATTTTTATCAAAATAGTTTGAGATATGAGTGAAGTGATGCGTGTATGTGTATTTAGATATTTGGTGGATTGAGTTATTTTTAATATATATATATATATAAGTTGGTGAGTTGGTATGATATATACATACATAGTTAGTAACATATGTATTTATATATATATAGTAAGTAAGTTTATATATATATATATATATATATATATATATATATATATATATATATATATATATGAAGCCACGAGAGGAAAGAACATTTCAGCCTTGCCTTCCTCATTCCTTCTTCTTTCTTTCTGTTCTCGAGAAAAGCAATCGTGTTGGTGGGTTTCAAAACTGCCAAACACAAACCTCCACTTTTCTTTGACTTCGGAGCTTCATCTCGCGAAGTGACAAAAGGGAAAGTTACTCACCTCCACGCTACGGTGCTAGTGAGCCAACTTTGGAAGCTTCGTGCGAAGCGAAGTTTTACCGAAATTTAATCGCGGTGCCGTAATCGGCCGTTAAAGCTACAACGAAGGTAAGGGCCCCTTCCAAATTTTTAGCTTGCATATAGGACTCTATATGTGTATTTGTGGAGTTTGATTTTGATGGGGTTTATGTGTGAATTTGGGGAAAAGGAATTTAATGGGTTTTATGTGAGTTGTGGAAAAGAAATTTGGTGGTTTATGTTTAACAATTTGGAGTTTTGATTTGGTGTGTTATGGTTGAAAATTTTGGAAAATGATTTTGATGGGTTTAAGGTGTAATGTTGTGGGAAATGAATTTAATGCATTTTATGGGTGAAATGGTGAAATTGAATTTAATGAGTTTGAAAGGTGTGGGTGGTGGTGATTTTTACTTGGTGTGATTGATGTGTTTATGGGTAATATTATGAATATGAAAATTTGCCTTATGTTTGAGGATATGGAGTTTTGAATAAATGTAATTTATGTGTGGATTTTGATTTGGTGTGAAATGAATTGATGAGATTGGGTATATGGTGATTTGAATTTGATGTGTATTGTGAATTCAATTTCATGTGATTTGAGGATTATATGCATTGAGTATGCTCTGTGCTAAATTTGATAATCATTAGTGTTAAATGAGCATTAAAAATGGGGAATCTTTTAATAGCTGCATTTACTTAATGATTATGGTGTCGAGAGTCAGAGTATACTCATGCATTTCATAGTACATGGTGACCGGATTGGCCATGGTGATTGTGGTGACCGGATGGGCCATGGTGATTGTGGTGACCGGATGGGTCACGAGATAATGCATTTCATAGTACATGGTGATCGGATGGGCCATGGTGATAGTGGTGACCAGATGAGCCACGAGATAATGCATTTCATAGTACATGGTGACCGGATGGGCCATGGTGATAGTGGTGACCGGATGGGCCACGGAATAATGCATTTCATAGTACATGGTGACCGGATGGGCCATGGTGATAGTGGTGACCGGATGGGCCACGAGATAATGCATTTCATATTACATGGTGACCGGATGGGCCACGAGATAATGCATTTCATATTACATGGTGACCGGATGGGCCATGGTGTTAGTGGTGACCGGATGGGCCACGGAATGATGTCATGTGCATTGGCATATACGCATTGCATTAGGGTGCTTGACACGCGAGTCATGTTTGATATATTGTGATGGTTGGATATGCATACTTGATTGTGGTATGTGAATTGTGTCGTATTTGGTGTTGGTGATTGATTGATTTGGTGTTAAAGGTGTTTGAATGGCTTTGGTGTGTTTCAAAACTGATAATCTGACATTTTTACAGTTGTATTCGAATACAACAGGGTTGTCGTCGAATACAGATGAGTTGTTTTGCCTCTGACTTGTGTATTCGACTACGAGGAGGGTGTAGTCGAATACAAATCACAAAGTTTTGATACTGACTTCGCAATTGTATTCGAATACAAGGGAGCTGTATTCGAATACAAAATCTACAGGATTTTTCACTGTTTTCGCAAGTGTATTCGACTACAAGGAGGCTGTAGTCGAATACAGTTGTGTTGTTTTTGCTGTTTTTGTGCTGTTTTCGCATTTGTATTCGACTACAGATATGATGTATTCGAATACAACAGTGCAATTTTGTCCGAAACTTCATTTTTCAACCTTGTTTATGCATGTTTAGCATATGCAAACCCTTCCTAGATGCATGCTAAGTTGAAAGGTGATTTTGTGCATTTAAAATTGAATGCTATGTGGTATTTGTTAATTTCGGTTGGTGACCCTTTACAATTTTGTGGAAATCTGGGCTTTGCCCTCAGATGAGAACCAGGGTCGATCTAAGGCGTGGCACAGCGATGGGTTGGTTGTGTGACCGAAAGCAGGGAGCTTGATGCCGCTCGTGGATTCTTAGTACTCAGTCACCTTCAGTTAGATTAATGATCAGCTCAGAGTGTTAATTAAGAATTTTATTTATTTTCCCTTTCCCATTTCAAGTTGTTGCTGTAAAAAGGGAACTTATGTATTCGAACAAACTATTTTTGTCGGTGTATATTTTACTTGGATACTTTGGATTTTTGTTCAAAACCATTTCCGTTGTTTGTAATAAATGTTGACCTTTGTCGTTTGTGTTACGACTTAAAATATTTTATCCAAGAGTATTTTCTTTCTTTATGGATTTAACTTGGCATTTTTATCAATTTGTTTTGAAAAAAAAAATATACACTCGCGCTGTTAAAAATCGGGGTGTTATATTAAACTCCACAATGAGATGAAGTTTAAACTCCACACGGATGGGTCTTGTACCCCATATATAGATTAGTTTTGAACTCCTCAATGAGATGAGGTTTAAACTCCACACAGATAGGTCTTGTACCCCACACTGGATGAGCTGGTGCTCCACATGATGAGATAATACTCACTTCGTGGAAGTAGTATATCTCCATATAACGATGAGACGTCATTGAATTGACTGATTTATTTTCTGCAGGATAAATGTGTGTAGTGGATTTATTTGATTAATGCATATGTGAATTATCGTTAATTCAATTGATGAGTTTTTGTTAATTATTGAAAGTAATTGGTTATTATAGAAGAATCTTAGTTATATCATGTATATTTCTAAAGAATATTTTTGGAAGAATGCGGATGCCATGATCGATTTTTCCAGTTACCGCGCCGGATAAGAACAATACTTATTTTTAAATTGTGTGTACTATTCACTGGGATTTATTATCTCATTAAAGTGTTGTTTTCTGAGAGTGAGACCGTTGGGGACGTCGAGAGTTGAGAAGTCATAGTGTCTACATAGTGTTTAAGAATAAGTAGACATAGTGTCTACATTGTATTTAATTTCGGGATTAGTTTTTAAATGCCCAGATTTTAATATTTTGATTATTAAAGAATTTTCAGCTGTAAGGTTTTGTTTTATGGATTTTACAATATTATTTCTTTTGAGAACTTCATTAATTATTATAGTACCTTTTCTCTTATATAAATATAGAAACATTTTCGTTATTACCTCAATTGTTATACCCACGTAAATAGGCGTTACAACCATCCCAAACATAAAAGGTTGCTATCCCATGAGCAATCCCAAACTTAGAACTTTATCAAGACGAGAAATTTTATTTTTTTTTTTGATTTTATTTTTGAGTACCACCACCCCAAACTTAAAAGGTTGTTATCCCATGAGCAACCCTAAACTTATAACTTTACCAAGACGAGATAAAAATTTTCCTACCTAACTCCAACTAAGGTAATGTAATTAAAGTAAGGTCTTTGGCTTGTAATGTGGCTAGTAACCGAAAGAAAAGGGCAAGGCTCAAAGGGGTTAGCAAAGGATAAAATTTGCATAGGGTAGTTAGAAAGGGTCAAATGACCAAACAAAATTGCCTCGGTGTATGCATAAATCACAAGTGATACAAGTCACAATTAGTGCAAGTTCTGAAGGGATAACACATGTCTAGATAATCACACAACAAAGAATTAAAGTGTTTAGGCCCAAAAGCTCACAACTAGGATAATAAGAGAAAGTATGAACTGTCAAAATAATGCCAAACATGTCACTGAAAAGTTTAATTTATTTTTTTTTGAAAAATTGATGGCAAGCTAGACTTCTACAACCACAAAGTAATCAACAATGTATGCATTAGTGAAACTCGTCGAATTGAGCAATGACATGAGCCAAGAAATAGAATTTAATTTTCAAAATCCCAAACAAAAAGCTTAAAACCAACTTCAAGTTGTTAAAAATTCTTCATCATAGTGCACGTTAACACAATCAAAAAGAAACAAATTCTAATAACGAAAATAAGATTGCAAAAATAAAAGTTACCTCTAACTATGGGTTGCCTCCCACGAAGCGCTTCTTTATGGTCATTAGCTTGACGCCTCAACCATTGTCAGGGTGGTATATATGACAGAAAGAACACATCATCCTTCTCACCAAGGAATACATATTTCAAGTGAGGTGGCAATTGCTTGATCTCAACCAATGACATCTCTTTCTTTTTTTTGTACATACTTGTCTTCATTCCCTTTCAACTCCTCCCATCTAGTATGGACGCGGAGGGAGTGAGATGGTGATGCTTCTGACATGGCTAAAACATCCTTCACTCTTGGATCTTCACTATCTTTAACAACATCTTGGGGTAGGCACAACACTCTTTCTAATGACAGAATGGGTCCTTGATGTTCAACTTCTTCATCGACTATCGAATTGAAAATCTCAATTCGGTTGCACCCTTCTCTTTCGTTGGAATGCTCTATGGCTTTTAGAATATTGAATGCAACTGTTTCTTCATTTACCTTAAAGGCTAAGGTGCCATCCACGACATCAATCATAACTCTCCCTGTTGCTAAGAATGGTCTTCCCAAGATCAAGGGGATATCATTGACTTCCTCCATGTCTAGTACCACAAAATCCACTGGAAAAATGAACTTATCTACTTTGACCAACACATCTTCCACCACCCCATATGGGTGTTTCATTGAACGATCCGCAAACTCTAACATCAGTTGTGTGTCTTTGACTCTTCCAATGCCTAACCTTTTGTATATGGAAAGGGGCATAAGACTCACACTAGCCCCAAGATCACATAGGGCTTTCCCAAAAGTTCTATCCCCAATAGCGCAAGGAATAGAGAAGATCCCAGGATCCTTGAGCTTAGGTGGCAGCTTCCTCTGTAGGATAGCACTACACTCTTCGATAAGCATCACTGTTTCACCGCCGATTTTTCTTTTCTTTGAAAAAATCTCCTTCATGAACTTGGCGTATGTCGGCATCTGCTCTAGTGCTTCTTCAAAATGAATGTTAATTTGCAATTTTTTAAAAACATCAAGAAACTTACCGAATTGTTTTTTAGTTTCTTCCTTTTTTAATCTTTGAGGAAACAGAAGTCGAATTTCTGGTTTTGGTAGTGTCTCCTTTTTCTGTACTACAGGTTCTTCCTCTTTTTCAAGAGCGATGTGCTCCTCAACTGATGTCGGGGTGACCGTTTCCTCCGAGTGGGTTGAAGTTGAAGTACTTCCACTCTGTTTGGCTTTAGGTGGTACTTGTTCACTTACCTTGGCACTCCTCGTTGTCACGACATTGACATTATTTCGCGAATTCGGAACTGTGTCGCTAGGCAAATTTCCATTGACATTATTACCCACTTGGGTCTCCAGATTCTTTATTGATGGCGAGTGATTTTTTTGGATGGCTCTTGACTCTTCAATGAAAGAACTTGTGCTTGCAACTAACTTCTCAATAGCGCTCTCCCAAGAAGCTTTTTGAGGTGGAGCTTGATTTGCTTGAGCTCCTTGTTGACCCTGAAATCCACCCTGTTGATCTCTCCAAGAAAAATTTGGATGATTTCTCCAACCAGGGCTGTACGTACTAGAGTAGGTATTGTTCTGCTCCTCGTTATTACCCACAAAATTCACCTCTTCTAGTTCTTCTATATCATTTTCATCCAGTGTTTCACAAGCTCCATTTTTATGTGCTCCCCCACAAAAGTTACAACCCGTATGTTTCAATAATTTGACAAGTGCCACTTGGGGTTGTATATTTAGAGCTGCCATCCCCTTCTTTATCTCAGCGGCGATAACATCTTCTATCTTTTTTTGAGAGCAACCTGCCTGGAGCCAACCCAGCATCCATAACATTCAATTCCAATATACAACTTGTTGACCCACCACCTTTGTCATACAACATCATTTGTTCATTTGATGCCATGATCTCAATAATTTTGCGTGCTTCTGATGCGGTCTTGTAATTCAAAGAACCACCTGCTGTAGCATCCAACATAATTCTAGTGCTAGGCTTCAAACCATTACATAATATTTTCATCTGAGCAGAGTCGTCATAAGTATGATTGGGCATCCTGCTAGTGAACTCTTGAACCTCCTGTAAGTGTCACAAAGAGATTCGCCCTCTTTCTGTTTGTAACTGGAAATCTCTTGCCTCATTCTAACGAACACAGCTGGGGAAAAGTATTGTTCTAAGAACTTATCTTCAAGGTCATCCCACGTGGTGATGCTACTGGTAGGAAAGGAGTTAAGCCACTCCTTAACATCATCTTTCAATGACAATGGAAATAATCTCAATCTCTTGCCTGCTTCAGAACAACCATCCACTTTCACTGTTTCACATAACTCTCGGAATAGAGCGGGGATCACATCAAACTTGTTAACTGTAATCGGTGTGTTATAGATAGCCAATCGAGCACAGTTTCTATTTCGATTCCCATACTCGCCGAGGGTACGTTCATGTGGTGGTGGATCGGCCATTTCCGCAAATATGAAAAAATCCCCCAAATCCTCTTCTTCCACTACTAATTGTCTTTCCCTTTTTCTCCTTTCTTGAACCGCCTTTCGATTTGCTTTTGCAGTTTTTTCGATTTCTGGATCAAAGAGAAGTACAGCTGAGGACTGGCCTCGCATACAAGGTTAGACAAATTATGAGTAATAAACGGTTTTAAAATAAAGAAAAACAAATAATTAAAATAAAAACAATTTTTTTTGCACAACAAAAAATTTCAATTAAGTAAATAAATTATACCAAATAGTGATATGGCAATCCCCGGCAACGGCGCCAAAAACTTGATAGCGTTTCAGCAAGTGTATTGAATCATTGCAAGTAATAATAAAACGGTAGTACCGAGTGTCGAACTCAAGGATTGCGTTTTACTATTGAATTATATTTAATTACTAAAATTGAACAAAAAGTTCCCAAATTGATTAAAGTAATATTTAAAATTAACAATAGTAATAAAATTGATCCTTTATAATGAGAAAAATGTCAGGGATGAGTCTCACTTCGAATCCAAACTTGGTGTCTAATTTGTTCCTAGTTACTGAATTTCTTTATTGAATTATTACCGAATTCTCTTTATTATTCTTGCCCTAATGTCTTAGTGACATAACCTTGAATTCCAAAGTAACCCCTAATTCCTTAGTGGATTTAAGATTAGAATTAAGCCTTACTGTATAAGAATTCTCTTGTTAAACTATTGCCTTTGCAATTAATTTAATTGGTTTCATGACCTGCATATATCCCTAGACTACAAATTCATGAATTTCTCATCTCAAGCATTCGTAAAGTCCACTTCCGTTTCAAAATACGAATCGTAGAACATTTTAATGTTGATCAAGCAATAAAAAGCATTAAGCATAGAGATGAGATAAATAATTCAATAAACTCATTCATATAACTAGAAATTGTAACACCCCGATTTTTAACAGCGCGAGTGTATTTTTTTTTTAAATAACTAAAATCAAATCCATAAATAAAGAAATACTTTTGGATAAAATATTTAAGTCGTAACCCAACGACAAAGTCAACAATAATTACAAACAGCGAAAATAGTTTTAGGTACGAAAATCCAAAATATTCAAATATAAAATACATCGGCTAAAATAATTTGTTTCAAATATATAAGTTCTCTTTACGACAACAACCTTGAAATAAGAAAGGGAAAATAAATAAAATTCTTAAATACAACCCTAAGTTGATCATTAATCTAACTGAGGGTGACTGGGTACTGAGAATCCACGAGCGGCATCAAGCCCCCTACTTTCGATCACAAATCCAAACTCATCGCTATGCCACGCCTTCGACGTCGTTGCAATTCCAGTACGACTCAAAACTCTTAAACCTGGGGCGTAATCCCGGTCCACAATAATGTAAAGGGTCACCAACCGAAATTAACAAATATCACATAGCATTTAAATTTTAAATGCACAAAATAACCTTTCAACTTAGCATACACCTTGAAAGGGTTTTCATATGCCAAACATGCATAATCAAAGTTGCAAAATGAAGTTTTGGATAAAACTGCACTGTCGTATTCGAATACAGCATCCTTGTATTCGAATACAGTGTTATTTCACAAGTTTGTGGCAAAATTGAATATCTGTATTCGACTATGTAACACCCCAAATTTTATAATAAAATTATTTTATTAATAAAATAGAATTTTAAATAATTAATTTGGCGTTAAAGTTATTTTAGAATATATATTGATTAATTTTCTTTATATGTGTATTTTCTATGACGTGCTAATCTTGTACACATTTGACTAAATGAGTGATATAAATAATAAATACTATATTTTATTATCTAAGATATTTCGCTAAAAATAATAGTATTTTAGTGTACATATTTTTAAGAATAAGATTTTATGCGATTTTACGTGTATATGTACGTTCGTAATTAATGTGATATTTCCTTGTATGTTTGACTAATGTTAAATGTGCACATATTTATATTTTAATTAATTCTAAGTATCTCATATTTTAGTTATTTATATTTGGGATAGTAATAATATTGTGTTTGATTTCCTTTATTTTTATATACTTGTTGTGGCATTGCGATTTTATATATTTATTATGATTTAGTAATTAATATAAAGTAGCAATGTTATATTTATTTATTTTGTGATTTTGACTACTCTCTAATGATGGTAGTATTTTAATATGAGTATTTTGAAAAATAAGTATAATTATAGTGACTATTTTGAATATGAGAGTTTGAATTGTTAGTAATATGTATTTTTTTTAAAGGTTAATTATTTTAATTACTCTAATTTATCATATATTAGTTATGAAATATTAGTAATGTTTTGAAAATTAAATGATATTTGGAGGAGTATTAAAAATGAGAAAAATGAGATTAACTAACTATTAATTTTGTTTTAGCAAAATAAAAATAATAATAGTGATAAAACAAAAAAGTAAATAAAGAGACCAATGGGTTTGACCCATGTGTGAACCCTAATTGTTAACAAAAAAAAATTGTGATAGACTTCCTCTTCTTCTTGAAAGAACGCAACACATCCATTCTTCCTCTTCTCTAAAATTCATTGCCACCAAATCCTTGCCTTTTGAATCGATCCCAACCTTTATCCCACACAAAATCGGCCACTGAATCCATTTTTGACATCAGTTTTATCAATCGTTGCTCCGTTTCTTCAGAAACAGCTCCGTTTCTTTCTTGGGCGAGCTGTTTTTGGCTGATTCCGATCACCACGTTTGTCGTTTAAAAAAACTGACATCGTTTTTGGATTCCTCTCGTCGAAACCTATAAGAAGCACTACACATTTTCATTTTTCGGTGAAGTTGACGTCGGACCCTTACGGCTCTCCGACGAGTCGGTGAGACCTTTTCTGCAGTTTTTCTCTTGTCGTTTTGACTCTATTTTTGTTCCTAAAATTATTATTAATTATTTAACATTTATTTTCATGCTCTGCATAATTTATCAGTCGCGTCTCGACGATTTTGTGAACTCGCCATTTATTCGGATTCGCTCGCTGTACGTTGAAGATATGCAGTCGCTGTTGATTTTTGTGTTTGAGAAAGCGTATAAATAAGGTAAGGGGTGAGAGAGCGTTTGAATTCATGAGTATAATATATTGTGAGATGAACGGGAAAACCGTATTTCCCAACGATTCATCTGAGGCTTGCTACGTACGGCAGTAGCCCTTTGAGTGATAAATTAATTAATGCAAAAATATGGAACTTGTGAGATTAAAATATAGAATAGAAATATTTGTAAGGTGTTGATTGATTTAATTTCTATAAATGTGTGGTATTTTATATTATTGTGATATTGGGTGTCGAATTAATTTTATATATATGTTTGATTAGATGAGTTTATGTGATCTGATAATAAAAGATGGATGTGTTGTGATAATTTTATGTGATGATGATGATGTATGAATAATAATTGTGATTTTATAAATTTGTGATAAGTTTATTTGATGAGGTACGATTGATGATAGTGATGCTCTAAATTTGTGATGAGTTATGTAATGATGATGATGTGTGATTTATAATAGTGATGTTATGAATTTGTGATGAAAATATTGAAGTAACCCCTGATGAAATAATTGTGATTCCAATTTGTGTTTGAGATGACGGTCTTAATGGAGTATCATAGGCCAACGAGGGGAGAAAATAAATATTGTGAAAATAAATATCTATGATAAGTTTATGTGAAGATGTTTGATTGATGATAGTGATGTTGTAAATTTGTGATGAGTTTATATGATGACAATGGTTATGTATGATTTATGATGTTATAAAATTGTGATGAGAATATTGAAGTAACCCCATAGTTGATGATACTAATTTGTGTTTGAGATGACGGTCTTAATGGAGTATCATAGGCCAACGAGGGGAGAAAATAAATATTGAGAATTTGTGAAGTGGAGAATATTTTGTCATCATATAGGTAGGGCCTGGCAAGCCTAGTGATTCCGGGGAAGTACAACTGAATTGAGCCTGATCGTGGCGGTCTGCTGTTGAGCCTTAAGGCAAGATTGTTAGACCTTGGAGGTATTCGGGTGGGGAATTCCTAGGTGACTTGGAGGTAGCACTCCAAATGTCGGGAGCTACCATGCAACACACGTTTACCTCGACTGTCGCGTATATGTGTCTCGGGTTGAGTTGAGGGGATCTATGAGGACAGGGCCAATTTGAATTGTCCGTCCACCGGGATGGTGGCATAGTATCATGGCCTCCTAACCAAGTACTTCAGAGTTAGAATGGTACCACATTGTGAAGTAGAGTCTAAGCTCATGCATATCATTGCATTTTTGTGTGATTGTTTGTTGTGATTAATATGTATTGTGTGCGATGATAATTTCGTAGATGATTTGATGTTATTGTGAAATGTATTGATTTCCCTTGGTTTTGACTTTATAATGTTATGTTTCTCCTTGAAAAATGTTTGTCTAATGATACGGTTTATTTATGATTAATTGCGTGTTCTCCTTACTTATATTATACTATTAACATGATTTCAAAACTCACCTCCTTCGTTGTTTGTGTTTGACTGGCTTGGCCTTGCGTTTGCGAAATCGCAGTTGTTACAGGTTAATGAATCTTAAAGTTCAAGTTGGGAGGAACCCCGCTCTGATAGGTGATACCAGGAATAAGGGTTGTAATTTGTATTTTACTTATTTAATTTGAAACGACTTTTTGTATGAAAACCATATAAGTACTAGTAAGTTTTTAGAATTGAATCAAGTAATTATACTTAAATCAAATTGTATGGAGATTGCACTATTTTATAGGAGGAAAAAGTTTAAAGTGTTCCTTTTCATTTTTGAGAAACGTGATATTTTAAATTAATTATCAAAGTTTTTATTCCCTTAAAAACGTATTTGCTCGTATTTGCTTGTAGTTAAAAATTCTATTATAAATTATTATATATTATTTTGGGGTTTAGGGTGTCACAGACTACACACTGCTTGTAGCCGAATACAACTGCTAAAATTTGCAAATTTCAGTTTTGAAAACGTTTTGCAATCATTCAACACTTACCACACAAAATCAATCAATCACACTCATCAATTACGGCACAATTACAAACAACAACCGAGTATGTATATACAACCATCACAGTATATCAAACACGACTCGCGTGCCAAACACCCTAATTCAATGCGTATATGCCAATGCACATGATTCTGGAATTCCAAACCAAAACCCTCCTCGAAAGGGCGTAAATCATAATTGTACAGCCTCTCACAGACCAATACTAATTATCAAGGTGCAATCTCTCACAGATCAGCACGATTTACTATTGTACAGCCTCTCACAGACCAACACAATTTTCTATGCGTGCAATCGCTCAAAGATCAGCACGACTTACAAGAGTGCAATCTCTCACAGATCAGCACGACGCGAAAATCCCCACAAGGATAAGATGAACCAACTATTCACATGGCATCATCTCGTGGCCCATCACGGTTACCACTATCACCATGGCCCATCGCTGTCACCATGTACTATGAAATGCATGAGCATACTCTGACTCTTTTCACCACAACCATTAAGTAAATGCAGCTATTAAAAGATTCCCCCTTTTTAATACTCATTTAACACTAATGATTTTTCCATTTTTTCACAGAGCATACTCAAACATATATTCATCCATAAATTTCATAACGCATACGCCATCAATTATGGATACATCAATCGCACACTCACCACACATCCACATCTCAAACACAACAAATTCAATCAATTCGAATTCCAAAATTTCACACCAAATTTAATCATGAATCACCCGTATTCACAACTCCACATTTTCAAACATAAACCACCAAATTTAATCTCAAAAATTTTCAACCATAAATCACCAAATTTAATCTCCAAACTTTGCAACCATAAATCACTAAATTTAAACTCCAAAATTCTCAATCATAATCCACACATAAATCACATCTCAAAAATTCATAATATTGATTATGAACAAATAAACCACACCAAACTTGAATCACCACAACCCACATCTCAAACACATTAAATTCAACTTCCACAATTTCACCCATAAACACATTAAATTCATTTTCCTCCAATCTATACATAAAATACATCTCAAAATTCATAATATTAATTATGAACACATCAATCACACCAAACATGAATCACCACAACAACATTAATATATCAGAGTTCTCCCCACCGCTAACTCGGTGCCAACGGTCTCGATTCCTTTTCGAGACTCAAGGAGCTAACTACATTAACATAAATATTTATAACAATTTGTTCACAACTAAAATTTATCCAACCACAACAAAATTCCCAAATTATATCTTTTTCACACCCCAAACTTTTACAACCAAATAATCAACATTAATTCAAAACTCCACATTTCCAAACATAAACCACCAAATTTAATCTCCAAAATTTTCAACCATAAATCACCAATTAAAATCTCTAAATTTTTAACCATAAATCACCAATTTAAATCTCCAAATTTTCAACCATAAATCACCAATTTAAATCTCTAAATTTTTAACCATAAATCACCAATTTAAATCTCCAAATTTTCAAACATAAATCACCAATTTAAATCTCTAAATTTTTACCCATAAACACCTTAAATTCATTTTCCACAAATCTACACCTCAAACACATCAAATTTATTTTCCACAAATTCACACATAAGGTCCTAAATGCAAACTAAAAGTTTGGAAGGAGCCCTTACCTTAACGATAGCTTTAACAACCGATTACGGCACCGCGATTAATTACGGTAAAAGCTTCGCTCGCGACGTCGCTTCCAAAGTTAGCTCACGAGCACCGTAGCGTGGCAAGGAGCAACTTTCCCTTGTGTCACTTCTCGAATGGAAGCTTAGATCTAGTAAACAAATGAGGATTTGTGTTTTTGTTTTTTTTTTTTTTTAAACCCACACCATTTTTGAAACGGCAAGAAAGAAGA
>JBBPBQ010000001.1:37005444-37057875 GCA_037974755.1 Cicer yamashitae | reverse complement strand
ATATATATATATATATATATATATTATTAAAACCAATCCACAAATATCTAAATACTCTTACACATATCATTTCACTCACATTTCAATCTATTTTGATAAAAATATCTACTCGCGTCGCAACTCAATTGACAGATAAAATTTTTAGCAACCAGTAATATTTTTAACAAAACTGCCCAGTATTAATTTCTTCACAACGTAAATAAATTATTTTTCAACAAATAATTTTTAAACGGGTCTCAAAAATATATATATAAATATACGCATATATTAAACATATTACAAACTCTAACAAAATAAGTTTTTTGGTACTTAATTTCCAAAATAAAGTAAAATTGAGCTAAATGCCACAACAAATCAACACACTAATATACTAAAATTGCATAAATTAGAGTTTAAAATTAAGGGTCTTACATTACTACCCTCCAAAAAGAAGTTTCGTCCTCGAATCTTAAAGTAAGAGTAATACCCACCCTAGGTTTGCACTCCAACTCAACTTACACGCTAGAACTTGTTTCTCACGTTCATGTGAAGAAATTGTCGTCTATCCCTTCTCATAGGGTGCTTAATAACTTTACGCACTATCATAGCCCGTAAGACTCGCCCGTTCCACTCAACATGATTTTGTCTACTATCAACAAGAGATTGGGGATGATCAGTTCCTCAATTTGTCAATAAGTTGCCAGTGACCATGATGATGGCTTAGACCATCTTAACCTAACTGTAATAATGCTCCCTTCGACTTGGACTTAAAGCTATCCCGAGGCACAAGTGGTCTAACAATCTTCTCAAGGTCCACTGTGTTTCCCTTATTTTCCTATCGATGAAGTACAATCGCCCAGAACTATGCCACATAGCCATATGTCCACTTGATACGAAACATCCATTAGGTACTAGACTGAAACACTAAGTATGACACCAACACACTGAGCATAAAACAATCATTACCGCCGAGAACTCCCTAATTTCTCCCTTGTCCACAAATCCTCGATTTTCTTTAGTCGCACAACTACACCAAACCACAGTGTTCTTATCAGAATGTTGGTCTAATTATAACTTTAATATTTACATCCCAACATCCGGTTGGTGATCAAAGTTTTCTCAAATATTTTCGACAACATTCCAGGACTATACTACCTACAACACCCAACTTCCCTCAAGTTTAGCGCTTCATTTCCAGAGTCACGTCTCCAATAAAAATCCAATTTGAATTTCATTCATTGGTTAAGACCTACATTTGTCTCATTCCTAACACCCCAAATTCCCGTTTCACTAGTCAATCTCCTACATACTTGGCAATTCTGGACAAACCCGAAAATAATTTTCCTACATCTACTGCCAACATTCATTCTGATACTTGTCAATTTCGCCGCGTCCTTTATTTGCAGGTTGATGATTATCTTTTCATTATGACAGGTCAAACACATTGTATTCACTCCATCACTTTTCCATTTATACAAACCTTAAATTTCTACCTCGAACCTTGATACGTCTTCATTATTTCGAAATCATTATTTAGCTTACTCTTGTATGTCTTTTTCCAAAAGTTGCTCTCTCCTTTGACAGCCACAATTGATACACACCATTGTGCGTCATATCCCAAAATATCATCCATCCTAACTTGATTTTCTTTGGTTTAACCTTTTACTATTAAACTTTTGTTACTTCAAATAAGCTTGTCATCCTGGTCATTAAGAATTCCTTCAAAAATTCAAACGAAATCTTAATTCCTCCTCATTTCACACTTCCTAAGAAATATTCCACATCTAAATATGTCTCCAAACACTTTTCACCTCTACCTTCATTCAACCGTCCATGTGGTCAACATCTAGAGTCCTTTATTTTCTTAGCTCATCTTCCATCATACTTCGTCTTTCTTCATTCTAGTGTTTTCAATTAATCCAACCTTACTAGTTCCCACCAAACTTTTCCATTCCATGTTCAATTCTTCCCTACCAAACAGACATTTAACTCTTTTGATTGACGAACACAATAACGTACCCCTATGACATGCCTTCAAGTAGTGCCTTTGAATTCATTGGCACACTCTTCTAATAACAACGTCTGATTTTCGGATGGATAATTCATTTCAAGTTTTCATGGCACGTTTTCCAAAATTTGGTTCACTCGCTGGATTTTCTTATCCACTCTCAACCTTCACTGAGGTACCATCTAAAAGAATCTCAGCAATCGAACAACCTAAGGAACTACTTCTCATACTTTCCCAATAAGCATCGCCTAAAGAATAATTATCTTTAAACCTCATCCTCATAACTTAACAGTAAAATATTTCCAAGATCCACATACCTTCCTCGTCTATCTAGCAACTGAAACACTCATTTCAACCGCCTTAGTAATCTCACTAATGAAAACTCTTCTAATCATAACACAACATTATTAGTAAATCTTCAAACACTCCCATCCATAACATGAATCATTTATCACTTGCCTACCTCAACTCCCTCGATCATACGAGTTTAAGGTGTCACTTGGTCCTCCACCCAACCTTGCGGATTTTAAATCGTCGGCTTAAAGATCAACCATCTTAGGGTCTCAAATCAGATCTTGATTAATCCCTCTAACTTATCAAAATATTCATACTCTCCTAGTGTTTACCATCCTTTAAAAGACACTCCAAGCTTACATTTCAACAATCTCTAAGTATTCTTGTACTTTGTACTTCCAATTCCACTTAATAGTAACATTTGGTTCAATACATCAAGGCTTAACTCCTTATGTTTACCCGAACATCACTCAAAATTCACACTTACGCGTCGATAGTTTCATCTAAAATCACTATCCATACTTATCATCTCCTAAACCATACAGAGATTTGTCACTTACCAACAAAATATATAGTCTCATTCCTATAATCGTCATGAGATTCATACTTAAAAATCTAAGTCATGAATCTAGTTTAATTCGAATGCTCGACCTTACCCCTCAAGGTATCGACTATTCCTCAAAGCGTCCTTTATCTAACTAAGGTAGTATTCACCCCTAATGTGTAGCACACCTTAACTTCAATACAAGCCTCCTTAGTTGACACCTAAGCACCAAATGCTATTCCAAATGGAAGCCTCGTCTTTTCAACAATTCCATGGTGTTCACATCTCTTTGACGATCATGTATTTCATGTATTTTTTATTGAAATAACTATTTATATAAGAATGGCATACCGTGAAAGAGAAGATTAAATGTTTTTATCATTTTTTTGTATTATGAAATCATTAAAATTTAAATTTCTAATTACCTCTAGCAAGGAAAATTATCGACACGATTTCACAACATTCTTTTTTGTATATATTGAGTGCAAAAGCAAAAAGATGCATATATGAATGGTGTTGCTAAGATATGTAAAACTATTGGCTTATATTCCATATATTCAATTGACAATTAATAGATATCTCTCATATAATATTCAAGTTAATCCATTATCCCATGTATAAAAAAGTTTAGTATGTTCTAGTTACAAGAAGTTCTCTTTCTTGGATTCTTCAAAGTTCTCACTAATCTAACATGTTGAACTTTTTTTATATTTAATGCTCATATTCATATCTCGGAAACTAGAAAGAGAAGTGCACTCTTCTCGCGTCTATAGCACAATTGATGACTCAATGTTTGGATTATGAAGTGTTCATCTTTGTTGCCTTAAAGTCCCACATCAGATGGTCTGCAGTGCAACTAATTGGACGAAAGAAATAAAAGTCAGACGAAGCATAATTACAAAGCATACCTTTCTCGGCCTTTTGGCTAAGATCAAGTGTAGTATTTTTTTTTATCAGTTTAATATCTGATATGTGGGTCAACGACTCACACAATATTAAATTAATTTGTTGACGGCGGAGTCCTCAACAATAGCTTGCAATTGGGATCCTCAAGTGTCGCCCATGTGTTGCACTACTACACAGGCTTGGCACACCCCACTAAATATCAAATATTTCATTTTATTATAATGACAATTAATCTGGCACACAATCTCCTAATTTTTGTTTTTTATAAGAGGAACATTAAAGCAATATTATAAGCATCATTCTGGAAGCATTCTCTATTTGACACTTAACAATGTGACATTTTGTATATCTTTAAGATTATAAAGACGATGAAAGGGCTCATTATAATAGCTCTTGAGATCAATATAACACTTTACAAAGATTTCTTTTCAATAAATTTAATTGGTTGTTTAACAAATTAAGCATTGTGTTTTTTAAATGATTTCAAAATTTCAAACACCTTGTTGCAACATCACACTTAACTATTTGTATATTTCTATAATACTCCATTTATACAAGAATATAAAAATTACTAAGTTACTATAAAAATTTCAAAAACCTAACTAAAATATCAGGTTGAAAACATTATTCACAACTTCCGAATTTTCAAAAATTCTCCTCCTATTCACTATAACACATATGTCACTATAACTTCCGAATTTTCAAAAATTCTCAACATTCTTTTTTATATATATTGAGTGCAAAAGCAAAAAGATGCATATATGAACGGTGTTGCTAAGATATGTAAAACTATTGGGTTATATTCCATATAATCAATTGACAATTAATAGATATCTCATAAAATATTCAAGTAAATCAATTATTCCATGAATAAAAAAGTATAGTATGTTCTAGTTACTAGATGTTTTCTTTGTTGGATTCTTCAAAGTGCTCACTAATCTATCATGTTGAAATTTTTTATATTTAATGCTCATATTCATATCTCGGAAACAAGAAAGAGAAGTTTTCTTTGTTGGATTATGAAGTGTTCATTTTTGTTGCCTCGAAGTCCGACATCAGATGGTCTACAGAGCAACTAATTGGACGGAAGAAATAAAAGTCAGACGAAGCATAGTTTTGAAGCATACCTTTCTCGGCCTTTTGGCTAAGATCAAGTGTATTATCTGTTTTTATCAGTTTAATATCTGATACGTGGGTCAACAACTCAAAGGATATTAAACTAATTTGTTAACGGGGAGTCTTCAACAATAGCTTGCTATAGGGATCCTCAAGTGTCGCGCATGTGTTGCACTACTACACGGACTTGGCACACCCTACTGAATATCAAATATTTCATTTTATTATAATGACGATTAATTTGGCACACAATCTCTTATTTTTTGTTGTTTATAAGAGGAGCTTACACTACGCCAAAATTTGCATTTTATAGCACGCCTTTTCTGACAAAAGCGCTTTTCTTGACAAGCACTTTGGCAAAAACGCTGTTGTAGGGTCATATAGGGTCACATAGCGCTTGCACATAATGTTTATAGCGCTTTTAGAGCGCTTTGGATAAAAGCGTTGTAAAATATAGCGCTCTCACATAATGTTTACAGCGCTTTTAGAGCGGTTTATATACAAGCGCTGTGATATATAGCACTCCCATATTATGTTACAGCGCTTTTAGAGTGCTTTGTATAAAAGCACTGTAAAATATAGCGCTCCCACATTATGTTACAGTGCTTTTAGAGCGCTTTGTCTAAAAGCGTTGTAAAATATAGCGCTTTCACATAATTACAAGGTCTTTTAGAGCGCTTTTTATACAAGCGATGTAAAATGGTGCGTATTTGATAAAAGTCATTCACTTAAAATAAATAAAAACAAATTTAATATGTTGTCTCCCTAACCCTACGAACCCTCCTCTACTCTACTCTGCGAACCCTTCTCTCCTCTACTGTGCGTCCTCATCTACTGCTTCTCTGTTGTCTAAGGTACTATATTTATTAATTTGTTGATGTCACTAAAACTGATAAATTGTTACCTAATAAATCATATAAAATCTGTTCTTTTTTGAAATCTGTACCTCGATCTGTTCTGTTTTGAAATCAAACTGGGACCTTAGTTTCCATTTTCCAATATTAGACTATATATACTATAGATTGGTATAATGTTAACACTGCATTCATATAGGTCATATAAAATGGACCGGAAATGGATGTCTGCCAATCGATTGTCAAATGAGTATGAAAATGGAGTGATGGAGTTTGTTGAGTTTGTAGTGAAGAGTGCAAAAGACCCAAATCGAATCAATTGTCCGTGTTTAAAATGTTGTTTTGGAAAACGTGTTAGAGCAGATCAATTGGAAGGACATTTAGTATGGCATGGAATTGATCAAAGCTATACATGTTCGATAAGACATGGTGAGAAAAAAAAAGGGAACACTAATTTTGAGAATGGTTCGACATATACTTCAAATGATTTCGACACAGATACATAATTTGCGGGACCGAGTTGAGGAGATTGCAAAAGTAGTTGAAGAAGATCTTCGGGATTGTCCTAAAATGTTTGAGAGTTTGTTGAGTGATGCAGAGAAACCATTATATAATGGTTGTACTAAATTCACAAGACTATCGGCGATATTAAAGTTGTACAACTTAAAAGCGATTAATGGATGGTCTGATAAAAGCTTCGCAGAATTATTAACACTCCTAAAAGATATGTTTCCATATGATAATGAACTTCCCAGTCGAACCTACGAGGCTAAACGAATTTTGTGCTTTATTGGCATCAGTTACGAAAGATTCATGTGTGTCTTAACGATTGCATTTTATTTCGAAATGATTATGAATTACTAAAGGCGTGTCCGAAATGAAATGTCTCTCGATATAAGAAGAAAGAATCTACTCCAGCAAAAGTCGTGTGGTATTTTCCTATAATACCAAGATTTAGGCGCATATATCACAGTGGAGAAGATTCAAAACACATGACATGGCATGCAGATGAAAGAATTAGAGATGGAAAGTTTCGACACCCTCCACAATGGGCAAAAATTGATCACGAGTATCCTCAATTCGGGAGAGAGTCAAGAAATCTACGACTTGCACTTTCTATTGAGGGAATGAATCCACATGGTCTTCAAAGAATCTCACACAACACGTGACCTGTGATTTTGTTGAAGCGTAAGTTTATGATGTTGTCTCTGTTAATTTCTGGACCCAAACAACCGGAGAATGATATCGACGTATACTTGACTCCTTTAATTGAAGATTTAAAAAATATGTGGGAGACAGGTGTGGAAGTTTATGATGGGTATAAGAAAGAATGTTTCAATTTGAGGGATATGTTGTTCGGCACAATTAATGATTTTCCAGCATATGGTAATTTATCATGATATAGCATTAAAGGTCAGTGTGAATGTCCTATATATGAAGAGAGTACAAATTGGATGCGGTTGAAACATTGTAAGAAGAGCGTATTTCTTGGACATCGTAGATTTTTACCTTATAGTCATTAGTATCGTGGGTGGAGAAATGCATCCAATGGAAAATCAGAGAAGATACTGCTCCTTGAGCACCGACTGGATATCAAATATTTGAAAAAGTACAAGGTTTGACCAATAAATTTGGCAAACCTTTTGCGGGAGAGCTTGTCAAAACTGGGTGGAAGAAAAAGTCAATTTTATTTGAATTGCCATATTGGAAGTCATTGTATATAACACATTTCCTCGATGTGATGCATATTGAAAAAAATTGTATTTGATAGTGTTATTGGTACGGTATTCAATGTTCCAAGAAAGTCTAAGGATGACATCAATGCAAGATTGGACTTGGTTGATATGGGAATAAGAAATGAATTGGGTCCCGTAAAGAAAGGAAATCGCATATATCTACCTCTAGCCGCTCAAACTCTATCTAGAAAGGAAAAAATTGTTTTATGTAAATTTCTACACAAAGTTAAAGTTCCAAAATGATACTCTTCAAACATTAAAAATTTAGTTTGTATGAAAAACCTCAAGTTAAAAGGTTTGAAGACCCATGATTGTCATGTTCTAATGGAGCATTTGCTACCAATAGGTATACCTTCCATTTTACCGGAAAAAGTTCGAGGAGCCATAACTAAATTATGTTTCTTCTTCTGGGAAATTTGTAGTAAAGTGATCGATCCTCAAAAATTACCGACATTGTAGAGGGAAATTGTTGTTACTTTGTGTGAGCTTGAAATGTATTTCCCACCCTCGTTTTTTGATATAATGGTTCACCTTATTGTTCATCTTGTTAAGGAGACACAAATTTGTGGGCCAACTTATGAGATGGATGTATCCGATAGAACGATATATGGAAATATTAAAAAGGTACGTAAAAAGTAGAAGTCGACCAGAAGGTTGTATTGCTGAACGGTACATTGTCGAAGAAGTTGCTGAATTTTATACTAATATCTGTCTAATGTTGAATCCATAGGATTTCCCATGTCTCGTCATTTGGGAAGAATATCAGGAGAAGGGATAATTGGAAAGTGAGTAACGACTATATCAAGGACAGAATGAGAGCAGGCACAATTGTATGTTCTGCACAATGATGATGAGGTTCAACTGTATGTTACAATACACATCGATCAATTATCTAGTTTGAACATGAATAGGAATCAAAATTGGATAACATGAGAGCACAATCGAAGTTTTATTACATGGCTAAAAAATCACATTAACTCAAAGTTTGATATAGACCCCGGTTCAATTTCACAGAGATTGAGGTGGCTAGCAAATGGTCCGAGTTTACATGTCTTTTCGTACATTGGTTTTGTAATTAACGGCTACACATTTTATACCAAAGAACAAAATGATCAAACCACTATGCAAAATAGCGGAGTCATTCTCGTAGCTGAAGCGATGCATATCTCAAGTGCAAAAGACAAAAATCCAATATATGCAAATCTATCATATTTTGGGGTTATCGAGCACATATGGGAGTTAGATTACACAATGTTTCGTATTCCCATATTTGGTTGCAAGTGGGTCGATAATAATAATGGCGTTCGGATTGATGAGTCAGGGTTCTTGCTTGTCGATTTTAATAGGTGGGATACAAAGATGAGCCTTTTATTTTAGCGTCGCAAGCTCAACAAGTGTTTTATGTCACTGATCCTGCTGATGATAAATGGTCTGTTGTCCTATCAACAAATAAAATAAGTGATGATAACAATAACGATGAAGATGTTGGTAATGATCTTTTCTTTACAACATCACAACCACGTTAAATTGATTCATCTGATGATGGTTTATATCTTAGAGAAGATCATGATGAGGGAATTTGGATTAATCCATCTTTTCGTATCGTTAAGGGACAAACAAATGTGAATCCCACCAGGAAAACAAGATGGGCATCCTAAGGTGTTTAAGTGTTTTATATAAGCCATGTAATCTGAACTGAGTTCATGTAATTTAAGTGTTTAACCTTCCAGAACTGAGCATTTTAGTATTTAGCTTGAACTGTATTTGATTTTCTGCTTATACTGATTTTCTGCTTATATTTAGCTTGAACTTAGTGTTTTATACTAAGTTCATGTAATTTAAGTGTTTGACCTGCCAGAACTGATTTTCTGCTTATATTGAACTTGAACTGAACTTGAACTTGAAAAAGTTTTGTTTGACTGGGCATTTCCTTGAACTTGACTTGAATTGATCCCAATCTGAGCTGATCATGTAATTTAGCATTGATATATAGGTATTTAACTAATTATTTAAAGAAAAAAAAATCCAAATATAGGTATTTTACTAATTATTTAGCATTTCACATAAACTGAACTGAAATTGTACTTTAGCATATTTAATTGAACTGAACTGAACATAAAACTGTAAAAGGTTTTAAAAAATAAAATGAGGTGGTCTTTTAAAGAACTTTTTGGATAAGCGCTGTAAAAGGCTTTTAAAAAATAAAATGAGGAGGTCTTTTAAAGCACTTTTTGGATAAGCATTGTAAAAGCCTTTTAAACAATAAAATGAAGAGGTCTTTTAAAGCGCTTTTTGGATAAGCACTGTAAAAGGCTTTTAAAAAATAAAATGAGGAGGTCTTTTAAAGCGCTCTTTAGACAAACGCTGTAAAAGGCTTTTAAAAAATAAAAGATGGAGGTCTTTTACAGCGCTTTTTGGACAAGCGCTGTAATAGGGTCTTATAAACTAACCTAATAATAAGAAATCGCTTAATTTTCCTTTTCATTACGTACTCTTCTCTACGAACTTTTGGCATTGCGAAACCTCCTCATTACGTATTCTCGATCTTCGTTACACTCCATACGAACCCTACTGTCCTTCTTCTCCCTACGAACCCTATTCACTATACTATCCTTACGAACCCTATTGCGAACCCTCTCCATACGAACCCTCTCCAAACGTATTTATGCGCACTCTTCTCGCTATTCGTACTTAAGCGAAGTCGTAACCCTACGAACCCTCTCCATACGTATTTCTGCGCACTCTTCATGTATTGTATTTATTAATTTGTTGTTGTCACTAAACTGCGTGTTGAACTTATACTGCTACATACTTAGACTACTGCATGTTGAACTTGTTGAAGTTATACTGAACTTATAATTATAATGTGTGAAATGTGTAGATAAATGGATTCCAATAATGATTTAGATCGTCAAAATGATGAAGTTGTCAATACTAAGAGTTATGAAAACGAAGTTAAACGTGGTGCAACTATTATGCAAAAGGTCATCAAAGCAAGAAGTAATGGAATTAAATTTGAGGTATACTATACTTTGTTTCGAATTTATTTTTTTATCTTTTTTGAAAGCATGTACTTACTCTATGAATTTATTAGGTGGGATGGAATGAAAGCTGCCAGCCAATTTAGCCCAATAGTTCAATGATGGTAAGTTACGTTGGTGCAGTTATTCGTCAAAATATCCCAATAACAATTGATGATTGGAGAGATAAAGCTTTGAAGGATGCTAAAGATATATTGTGGAATGATATACAAGTAACTTTTTTACTCCACTTTTTTGTTACTTACAATTTTTTCCATTGAAATACTTTTACTCAAACTCTATCATATTTGGTTTGCAGTCGGCTTTTAATGTTGATGAGGTGAGAAAAAATTATGTGCTTAGATCTCATTTGTCAAATTGCTACTTAAGAGATCGCGATGGAAATTTGAATGTTGAAGCTCCAAAAATATATAAACACTACATATCAAATGAAGAATTGAGCGCTTTTGTAGCTAAGCGTGTAGACCCCGCTTTTGTGGTAATATTAATTTATTAGCATTTGTGTTTTATTATTCATATTCATAGCGTATTTTTTTACACGATTGTTATTTTTTTTTATATAGAGTATAAGTACGGCAAATCGCAAGAGGGCAAAAAATCCAATGCATCCATACAAAAAATTGCGTATGGGGTATGCACGTTTAGAGCAAAAATTTGTAAGTAAACATCACTTTTATATAATGTGGTAGATTATAAACTATAGTTTCTAACTAATATTTTGTTTGTCTTAACGAATAGCTTTTGTTTATGTCTTAACGAATAGCTTCAAGAGACGTAATCCGATCAACCATTAGGTTGTCATATTTTCTGGAAGGATGCTTGTTTGAATAAAGATGGAATTGAACTTATTCAAACGATATTGAAAATGTGTAGGTATATTAATGAAAATGTTCAACAAGTGATAGAAAAATGTGTAGGTATATTATCACTTTAATATTTTTTAATATTGTATTTTAAAAATGATATTGAACTTATCTTTTTTTTAGGAGAATCTAGAACATTGTTCTGAAAATCAAGAGGAGAATAAACAAGTTAGTTATAGGGACATACTTAGTAAAGTATTTAATGTTCCTGAATATTCTGGCCGTGTGAGGGGTAAAGGATTTGGCGTAACTCCAAAAAGCTATTTTTCACATGAGAAGCGCACAAATCCATCTAATGAGGAAGTACTAGATAAGCTGAAAATCCTAATAGAGAAAGTGGTGTAACACCCTAAATTTTATAATTAACTATTTTATTAATTAAATAGGATTTTAAATAATTAATTTGATGTTAAAATTATTTTAAAATATATGTTGATAAATTTTGTGACTAATTTTCGTTATATGGATGCTTTCTATGTTGTGCTAGTTTGACACATATTATATTAAATGAGTGATATAAATAATAAATATTTTATTTTATTATTTTATATATTTTTAAAAAAAATAATAGTATTTTAGAGTAATATTATAAAGATTTTATGCCATTTTACGTGTATTATATTTTTTTTTTATTTCGAATATTCTCCGGTGGTAGTATTTTAATGTGAGTATTTGAAATAAAAAACCACGACTATAACCAACGAAAACCGAGACCAAATTTGGACACCACGAAACACCCTCTTCCATTACCTATGCTTGGAATCACCAACCGTTATACTTCAAAAAATGGGTTTTCACCCTCGCCGCGGTTGTGTTGTTGAATTCCGGCCAGCGCGTTCGTCATCCTGAAAAACTGACAACATTTTTCGATTTCTCTCGTCAAAAACTTCAAGAAGCACTACTCATTTGTGTGTTTCGGTGAAGTCGACGTCAGACCCTGTCGGCGCTCCAGCACGTCGGTGAGACATTTTCTAATAATCTGTTTCATGACATTTTGAATGTTTCTTCACCTAATATTTTTATTAATCATATAAAACTAATATTTATGCCTCGCGTAAATTATCAGCCATGTTTCATTGCCTTTGCAAATTCGCCGATGCTTTTGGACTCGTTCGTTGCGCGTTGTCGACATGTTATGGTTGCTGAAAATTGCTCGGATTGTAAATCGTACGAAAGCGTCAAACTAAGGTATGGGGTGAGAGTGAGTTCGAATTCATAAGTGTAAATTAAAGGAGATGAACGGGAAAATCGTATTTCCCATAATTCATTCGAGGCTCGCTACGTATGGCTGAAGCCTTTTTGAGTAATAATTGACTAATGAGAAAACTTGAATTTGGTGAGGTTAAAATATGAGTTAGAAACTTTTATAGGGTGTTTGAATTGATTTCGAATATCGTGTGATAGTTGAATTATTGTACAATTGTGTATTTGAAGTATTTTGTGTTTTGTTTATATCCACCG
The DNA here is from genome assembly GCA_037974755.1 of Cicer yamashitae. NCBI lineage: Eukaryota > Viridiplantae > Streptophyta > Magnoliopsida > Fabales > Fabaceae > Cicer > Cicer yamashitae. The sequence continues at coordinate 37,045,073 of JBBPBQ010000001.1, read as the reverse complement.
TTGATATTGTTATATGATATAAAATGTGATGAATTGTAATTATTTGCAGTGCAATTGACGTGGTGTGTGTGATTGATCTAGTATTATTATCTGTGGGTGAAAATCCTGTGTTGTTGGAGTTTGTGTATTATGATGATAAATTTTGAATGTAATATATGACTATGGAAATATGCATTGATGATTTGTACTTGTTGACTTATGATGCTACCACCTTGATGAATATCATGAAATGCATATTGTGTTTAATTGAATAGTGATGAATTCGACTTGTGCCAATGATGGTTCTCTTAATGGAGTAAGTAACCTAGGCCAACGAGGGGAGAATCTGGATGTTATTTATTTGAAGTGAGGATTATCTTGTCATCATATAGGTAGGGCCTGACAAGCTTAGTGATATTGGGGAAGTACAACTGAATGAGCTTGATTGTGGCGGTCTACTGTTGAGCCTTAAGGCAAGATTGTTAGACCTTGGAGGTATTCGGGTGGGGAATTCCTAGGTGACTTGGAGATAGCACTCCAAATGTCGGGAGCTACCATGCAACACACGTTTACCTCGACTGTCGCTTATATGTGTCTCGGGTTGAGTTGAGGGGATCTATGAGGATAGGGCCAATTTGAATTGTCCGTCCACTTGCGTGGTGGCATAGTATCAAGCCTCGTAACCAAGTACTTCAGAGTTAGAATGGTACCAAAGAAAGAGGAGGAGTCTAGAGTATAAGAGCATGCATAACATTACTTGATTTGTGTGTTTCCTTACTTGATTTGTGGATTGCATCAATGTTTTACCTGGATTATTCTTGTTGATTGTGATTTGATATGATACGGTGTTTAATATATTTTACGTGTTCTTCTCAATTATTTTATACTATTACATGTTTTCGATGCTCAACCCTCATTACTTGATTTGTGTGTTTACTTGCTTGATTTGTGGATTGCATCAATGTTTTACATGGATTATTCTTGTTGATTGTGATTTAATATGATACGGTGTTTAATATATTTTACGTGTTCTTCTCAATTATTTTATACTATTACATGTTTTCGATGCTCACCCCTCGTTGCTTGTGTTTGGCGCTTGCAAGAGCGCAGTTATTTCAGGTTATCGGTTGGTGATCCACGCTCTGATAGGTGATACTAGGTGGAAGTAATTTGTCGTATTTTATTGAGTTATGAATTAATATAGATTTTTGTAAATTCAATCGATCAATGGTGTTTTTATGTCATAAATTTTTATTTAATAAACCTCAACTATATTCGATATTAAAGGATTTTTAATTTAATTTTTTATGCAAGCATTTTGTGTAAGTGTAAGTGTGGCAACCTGAACCTTATAGTTTTAAAAAAAAAATTATACTCTATTTTGGAACTGCTGCGAATCTATTTCAAAACTAATGCGTTTTACTTTCTATTTCAATTTGGGTTTAGGGTGTCACAAGTGGCATTTTTGGTGAAAACGAATAACGAAAAGCAACTTTTGGAGTGTCAACGTGAAATACAACTAGAGAGTGAAAACACAAGTTGCAACATTGATCGTAAAAGATTTCCAGAGGTAATTAATTACTTAATAAAATAAGAAATTCATTCAACCTAATTGTTTCACATACTTATGTATTAACCATTGATTTAGGGTGTCTCGTCTTGCGTACTATATTTATCCTCCCCTACTCATTGCATGGTTGGAAAAGGAACATTGTACAATACCTTGGGAGAAGTATTACACCATACCCCCAATCCCTGTCGGCCATGTTAAAGTTTCACCCGTGATTGCTTTTGAACCAAATGCACCATTGCCTATACCTGACAACGATGGAGATATGAAGTTTTTGGGAGAAGCAATAGGTAGTTACGTAGCATGGCCCAAAAATCTTGTTGGTCAAGATAAGGTATGTTTAATTGCTATGTATATTTAATTGTATGATATATGACTATGATTGATTATATTTAATTGCTGATTTTTTCCACTGTTAACTTTAATTTCACATTTATTTAGATTCTTACAAAGTATAAAGGGAATGATAAGAAGAAATAATTGGACAGGAGAAATAAAATTCAGACGAAGAATTAAGTAGTATATGTTTTTATCAGTTTAATATCTGATACGTGGGTCAACGACTCACACGATATTAAATTAATTTGTTGACGGGGGAATCCTTAACAATAGCTTGCTATTGGGATCCTCAAGTGTCACCCTACTAAATATCAAATATTTCATTTTATTATAATGACGATTAATTTGGCAAACAATCTCCTATTTTTTGTTGTTTATAAGAGGAGCATAAAAGTAATATTATAAGCATCATCCTTGCAGCATTCTCTACTAGATACATTTAACAATGTGGCATTTTGTATATCTTCAAGATTATAATGACGATGAAAGGGGTCGTAACACCCCGATTTTTAACAGCGCGAGTGTATTTTTTTTTAAAATAAATCGATAAAAATACGAAGTTAAATCCATAAATGAAGAAAATACTCTTGGATAAAATATTTAATTTGTAACACCACGACAAAGGTCAACAATAATTACAAACAGCGGAAATGGTTTTGAACAAAAATCTAAAATATCCTAGTAAAATATACACCGACTAAAATAGTTTGTTTCGAATACATAAGTTTCCTTTTTACAACGACAACTGTGAAATAAGAAAGGGAAAATAAATAAAATTCTTAATTAAAACCCTAAGCTGATCATTAAGCTAATTGAGGGTGACTGGGTACTGAGAATCCATGAGCAGCATCAAGCCCTAATGCTTTCAGTCACAAAACCAACCCCTCGATGTGCCACGCATTAGAACGACCCTGGTTCTCATCTGAGGGCAAAGCCTAGATTTCCACAAAATTGTAAAGGGTCACCAACCGAAATTAACAAATACCACATAGCATTCAAATTTTAAATGCACAAAATGACCTTTCAACTTAGCATACATCTAGAAAGGGTTTTCATATGTTAAAAATGCCTAAACAAGTTGAAAAAAATGAAGTTTTGGACCAAACTCCATTGTCGTATTCGAGTACAACATCCTTGTATTCGAATACAGATGCTAAAACAGCAAAAACAGCACCAACAACACAACTGTATTCGAATACAGACCTATTGTATTCGAATACAGATGCGAAAATAGTGAAAAATCCTGCAGATTTTTTATTCGACTACAACCCCCTTGTATTGGAATACATTTGTGAAGTCAGTGGCAAGATTTTGATATCTACATTCGACTACAACATCTCCGTAGCCGAATACCACTGCGAATTCACAAGTCAGTAGCAAATACAGCATAACTGTATTCGACTACGACCCTGTTGTATTCGAATACAATTGTAAAAATGACAGATTTTCAGTTTTGAAAACATTTCAAAATCATTCTAACACTTTCAACACCAAGTCAATCAATCACAAACTTCAAATACAACAAAGTCACACACAACAATCAAGTATGTATTTACAACCATCATAATATTTCTACCATGACTCGCGTGCCAAGCACCCTAATGCAATCGGTATATGCCAATGCACATGATTCATGAATTTCACCAAAACCCTACTCGAAGGGGCGTAAATCATAATTGTACCGCCTCTCACAGGCTGAAGTACTAATTACAAAGGTGCAGCCGCTCACAGACTAGCACGATTTACTAAAGTGCAATCTCTCACAGATCAGCACGACGCGATAATCCCCGTAAGGATAAGATGAACCAACAATTCACATGGCATCATCCTGTGGCCCATCCGGTCACCACTATCACCATGGCCCATCTGGTCACCATTATCACCATGGCCCATCCGGTCAACATTATCACCATGGCCCATCTGGTCACCATGTACTATGAAATGCATGAGCATAATCCTGTGGCCCATCCGGTCACCACTATCACCATGACCCATCCGGTCACCACTTTCACCATGACCCATCTGGTCACCATGTACTATGAAATGCATGAGCATAATCCCGTGGCCCATCCGGTCACCACTATCACCATGGCCCATCTGGTCACCATGTACTATGAAATGCATGAGCATACTCTCACTCTTTTCACCAAAACCATTAAGTAAATGCAGCTATTAAAAGATTCCCCATTTTTAATGCTCATTTAACACTAATGATTTTTCAAATTCAACACAGAGCATACTCAAATATATTTAACTCATAGTTCCACAATTCACACCAAATCATATCACTTCATTTTTCCACATAATCCACACAATAAAGCACATCTCAAAATTCATAATATTAATTACGAACACATTAAACACACCAAACATGAATCACCACAACCCACACCTCAAACACATCAAAATCAACTTCCACAATTTCACCCATAAACACATTAAATTCATTTTCCACAAAACTACACCTCAAACACATCAAATTTATTTTCCAAAATTTTCAACCATAACACACCAAATCAAAACTCCAAATTGTTAAACATAAACCACCAAATTAAATCTCCAATTTTCAACCATAAATCACCAATTTAAATCTCCAAATTTTCAACCATAAATCTCCAAATTTTCAACCATAAATCACCAAATTAAATCTCCAAATTTTCAAACATAAATCACCAAATTAAATCTCCAAATTTTCAAGCATAAATCCCATTAAATTCAACTTCCACAATTTCCCCCATAAACACATTAAATTCACTTTCCACAAATCTACACCTCAAACACATCAAATTTATTTTCCACAAATTCACATATAAGGTCCTAAATGCAAACTAAAAGTTTGGAAGGAGCCCTTACCTCAATGGTAGCTTTAACAACCGATTACGGCACCGTGATTAATTCCGGTAAAAACTTTGCTCGCGACATTGCTTCGAAACCTAGCTCACTAGCACCGCAACGTGGCAAGGAGCAACTTTCCCTTCTGCTACTTCTCGAATGAGAGCTTAGATCTAGGTTAAAAGTGAGGTTTTGTGTTTGGCAGTTTTGAAACCCACCAACACGGTTTTCTCGCGAAACAGAAAGAAAGAAGAAGAAATCTCACAGCCAGGGAGGGAAATGTTTACTTCTCTCTTTTTCCAATCCTTCCTTCACTTATGCATATATATATATATATATATATATAAGTTACTACTCACCAAATATTATATACATATATATATATATATATATATATATATATATATTTAAACCCAACCAACAAATATCTAAAACTCTCACACACACCTCTCAACTATTTTGATAAAAATATCTATTCTCGTTGCAACTCAATTGACAGGTAAAATTTTCAGCAACCAGAGATATTTTTAACAAAATTGTTCGGTATTAAATTCTTCGCAACATAAAGAAATTATTCTTCGACGAATAATTTAACCGGATCTAAAAATATATGTATAAAAATATATATATAATAAACATATAACAAACTCTAATAAAATATGCTTTTGGTATTTAATTCACGAAATGAATTAAAATTGGGCAAAATGCTTAGCAATTTAACACCAAATATACTAAAATTGCATAATTTAGAGTTTAAAATTAAGGGTTTTACATTACTACCCTCCAAAAAGAAGTTTCGTCCTCGAAACTTAAAGTAAGAGTAGTACCCACACTAGGTTTGCATTCAACCTCCACATACATGTTAGGACTTGTTTCGTCTGGTCTACTCGAAGAAAGTGCCGTCTATCCCTTTTCATAGGGTACTTAATAACTTTACGCACAATCATAGCCAGTAAGACTCGCCCATTCCATTCAACATGATTTTGTCTATCGTCAACAAGAGATTGGGGATGATCAGTTCCTCAATTTGTCAATAGGTAGCCAACAACCATGATGATGGCTTAGACCATCTTAACCTAATTGTAATAATGCTCCCTTCGACTTGGAGTTAAAGTTATCCCGAGGCACAATCGGTCTAACAATCTTCTCAAGGTCCACTGAGTTCCCCTTATTTTCCTATCGATGAAGTACAATCGCCTAGAACTATGCCACAAAGCCTCATATACGTCCACTTGGTACGGAACATCCATTAGGTTCCAAACTGAAACTCTACGTATGACACCAACACCCTGAGCATAAAACAATCATTACCGCTGAGAACTCCCTAATTTCTCCATTGCCCACAAATCCTCGATTTCCTTTAGTCGCACCACTACACCAAACCACAGTGTTCTTATCAGAATGTTGGTCTAATTATAACTTTAATAATCACATCCCAACATCCGATTGGTGATCAAAGTTTCCTCCAATATTTTCGACAACTTGCCAGAACTATACCACCTACAACACACAAACTCCCTTTAGGTTAAGTGCTTCATTTCCAGAGTCACGTCTCCAACAAAATCCAATTTCAATTTCATTCATTGGTTAAGACCTACATTCGTCTCATTCCTAACACCTCAAATTCACGTTTCACTAGTCAATTTCCTACATACTTCGCAATTCTGGACAATCCGAAAATAATTTTCCTCCATCTGCTGCAAACATTCATTCTGATACTTCTCAATTTCGCCGCGTCCTTTATTTGCAGTTCGATGATTATCTTTTTATTATAACCGGCCAAACACATTGTATTCACTCCGTCACTTTTCCATTAATACAAACCTTAAATTTCTACCACGAACCTTGATACATCTTCATTATTTCGAAATCATTACTTAACTTACTCCTGTATGTCTTTTTCCAAAAGTTGCTTTCTCCTTTGACAGCCACAATTGGTACACACCGTTGTGTGTCATATCCCAAAATATCATCCAAGTTAACTTGATTTTCTTTTTGTCTTTCCTTTTACTATTAAACTTTTCTTCCTTCGGATAAGCCTGTCATCCTAATCATTAAGAATTCCTTCAACAATTCAACAAAACTTAATTCCTCCAAATTTTCACACTTCCTATGAAATATTCTACATCTAAAATATACCTCAAAACACTTTTCACCTCTACCGTCATTCAACCGTCCCTGTGGTCAACATCTAGAGTCCTTTATTTTCTTAGCTCATCTTCCATCATACTTCGTCTTTCTTCATTATAGTGATTTCAATAAATCAAGCCTTACTAGTTCCCACCAAACTTTTTCATTCCATGCCCAATTCTTCCCTACCAAACAAACATTTAACTCTTTTGATTGACGAACACAATAACGCACCCCTATGACATGCATGCAAGTAGTGCCTTTGAATTCATTGGCATACCCTTCTAACAACAATGTCTGATTTACGGGTGAGCTATTTCATTTCATGAATCCTTAATTGACATAAGCTACATACCCATGTGCTGCTACAACAAGTTTCATGGCACATTTTCCAAAATTTGGTTCACTTGCTGGATTTTCTTATTCATTCTCAACCTTCACCAAGGTACCAACTAAAAGAATCTCGACAATCAAACACCCTAAAGAACTACTTCTCAAACATTCCCAATAAGCATCTCCTAAGGAATAGTTATCGGTAACCTCATCCTCATAACTTTGCAGTAAAATATCTCCAAGACCCACATATCTTCTTCGTCCATCTAGTAACTGAAACACTCATTTCAAATCTTAACGCTTGGCTTTCCAAGAACAACAATTAAACCATAAATCATTTGTTACATTTCTTCCTATTCACGCTATGTCATTTAAATAAAATTATAAAATCTGATCCTTGAAATCCTCAAATACTCACTACACCGTCTAAATTCATCCATGTCCTCTTAAGATACAATACAAGGTCTTATTCATCATTGACTCTAACCGCCTTAGTAATCTCACTAATGAAAACTCTTCTAATCATAACACAACATTATTAGTAAATCTTCAAACACTTCCATCCATAACATGAAGTATTTATCACTTGCCTACCTCAACTCCCTTGATCATGCAAGTTTAAGGTGTCACTTGGTCCTCCATCCAACCTTGTGGACTTTGAATCGTCGACTTAAAGATTAACCATCTCAGGGTCTCAAATCAAATCTGGATTAATCCCTCTAACTTATCAAAATATTCACACTCTCCTAGTGTTTACCATCCTTTTGTAGACACTCCAAACTTTCATTGCAACAATCTTTAAGTATTCTTGTACCTTGTACTTCCAATTCCACTTAGCAGTACATGCTGTTCAATATATCAAGGCTTAACTCCTTATGTTTACCCGAACATCACCCAAAATTCACACTTACGCGTCAATAGTTTCATCTACAATCACTATTCATACTTATTATCTCCTAAACCACACAGAGATTAGTCACTTACCAATAAAATATATGGTCTCACTTCTTTAATCGTCAGAAGATTCATACTTAACAATCTAAGTCACGAATCTATTTTAACTCGACTGCTCGGTCTTACCCCTCAAGGTATCAACTATTCCTCACAGTGTCCTTTATCTAACCAAGGTAGTATTCACCCCTAATGTGTAGCGCACCTTAACTTCAATACAAGCCTCCTTCGTTGACACCTAAGCACCAAATGCTATTCCAAATGGAAGCCTCGTCTTCTCAACAATTTCATGGTGTTCACATCTCTTTGACAGATATCAAACTTCATCCAGTGTCGTCCTGAAATCCACCAGGAAAACATCTAACACTTTTCTAAAAAAAATTCTCCAGTTAGATCTTTACTTGAAATCCCTTACCAGTCTAACGTTAATCCACCCATACCCATCATCTTCGAGTTAACACCAATAACATAGCCTATGTATCCTTGGAACCACTTCATCAATCCCATGTCGTCATGATTCGCTTCAACCCTGTCTTTCCTAGACCGATACGTTTAAGGAATTCAGAGACACTCGTCGACCAAAGTCGACTAATGTTCTATGTTTTAACTACTTTTCCAACTACAGTGTTATATGAAACAATAAACTACTTAAGCACATCATGCTTGACCCAAGACAACAAAACAGAAGGTACACGTGGACTCTAGTTACGTGATACCCCTAACCTCGACTCTTAATCAACTTAGGACACCTAAATCACAGCCCCAAAGAAATTTAAAACCAAAGCTCTGATACCCCAATGTAACACCCCGATTTTTAACAGCGCGAGTGTATATTTTTTTAAAATAAATTGATAAAAATACCAAGTTAAATCCAGAAATGAAGAAAATACTCTTGGATAAAATATTTAAGTCATAACACCACGACAAAGGTATACAATAATTACAAACAGCGGAAATGGTTTTGAACAAAAATCTAAAATATCCAAGTAAAATATACACTGACTAAAATAGTTTGTTTCAAATACATAAGTTCCCTTTTTACAACGACAACTTTGAAATAAGAAAGGCAAAATAAATAAAATTCTTAATTAAAACCCTAAGCTGATCATTAAGCTTATAGAGGGTGACTGAGTATTGAGAATCCACGAGCGGCATCAAGCCCTAATGCTTTCAGTCAAAAACCAACCCCTCGCTGTGTCACGCCTTAGAACGACCCTGGTTCTCATCTGAGGGCAAAGCCCAGATTTCCACAAAATTGTAAAGGGTCACCAACAGAAATTAACAAATACCACATAGCATTCAAATTTTAAATGCACAAAATGACCTTTGAACTTAGCATACATCTAAAAAGGGTTTTCATATGCTAAACATGCCATAAACAAGTTGAAAAAATGAAGTTTTGGACCAAACTGCACTGTCGTATTCAAATACAGCATCCTTGTATCCGAATATAGATGCGAAAACAGCAAAAACAACACAAACAGCACAACTGTATTCCAATACATACCTGTTGTATAAGAATATCGATGCGAAAACAGCAAAAACATCACAAACAACACAACTGTATTCGAATACAGACCTGTTGTATTCGAAAATAGATGCGAAAATAGTGAAAAATCCTGCAGATTTTGTATTCGACTACAACCCCCTTGTATTCGAATACATTTGCGAAGTCAGTGGCAAGATTTTGATATCTGTATTCGACTGCAACATCCTCGTAGCCGAATACAAGTGCGAATTCACAAGTCAGTAGCAAATACAACAAAAGTGTATTCGACTACGACCCTGTTGTATTCGAATACAACTGTAAAAATGACAGATTTTCAGTTTTGAAAACATTTCAAAATCATTCTAACACTTTCAACACCAAGTCAATCCATCACATATTTCAAATACAACAGAGTCACACACAACAATCAAGTATGTATATTCAACCATCATAATATATCAACCATGACTCGCGGGCCAAGCACCCTAATGCAATGCGTATATGCCAATGCACATGATTCTGAAATTTCACCAAAACCCTCATCGAAGGGGCGTAAATCATAATTGTATCGCCTCTCACAAGCCGAAGTACTAATTATCAAGGTGTAGTCGCTCACAGACCAGCACGATTTACTAAAGTGCAATCTCTCACATATCAGCATGACGCGATAATCTCCGTAAGGATAAGATGAACCAACAATTCACATGGCATCATCCCGGGGCCCATCCAGTCACCACTATCACCGTGGCCCATTCGGTCACCATTATCACCATGACCCATCTGGTCACCATTATCACCATGGCCCATCCGGTCACCATGTACTATGAAATGCATGAGCATAATCCCGTGGCCCATCCAGTCACCACTATCACCATGGCCCATCCGGTCACCATGTACTATGAAATGCATGAGCATACTCTGACTCTTTTCACAATAACCATTAAGTAAATGCAGCTATTAAAAGATTCCCAATTTTTAATGCTCATTTAACACTAATGATTTTTCAAATTCAACACAGAGCATACTCAAACATATTTAACTCATAGTTCCACAATTCACACCAAATCATATCATTTCATTTTTCCACAGAATCCACACAATAAAGCACTTCTCAAAATTCATATATTAATTATGAACACATCAAACACACCAAACATGAATCACCACAACCCACACCTCAAACACATCAAAATCAACTTCCACTATTTCACCCATAAACACATTAAATTGATTTTCCACAAAACTACACCTCAAACACATCAAATTTATTTTCCAAAATTTTCAACCATAACACTCCAAATTGTTAAACATAAACCACAAAATTAAATCTCCAATTTTTAACCATAAATCACCAACTTAAATCTCCAAATTTTCAACCATAAATCACCAAATTTTCAAACATAAATCACCAAATTAAATCTCAAAATTTTCAAACATAAATCCCATTAAATTCAACTTCCACAATTTCCCCCATAAGCACATTAAATTCATTTTCCACAAATCTACACCTCAAACACATCAAATTTATTTTCCACAAATTCACATATAAGGTCCTAAATGCAAACTAAAATTTGGAAAGAGCCCTTACCTCAACGGTAGCTTTAACAGCCGATTACGGCACCACGATTAATTCCAACAAAAACTTAGCTCGTGACGTCGCTTCGAAAACTAGCTCACTAGCACCGCAACGTGGCAAGGAGAAACTTTCCCTTCTGCCACTTCTTGAATGGGAGCTTAGATCTAGGTGAGAAGTGAGGTTTTGTGTTTGGCGGTTTTGAAACCCACCAAGACGGTTTTCTCGCGAAACAGAAAGAAAGAAGAAGAAATCTCACGGCCAGGGAGGGAAATGTTTACTTCTCTCTTTTTCCAATCCTTCCTTCACTTATGCATATATATATATATATATATATATATATATATATATATATATATATATATATATATATATATATATATATATATATATATATCATTTGCAACAACATTCGTATATGCATCTTTTTGCTTTTTCGCACAATATATACACACACAAAACATTCAATCTTATCTTAAATAATATTATATTCTTATACAAATAATTATATTGATTAAAAAAATACGCTAAATACAATAATATCAATCTTGTAGATCATTCACACGTTAATTGATTAGGTACTTACAAGAGTGTTTACACCAACAAGATGATAGTAATTTGACAATTACTAACATGACATTTTTTTCACTAATATTCAAACTTATCACCTCAAGTGCAAGAATAATGAAAATATAGAATGAGATATATTGTAGGACTTATTTATTAAATGAACGGAGTGTGCTATTTATACATAGTTTATTCCCCCTTATTCTAATTGTCCTCTAACTAACTAACTGAGTGATTAGTTAGTTAGTTATCGCATACAACTAATACTAAACTTGAATTACACAAACTTTAATACCAAGAACGTTCTCCGTTTTCTAACACAATTCCAATAATGTTCTTCGTTTCTAACACTTTCCCTTAATTCGAGTTTCTAAGTGATTCTACACCTAGTAATCTTCTTAACTCTTCGACCATCTCTCAGAACCCTTGTTTTGGGGTGCTAAAACAGCATCGTCGATTGCCTTCTTTACAGGCCCCATTGTCTTACGGAACAAGTCATTGTTCAACTCTTCAAATCGAGAACGGGTAAGTGGCTCAAAAAAGTCAACACCATCAAAAAGTGATTCAATTTCAACACGAATCTGGTGCTAGTTGCTGAGAGCTCTCTTGGCTCACTCTCCCTCCTAGGCTTTCCAAGTGCTATGTTGTCCTTGTTGTCCTTTCCATCAAAGTAATCCTTCAAAAGTTGTTGTACCTTTGGAATCCTTGTGCTTCCACCAACAAGAACAGCCTCATCAATCTAGTTCTTCTGTAACCAAATGAGTAGTAATACCAACAAAATCCTACCAATCAGGTGGCCTTCCACTGCCATTAGTCAAAGAAATTTCCATTAATACAGCAGCTTCCATAACCCATGATAAAGGGTTCCACATACACCCTAAGAACTTCAAAAACATGCTCTTCTTTTTCTCTTCCAATTTGTTTGGTCCAAATACTTGAAGATGATTTGATTCTTCCTCTGATGTTAATCCTTCTCTTGAACATTTCAACTACTCAAACACTTCCTCCACTAGAATTCTTTCCCTTTCAACTTTACTGCTAACACCATTCTCATTCTGTTTTGGATTTGATTCTTTTCTTTAGCTTCGTTTACATAAGGTTTTGCACCATTCTTCAACTCATTCTCAGGTTTCCCATTGGCAGCATTAATTAGGATATCTTCACCATCAACATTATTAGAATCTTCATTGTCATCGAACACCAGCTCAGGTTCTACTTTATTGCGGACCTTTCCCAGACATGCCATTGACAGGTGAACAAGCTTGTCATCTCCTGGATCAATCTTGAGCGATTCTCCATGTTTTACTTCAACACCCCAAAACTCCATTTCTTTATCAGACATCACAATAGTGAGTGGGGCAACAACTTGGTCTGTAGCCTCTTTAGATTGCTCAATGTCTCTACCAAGAACATCCACATCACTGACTTGTTTTGAACCCTCCTCTTTTGACTTAACCTGCAACACGTCCTCTACATCACTTTATGGGTCCTGTGCAACCTCTGCATCATTAACTTTCTCTGAACCATCATCTTCTGGTTCAACCAGCAGGACATCTCTGCCTTATTAGTGTTCAATGAGACATCACTTACTAGTTTTCTATTTCTTCTTTTGATCACTATGTTCGAGAAGGAAGGGTTGAATTGTGTTTGCCCAAGTTGATAACTTTTTGATAACTTATAAATAATTTAAAAAACTAGTTTGGTTTTGGTAACTTACTTGGAGTAAAAGCAATCGGATTCAGAAGCAGCAAACAACGAAAGTATAAATAATTTGACACATAGCTTTATCCTGGTTCACCATTAACTTGGCTACATCCAGTCCCCTCATTCAGAAGGCTTTAATCCACTAATTCAAATACCTTGAATTACAAAGCACTTGACCCTCCAAGCCAGTCTTCCCAAACAGCCTGACAACCCCAGACTTTTGAGGAACTAACCACCTTGACCCTACAAGCCAAGTCTTCGCCTAACAACCTGACAACCCCAGATTGAAGAAGGAACTAAATCACTATCGAGTTGGATATAAAGATTGGAACTTGAGTAGTTGCTTCTAACAAAGCTGATAATAATAATAACTCTCACAGTTTAAGAAAAGAACACTTAGAAAATATTTCTAACCTAAACAAGTGTTTCTCTCTTTGAACTCTAAGATGAATTGAGAACTTTGAGCTTGAGTTCTTCTACTTTTTTCTGCTTTTCGATGTTTTCTCCTTCAGCCTTGAGTGTCTATTTATAGTGAAAATTTGGGCTTCAATTTAGTCCTTATTTAATTCTGAATTGTATCTTGTTTAGATTGAGTTTGTAAATTCTTCATATTGATTTTGTTCCTATTTTGTGTAGATTGACTTTGTAAATTCTTCAGATTGATTTTGTTTCTATTTTGTGTAGATTGACTTTGTAAATTCTTCAAATCAAATATTCTTCAAATTTTCATCAAATGTTGATCAAATATTCTTCAAATCTTCTTCAAATCTTCATTAAATATAGAGCAAATATTCATAAAATCTTCATTAAATGTTGATCAAATATTCTTCAAATCTTCAATTAAATATTTTTCAAATATTCTTCAAATATTATTCAAATATTCTTCAAATCATGATCAAATCTTCTTCAAATCTTGACCATATTTTCTTTTCAACTTGGTCAAAGATTTTCTTCAATTATAAATTTGAATAAATTCTTATGTTAGATTTTCTTCAAAAACATGAATCTTCTTTCACACTCTTTGAAGTCAAATATATTGTTCGTCATAAAATACTTTTGTTAACATCAAAACTCTAAATGTAAAACCAACTTGGTTCCAACAATCTCCCCCTTTTTGATGATAACAAAACTTGTATTTTTTATAACAACTTTTCTTTATATTTCTTTGACTCCCCCGAACTTAGGGCTCCCCCTAAGTCTTAGTAACATTTTCTCTCCACTTTATCAAATATCTTTCTCCCCCTTTGGTCATCAGACAAAAAGACTTGAATGTGAAACTTTTCCTCTTTTTTTTATTTCTTTTGTTTTTTCGTTTTTCTCTTCTTTTATTTTTCTTTTTTTTTTTCGTTTTTCTCTTTTTTTTTTAATAAAATAAATATAACATAATATAAGAAAATATAATAACTAGTGTAAAAATAAACTACTTTGAAGTGATCACAACATCATTCAGGTATGAAGGTAAGGTTTAGGTTTTTCTTGATGAAGTCAAACCTATCTTCAGGTAGTGGTTTGGTGAATATGTCAGCCCATTGGTGTTCAGTGTCTACAAATTGAATTTTTAGTACCCCTTTTTGAACAAAGACCCAATTAGGTGGTGTTTGATCTATATGTGATTAGCTCTAGAATGTAAGATAGGATTTTTGGCTAGACAAATGGCAGAAGTGTTATCGCAATAGATGGGAATGTTGGATTCTGCGATGTTGTAGTATTCAAGTTGATGTTTCATACAAAGTAGTTGAGAACTGCAGCTAGCTGCTGAAATATACTAAGCCTCTGTTGTTGACATTGCAATGGTGTTTTGTCTCTTACTTGATCAGGATATTAAGTTGTCACCTAAAATTGTGTAGTTGCCACTAGTGCTCTTTCTCTCAAGTTTATCTCCAGCATAATCAAAATCACAGTATCCACTCAGTTTGTACATATGAGATTTCTTGTAGAACAAGGTAAGGTTGGTAGTGCCTTTTAGGTATCAACAGTTAAATGTGTTTCACTAGGGTTAACTTGAAATCTTGCACATTAAATATGATGTCAGGTTTGGAAACGGTAAGGTAAAGTAGGGATCCTATCATTCCTCTATAGGTTTTCGGTCAACTTTTTCGCCTGAATCATCTTTTTCAAGTGAACAAGTAGGGTGCATTGGTGTAGCCATAGGTTTGCAATCACTAATCTTAAACTTCCTACGAAGCTCTTTTGTATATTTAGTTTGATGAATGTATATACCCTTTTTACTTTGCTGAATTTGTATCCCTAAGATAAACTTAAGTTCTCCCATCATACTCAATTGAAATTCAAGCTGCACCAATTTTGAAAATTCTTGGCAAAGAGTGCATTAGTAAATCCAAAAAATAATGTCATCAACATAAATTTGAATAATAAGAATGTCATCTAAAAATTGTATTATCAACTTGTCCTTTTTCAAAGTTATTTTTAAGCAAGAAGTTACTAAGTCTATCATACAATGCACTAGGTGCTTGTTTTAGGTCATACATAGATTTCCTATGTTTAAAAACATGATTTGGAAATTTAGAACTTTCAAAACCTAGGGGTTGTTTAACATGAACTACTTCACTTATATAATCATTTAGAAATTCACTTTTAACATCCATTTGAAATAATGTAATGTTATTATTTGCAGCAAAAGAAAGTAGAATACGAATAGCTTCTAACCTAGCCACTAGAACAAATGTCTCAGTGTAATCAATGCCCTTTTGCTGACTGTAGCCTTTTTGTGACAAGTATTGCCTTGTTTCTGACCACTTCACTGGTTTTTAAAAACCCACTTGGTTCCAATAATGTTCTTCTTTGGTCTAATTACTAAATCCCAAGCATCACTCCTCTTAAATTCTTGAGAACCTGCAAAATATTTATCTAGCTTTGATTTTTATGATCAAGCTTCTTGTTATCACAGTAAACATAATATCAGACAATAATTAAATTTAAAGAAAGATATCACCTATATGTTAACAATTTCAGTTTCACTATGAAAACCCTCTTAGTTCTTCTTTTCTGGTTTTCAGATTCTGAGTTTGCATATTCTCTGATTAGAGAGTCTGGATGAAGGGATTTGAATTCCCATCCAGGTTTGTAGTCTTCACGAATTTGATTGGAGTGTTCAAAGAAGTCTCTTGATTCTGACTATTAATCTGCCACTTCTGTTTTTGCTGATGTATCGGGTTTCTCTAATGGTAATTCTGATTCTTCTGGTAGTTCCAGTTCTGTTGATATGTGTTATTTCTCTGCTAGTTTTGAGTCTATTGATACTCCAGATATTTATGGTTCATCATATGGTTATAGTTCTGGTTCTGATAGGCATTGTGCTGACTAGTCCTTCTTCCACTAGAGTTAGTTGGCTTCTGTTTGTTAGGTCTTGGAACATAGACATTTTTGCCTTCATATATTGCAAGCATCTATTTACCAGGCACCATGACTGGTGTTTCAATTTGGTTGCTTAGAACATCTGCAACATAAACAATTTTATCCTTTGGTACCCAAATCTGGTTGGGTCTTGGTTTGTAAGTTCTTAAAGGTTTCTTGTCTTTCCATGTGGTTAGCATAGGACAAGATGTTTTAGTGTGACCTTTCTTATAGCAAATAGTACATAAATCATCAGAGGAAATAAACTTAGATTCAATTACTTTTTCTTGGAATCCTATTCCTCTTTTACCATTCCCACTAACCCCATAAATCATAGATGCATACTTGCTTCTTTCCATACCACTATCAATAAAATCTTGAAATACTTCTTCATGCTTATTAGAGTTACATGTCGTATTTTCAATTGATGTTGAACTATAATTAGTTTTCAGAATTAGATTTTCAGCCTTATGTTCAGCAATATCAGTTTTCATATTTGCATTTTTTGTTTTAAGTTCAATAATATCAGTTTTCATAGTTGCATTATCTGTCTTAAGTTCAGTAATATCAGTTTTTCAGATTTGCATTCTCTATATTAAGTTCAATAATATCAGTTTTCAGATTTGTATTTTCTATTTTAAATTCAGTACTTTGATTCTTTAAAACATTAACATTTTTAATTAGATTAATATTTTCTTTCCTAAGTGTTTTCAATTTTAAAGACAATTTGTGATTAATATTTAAAAAATCGTTTATAGCAATAATTAAATCAGATCGAGTAAATTCAGAAAATACCTCAATTTCTTCATCTGCTGATTCACTTCCAAAGTCAGAATCTGTGTTGGATCCAGAGGTAGAGTTGGTATGAGCCATCATACCCAAATCATCTTGTTCATCGTCAGAGGATTCCTCAGAATTATCCCATGTAGCCATCATAGTCTTCTTCTTGGGTCTGGAATCCTTCCTTTGGTGTTTCTCTTTCTCCATATTTGAACATTCTAACTTGATATGTCCAGGTTCATTGCATCCATAGCAGATGATGTTTTTCTTGTCATTTTATCATCATTTCGTCTGTTAGATTGCTTGGAATATCTTTGGCGAAATTTCTTCTTTCTGTTGTGCCACATCTTTCGAACTTTTCTGGTTATGAAAGCAATCTCCTCTTCCTCTGAGTTCAGATTCTAATTATCTTAATCACTATCCTCTGATTCTGATGTTGCCTTTAGAACCTTCTTCTGGTTAGATTTCAAGGCCAGAGTCTTATTCTTCTTCTTGGGGTCATCTTCTTCAAGCTCAATTTCATGTGATTTGAGAGAGCTGATTAATTCTTCCAGCTTTAGAGTATTCAAATCCTTTGCTTCCTGAATTACAGTGATCTTAGGTCTCCACTTACTTGTCAGACTCCTAAGAATTTTCTTCACATGATCAGCAGTAGTATTACTCTTCTCAAGTACCTTTAATCTTGAGACCAGGGTCTGGAATCTGGAAAACATTGTTTCAATGTCTTCATCTTCTTCCATCTTGAACAACTCAAACTTTTTGACTAGGAGGTTGGCCTTTGCTTCTTGAACTTGCTTGCTTTCTTCATAGGTTAGAATCAGACTACCATAAATACTTTTTGCTGTCTCTTTGTTGGTGCACTTGTCAAACTCCTTGAAGGTGATTGCATTTATCATGAATGTTCTGGACTTATGATGCATCTTGTACATCTTCTGATCAGCATTCATCTCTTTTCTTGGAATTTCAATACCATCAGTATTCTTCAGAGCAATATAACCATCTTCCACCAAGTCCCAAAGTTCAAGATCTTGTGAAATATAGAAACTTCTCAGCCTGTCTTTCCAATACTCAAAATGTTCTCCATCAAACAGAGGTGGTCTGTTGATATTTCCTCCAGCAGCTTCTTCACTGAATCCAGACATATTGAACCCTTGGATCTTTTCTCAAACACTGTAAAGTGCTTAGTCTTGAGACCGAGCTCTATGGCTTATTAAAGGTGCAAACACGAGAAGGGGGGTTGAATTGTGTTTGCCCAAGTTGATAACTTTTTGATAATTTATAAATAATTAAAAAAACTAGTCTGCTTTTCGATGTTTTTCTCCTTCAGCCTTGAGTGTCTATTTATAGTGAAAATCTGGGCTTCAATTTAGTCCTTATTTAATTCTGAATTGTATCTTGTTTAGATTGAGTTTGTAAATTCTTCATATTTATTTTTTTCCTATTTTGTGTGGACTGACTTTGTAAATTCTTCAAATTGATTTTGTTCCTATTTTGTGTAGATTGACTTCGTTAATTCTTTAAATCAAATATTCTTCAAATCTTCATTAAATGTTGATCAAATATTCTTCAAATCTTCATTAAATGTTGATCAAATATTCTTCAAATCTTCTTCAAATCTTCATTAAATGTAGATCAAATATTCATCAAATCTTCATTAAATGTTGATCAAATATTCTTCAAATCTTCAATTAAATATTTTTCAAATATTCTTCAAATCTTCTTCAAATATTATTCAAATATTCTTCAAATCTTGACCATATTTTCTTTTCAATTTGGTCAAAGATTTTCTTCAATTATAAATTTGAATCAATTCTTATGTTAGATTTTCATCAAAAACATGAATCTTCTTTCACACTCTTTGAAGTCAAATATATTGTTCTTCATAAAATACTTTTGTTAACATCAAAACTCTAAATGTAAAACCAACTTGGTTCCAACACCCATCTCCCTCAGCTTCCAAGGCTCCATCATTAGCAAACCTGATCTTGCTCCTTCTTGATGTATCAACATCCACCAGCCATTCCCTCTGGCTTGTCATCTGATTAGAGCAACTAGTATCAGGAAAACGGAAATGGGACGAAGAACGTTCTTCATTTTTAACATTGTTTCCATAACGTTATTGGTTTGTAGTTGCCATCAACAAGACTGTGTCTGAATCTGAATATGAATCATCTTCTTGAGCAGTACATGCTTCATCTTCTTCTTTCTTCTTCTATTTTCCTCATTTGCCAGCCCAACATTCACTAGCAAAGTGTCCAAACTTCTCGCAATTGTAACATTGCACCTTCTTCTTGTCAAAGCTCTTTGATCTTCCTTTTGATTTACCACTTGCATTGCCCTCTTCTAATGAAGAATCAGACTCGTGATCAGGTTTCTTGAATTTATTCTTTTTCTGGTCTCCTTTCTTGTTGGCATATGCTACCAGTGCCTGATTCACAGAATTACTCCCGCTCCTTTCATCCATTCTCAACTCTCTTGCTTCTAAAGTTCCCTACAACTCTTCAAGACTCAATGTGGAAATGAAAGTTCCATGCAACTCTTCAAGACTCAATGTGGAAATCTCTTTAGATTCCTCAATTGCACACCCAACGTAATCGAACCTGGGATGTAAAGATCTCAATATCTTTTCACACAACTTCTGCTCATTAAGCTTCTCCCCACAGCTAGCCATCTGATCTGTGATACTCCTCAATCTTGAAATCAAATCTGACACCTTCTCTGGCTCCTCCATCTGCAACAATTCGAATTGTCTTTGTAAGGTCTGCAATTTCACTTTCTTGACCTTGGTTCCTCTAGAATAACACTTCTCAAGAATGTCCTAGGCTTCTTTTGTACTTCTTGCATTAGAAATTTTCTCAAAGTTGGCTGTGTCAAGGCATTGATGAAGAATGAAGGTGGCCTTGCAATTTTTCTTCTTGTTTTCTTTAAAATTCAACCTCTACTCCTCTATTGGATTGGCTACCAGATCTTCAAAACTTTTTTCTATGATTTCTAACACTTCTTGAAATCCAAACAGTGCTCAAAATCTGCACTCTCCATCTATCTCAATCTTTTCCATCAAAGTGTGGCATGTGGGCTGGAAAATTTCCATTGTTTGCACTTGAACCCATTGTCACTTCACTCGTGTTTGATCCTCACACTTTGCTCGTATTTATCCACACACTTCACTCGTGTTTATCACTTTAGGATTGAAAATCTCGCTCTGGATACCAATTGTTAGCTTTCAAGCTTTTCACCTCAAGTGCAAGAATAATGAAAATATAGAATGAGATATATTGTAGAACTTATTTATTAAATGAACTTATTGTAGAACTTATTTATTAACTGAGTGATTAGTTAGTTAGTTAGTTAGTTATCACATACAACTAATATTAAACTTGAATTACACAAACTTTAATACTAAGAACGTTCTCTGTTTTCTAAGACAACTCCAAGAACGTTCTTCGTTTCTAACATTGAATAACGTTTACAATTTCATCTTTTACTTAGTTTTATATATCTCTTACAACATAAAATTTTGATATGGCTAGTCAATTAAGATTTTTTATAGTCCAATGTAAATCGAGTATTATATTATACAAATATTTAGTGTGGTTTGCAACTAGGTGTTTGAAATTTTGATATCATTTAAAAATCACAATGCTTAATTTGGTAAACTACCATCTATAATTATTGAAAAGAACTCTTTGTAAAGTCTTATGATGATCTCAAGAGCGATTTTATTAAGGTCTTTCATCTTCATTATAATAGCGAAGAATACAAATGACACATTGTTAATTGAATCTAATTAAGAATTCTGCAAGATCGGTTCTTATAATATTGCTTTAAGGTTCTTTTTGTAAACAACAGTTTATAGGACACTATGTGTCAAATTAATTATCATTATAATAAATTACAAAACTTGATCTTGGGTTTAGGAGGTGTGCCAAACCCAAGCCTCTATAATAGGGCAACATGTGGGCGTTCTTTGCATCCGATAAGTTTCTTTGAATACCAATCTGATGTGGAACTTCAATGCAGCCAAAGATGTACGAACAATGCTGGATAGAGCTAATAATGAAATTAAAGAATTCATTCTTAATTTTTCAGTGCAGATCTATTTATGGGAAAAACCTATGACAACTGTGTTGATCCACTGCGATAGTACTGCGGCTATTACGAAGATTGAGAATCGTTATTACAACGATAAGAGACGACAAATTCGTCGTAAGCACAACGCTGTTAGAGGGTTACTTTCTAAAGGAGTTGTTATAGTGGATCATGTACGCACTGATGAAAAATTTGGCAGATCCTTTGACGAAAGGATTAGCTAGAGAGAAAGTCATAAATACATCCAAAAGGATGGAACTAATGCCTATAGAGTCACTCATGATGGTAACCCGACCTAAAAGACTGGAGATCCCAAGAATTAGGTTTAATGGGTAATAACAAGTTGTGAAGTGATATGAGATGAACATACTATTATAAATCAGAGAAGCATGATTCCTAAAGCGATAATAGGATGAGGTAATAGAAACTCTTAATGAGATCTATGCTCTATGTGGAGAGAGTACTTAGCTACAAGAGTACTCTTGATAAACTCACCTATGTGAATGTGGAAGTGGGGCCGCTTCCTATGGAATTTTGAGGCAGAATTCCTAGAGCGTTCACTATACTGGGATAGACGTGCAGGGCCATTAATGCACGGGGTTTTGAGAATACACCCTGTGAAAAAGTTGTGTGTGGGTTTCATGTCATAGATAGAGTTCAAGACTACGAGTCACTCTTGTTGAATCTGAATCTTACTTACTATGCAAAGGTTCAAGTCAAGAGACACCTTTGTTTATACACGATCTTATAGAAGCGTTTGACGCTATTACAAAAACACTTTTTTAAATTCAAGTGGGGGATTGTTGGAACATAGTATTTATTATGTGAATTTAAAAAAATAAAATAAAATTTGTTGAAGTCCCACATTGGAAAGAAGTTGTTTTTGTAAATTCAAGTGGAAAGAAACATGTTTTTTAAAATTCAAGTCCAACATTGGAAAGAAATTTTTTTGAACTCCCACATTGGAAAACTCTCCTATTTTGAGTATGCTAAAGTCCCACATTTATTAGAAATCACATGTGAGTTTGCTTCTATCACTATATAATAAGTTTCAAACTATTGTGAAAAGCACACCAAAGTTGGATTCTTTTCCCAACTTTCTCTTTTCTCTCTCTTTTATTCTGCTCGCCTATTTTTCAAGCCACTTCTCTCCTTTCTTTCTGTCCCTTCGATTTTTAGAGCGGTTGTTATGTCACAGTCCCTTCGGTTTTAGAGCAGTTGTTATGCCGCAGTTCCTTCGATTTTAGAGCGGTTGTTATGCCGCAGTCCCTTCGGTTTTAGAGCGGTTGTTATGCCGCAGTCCCTTCATTTTTAGAGCGGTTTTTGTGTCGTAATCCTTTCGTTTTTAGAGCGATTTTTGTGCCATAGTTCTTTTGATTTATGAGTAGTTATAGTACCATATTACGAGTGACTTTAATCGTCATATTGAGAGGGATTTTAACTGTCATACTCCAATACAGTGAATCTGTGCTATTTTATCCTAAGAACTTCATGGTTCATAGTCTGTCTTGCACAATTTGGACAGTGTCGCGAAACGTCTTAAAGAGAGCGACCTAGTCCGCGACTCAACCAGTAATATCTTCGGTGGCATAAATTGTGATTTTTAAACAGTTTTCAAACTAAAAAAATAACAATGTTAATGCCTTTCATATTAATGCCTTTCATATTAAATCAAAGTTTTCCTAATGTGATGTTATCACCAAAAGTTTCATCATCCACAATTAAGTCATTTTCAATGTTTTTGAATTTGAATTTTCAATAATCTTGCATTTGAAACAGCAGCTTTTAAAAAATACTATCCTTTGCATTTACATTAGTAAGTATACTAGCAAGTGAATCCGTTTTGTCATCTTTTGGTTGAGCACTTTCATTTCCAATGAAATGAAATGGCTTAGCCTTGGCATTGCTAGTTAACACAGAAATACTGCTTTGTACACTTTCCGGCACTAATATAGGATTCTTTATTGACACAAATGCAACCTTCTTCGAACTGGAATAAAGTTTGCCACTGGTTGAAGACTGTGGTAATGCATGTGAGCCACCCTCTGGTGAAGATTCGCAGAAAGAGACTTTTGCGGCACAATGATTTTGTCCTCCTTCCTCACTACTAAACACAGTCTCCTTAACATCATCAATTTGCGACAAGCTTGTCAGCAAATCAGTATTCACCAAATCAATATTCATATCCTTAACATGAGGGGGATCCTCTTTGAGAGCAGCATCTGCTTCACCTTTCTCTGGGACAAGTTGGTCATCTGCACAAGACACAATTTAACATGTTTAATGACATCAAAAATTACTGTTACCTTAGGATATAAGGGTGATCAGTGTAACTAGCAAAGGAGAGAAAATGTTAATAGACTTGAATTTTAACTTTTAATTGGGAAAAAGAAAAGAATAAAGAGGATAAACCAGTTCGCCATCAAGCTGATGCTCAAGGTTTTCCAGTCTCAGAAATGCCAAAAGCTGCTCAGCATTGTTAGAGCTTCCTATTATCTATTTGCTAATTATGTACTACCTCCGTTCCTAGTTATAAGCAAAAGTGTTAATGTATTTGGTCCAAGTTTTAGACTAAATACATCAAAACTTTTGCTTATAAATAGGAATGGAGGGAGTACCGACTAATATAAGGTTTTGGGCCAACCCTAATGGGCTTAAAGTTGAAGTTGAAGTTTGAAAATTGACTCCAAATCAGAAGTCCAGCTTGTTTGTTGCACCAGTTAATCAACACCTGGTCCGTACTCCCATTCTCTTCAACCTGCCCTTCCATTCTCTTTCCCTTTTTAAACTAGGAAAACGTGGAGTACTGAATGGATTTTAGATTTTGGTGGGAGCTGCAAGTCTAATTATTACATCAAAAATCATCTCCCCATAAAAACATTTATCTCACTCTATTTTAGAAGCCAAGTACAGGAGTCAAGCTACTATTGTATCAGAAATAATATGGATTCAGTCTAAGCTTCTATTAGTTATTTTGTAATTTTTATTGAACTCTGTTGGGAAGTAGCAGATACAGATCTACAGTTAGCTAGCATTGTGTTAACTAACAAAACTAATACGTAGCTTCTAGATATTCAACTATTGTATAAAACTATAAATACTATGTTGTACTTCATGAAGAATCAGAATAACAATCAGTTTTCAGATTCTAAACACTTTCTCTCCTTTTCTCAAACTCTAGTTTGTTAACCCTATTGAATACAAGACATTTATTATAAAACAATTACTAATCACCAACTGAACAATGCACCAAACAATTAAATTAAATATTAAATATAAAATTAAAGAACACGGAGTCATGATGGAATAGCAGAACTAAGCACATCATGGTTCTTACCCCCAAGAATAGACTCGATAGTATTATAGTTGACACTTGATGCTTGAACACAAAGATTTCCACCAGAGTCCTCGCCTCGACTTTCACTCCCCCTTTTATGCTTCCTCTCATGTAATATATACTTATCTGATTTCCAGACACACTCTAATGTAACATAATCATCACTAACAGGGTAGAACTCTCTAAAAACCTGATTCAGTAATATACATCAGAACAGATGAAGTAATAATAGATTAGCATATAAATTATTATTTTCGATACATACTCATGTCTATGCATAAGTATATGTCGCAGAAAATTTAGTGGTACAACTACAAACTAACCTCTATTCCCTCATGAGTAATTTTTACTGATTGCTTATTTCTAGACAGAGAAGAAACCATGTTGAACAAATAAACAACATCAAGTAATATCTGCACATGGAGGGTAAAAAGCTCAATCAAGATAAATGCACAATCACAGAGAGAGATATAACATAACATCTTAAATAGCACAAATTATTTAAATTTACAGTACTAAATAATATCACCAGTACTTCATAGTTAATTTACAAATAACTTCACCATTCGTGTCCACATTAAACAACTTCCAATTTAACTGTGATGAAACCTTGATTAAATATAATACATAAAATATGGGAGACTTACTTGTTGAACTAAAACTCGTAGACGCGCTAGCAAAGCCATAATTGTCACAGAAAGTCCCATGAAAAAGGATCGAGCAAACAATACAGATATCTCACTATTATATAGTCAAGGAAAGAAATTTTATATGGAGATCTTTACAGATTACTCAAAAAAGATGTTCTAGAAGTATGCACTACATGATACTGGCGCTGACCATGGTAACAAATTCTAAGTGATTGTATGTTCTATTATTAAAGAGTATACAATGACAAAAAGAAAATACAACTCGAGGATAAAATAATAGACTAATATCACAGTAGACAGCTAAGACATGCAGAGGAAAATGCTTCATAAACTCAAAATGTTGAGGGTTTTCTTTAGTTGCAAAATTTTGAGGTTATCAAGTATGAAATAAGACATGCAGAGGGCAACAAATCAATATAAATGGGAATGGCGGAGCACATAGATGATTTTGGCACAGATAAAGAAAATATATAACAGATTAACACTGTCTAAAACTAATCATGTAAAGTCCAAAAACTGTTCAGATGGTATCTTAATTACAGGAAACAAAAACGAAAAATCAAACAATAAACTCATATAAATATGCATTTTGTATCATTTGGTAAGATCAACAGGTACGTATATTATGAAGTAAATGAGAAAGGTTTAATGTTCCTTATTATACCATGATCAAGCAATGATGAATCAACTAAACCCTGAGCATATAGTATAAACTGAACAAATCATTACAAAAGAAACCACATGAAATGGGTAGATCACATGATATTAGCAGAAGGATACGTTGCAGCCTTCAATATTGGTTCAACCATCTGCATGGGAAAACAGAACATCGATTAAATAAGCGAAAGGACTCAAGAAGAAATAAGCGATCCAATGCTAAATCTGTTCCAATGCATAGGGAAAAAAACCCACTTAAAATCTGATAGTAAGTTAGTGACTTGGGTATTAAGGGGTGCCCAAGTCCCACAACAAGTAGTATGGGATGCTCAGTGGAGTATTTAGGTGATTTCACTCTTCCCCTCTGATAGCTAGCTTTTAAGGGAGGGTAGCCCAAGGACTTGGGCACCCTATACTACTCGATGTGGGACTTGAGCACCCCATAATAGCCAAGTGCCTATTAGCATCAATTATTGTGTCGAATCCTTAGTCATACTCTATGCATGGGAAGAGGGAACAACTTATGAGCCAGCACAGTAGAAACACAATGATCTTAATTAATTATTTATATGAAGTATTGAAAATAACAAGAGATTATCTTAAAATATATATATATATATTTATCTGCAATTTCACCTCTGCTAGTAGTCGTGCAGATCCTAAAAGACGCTCCAAAAAATTATGCCTTTCATCATTGCATTTTCTCCTTTTCAAGCTGTCGTGAAACAGTAAGTAGACAATATTATTACCAACACAAGACCAGACCAATAGTAACATCACATATTGATGAAGAAAATTCTGCAGAAATATAGTTCAGAAGGCAATAACAAAATAAAGGGCAAGAAAGTAGCAAGACTGAAATCTGTTAAATTATGCAAGAGACTGATCCATTTCTTAGAGGACTGAAATTTTGTGTTATAGTATTGTAACATCCATACTCACATACTTCTTTCTTTAACCACAACATGTGAGTTTGAATAATGGTCTATGGTATCGGTATCATTGTCCTAGCCACATAAGGTAACTAGTTTTCCCCCCTTTCATTCAGTCATTAAGGTGTGTTGATATCAGTTTTTTTAAGCTAAAAATTTATTAAAAAGAAAAGAAAACCAATTGGGGGGACATAAACCTAACCCATGAATGAAAAAAGAGAAAGAAAAAGTGGTAAAAAATCCTCAAATCATGCAGGTTTTCTACCCCTTCGGTGGAAATTATATACTACAGCGTCCTTCTGCATTTTTTTTTCTTGCCTTAGAAATCACCTCCATAAAAGACACTCTACATGAAACAATGGTAAGAGATGAAATGCATGAAATATTAACAGGAAAAACACTCTACATGTTTCAAACACACAATCATGTCACATCCTCAGTTATATTGATTTGATATCTAAATTGAATATTTGCACATAAAATTTGGAAAAGTCCAAAGAAGCTTAAAGAAATAATATAAACGTACCTCTCTAATAGATGAATCTTCTGTTTTGGTCTATCTCCTTTGATAACAAAGAAACACGATGTTACAAGCTCCTCCAAGTTTGCCAATTGCAGAAGCTTTAAATCCCTCCTCACCTAATAATTATCAAACCATACAAAACCCAGAATGACCTATTAAGACACATTGCATACATGCAAAAGCAATTGTAACTACACATTTTCCATTCAAATTTCCACGCAAATCCAATTACTCTTAAAAAAAATAAAACAGGAAAAAAGCTTCCACAAAATTTCCCAACACTAAGCAATTTCACATCATTGAACACTGACTTCAGAAAACTAAACTACAGTGTGCATACCTTCAAAAGATGCTGGAAATAGGAACAGCGGCGGTGCTGGTTCTTATTCTTGTATACCAATCTTTCAAGGATGCCATACTCAGACTGCAGATGCGAAAGCATAGATGTTATTCGTCCCTCAATTGTTTCAAACTCAGTACCCATCGAATCCAAGAGCAAAACTATGAACTGCGAACCAAACAAAGAACAAAAAAAAAATGAACACAATTCATGCATTGTTAGTGCATTTAGGTGTCGAGTGCCATAATAATATGAAATTTTAAACTTTATAAAGTGCAGACACAAGTAATAATATTCAACAGCATCCTAACGGTGTAACCAGAAAACAAACTTGTAAACAATGTTATCGAAACCTCAATCTAACTTGTAAGATCGTACCATGTTACAATCTTACTTGTTCATTACGATAGGAATCATATGCAAGATCACACATTCTGGGCAAAATCTTTATGGGATCGAGAGGAATCGCATCCCAGATCGTGAAATCACTCAAGTTTCGCTTTCTTATCAATTTTTTGTTCCAAACCCGGCAAGGGTTCATGCAGAAACAATTCTAAAAACAGGGTGACTATATATCACATCAGTATATGTAATAATAATATGAGCTTATCCCTTTTTTCTAAAAAAAAATAAGAGCTTATCCCTTCAAACCAACAAAAAGTGCTTAATTAGTTACTGTGATGCTCACCATGACTTCTTCCGAACAAATTGGACTTGGAGCTTTTTCTCTATACTAAAACCAAACTCTACATAAGACATTAATATTTCCCTAAATTTTCAAACAGACCTGACTTGAAATTTAATGGCATAATCGACACATGAATCAAAATACTTTAATTAAGAAGAGGACTCGACCTCTTGGGTTCATACCAGAAAACTTCACGAATAAATTACTAACATTTGTATTTAAAAAAAATTAAAAATAGTAAATCGGTCTTTCAAATCAAAACAAAAATGTTAGGGATGATTCTTTCACTTGCTCTATAATTTGTAGAAGAAATCTTTATCTTTATAATTTACAAAACAAACATGCACACCAATCTATATCTACAATCGCACCGCTTTAGTGCTCAATCACGTAATCGAGAAGCGGAGTGGAACTCAGTTGCGACGCAATTCTTTGGTGCGTTGCCTTTAGCAGTGGCGACTATCGCGTCCGTAATTTGCGCTTACGCGCGCTACAGGAGAGGGGAATAAAAATCCGAAAAATAAAAATTTAAGAAAGGTGAAAAACCTAGACGGGCTTTTTCACTTTTGCGGTGGCGGCTGCGTTTTCCGACGGCCAGCTTTTGAGTTCAGTGCAACTCCAACGTGCGTTTCTGATACAGAGGACAAAGCTGATGGAGCTGCCGAGTTTTATGGTTTAAGGGTTTAAAATGTGTTCAACTAAATAATCCTGCTTCTTTTGAAAAAAAAATAAATAAATAACCCCTGCCAATCACGGTAAATTAATATCTTTATGAGCTACGTTAGCAAATTTTTACATCGAGACGACCATAGTCCACTATAAATCAATTATAGAACCGGTCCAAGAGAGGCAGATAAAGTCTTTGTTTTAGAATTCCTTAAAATATTTTTTATTTATTTTAATTTTTATATGAGTCAAGAGTCTCAATCATATACTATAAAGACTTCTTAGAACTCCAACAACTATAGATAATTAGACATGAATAAAAAATATTCAGAAAAGACTTTTAATTTACAATTTTTTTCATAATCATTATTTAAATTGATATTTGTGTTAATGTAGTACTAGTGAATCAAAATCATATAATGATGCACCTATTTATTATAAGGGTATTTTAGCGTTGCAAGTATTTTATAACATTAAAGACATTATTTTTAACTAAAAAGTGTCTTAAAACAATCATTTTTTACTCTACTTCCTACTCTCTTACATCGATTTTATTTTTCGTTTTGAATTTTAATTGTGTGACCAGTTCTTATCATTGGCAAGCCTCCAAAAAAGTTTTTAATTCCCAATTTTTGACATAATCATTATTTAAATTGATAGTTGTGTTAATTGTACTACTATTCAATCAAAATCATATAATGATACACCTATTTATGATAAGGGTATTGTACCGTTAGAAGTATTTTATGACATTAAAGACATTGTTTTTCACTAAAAAGTCTCTTAAAATATCATATTGAAACTTTCATCTGAAACTTTGCTATCAACACAAGAAAATAATTGTTTTTTTTACTCTACTTCCTATTTTCTTGCTTTCATTTTATTTTTTGTTTTGAATTTTAATTGTGTGATCAGCTCTTATCACTGCCATAATATATTCATGTATGTGTTTCTAATTTATTCATCTCTTTTTTATGTGTCAATATATTTTTCTAATTTAGATAACATATTAGTAAGTACTTATATTCTAATTTATTAGTCTTTTTCCCTTTGTTTCAAATTGTAGCAGGATCAACAATCTGTTTTTGGTTGGAGTAGGAACTAGAAGAAAATTTTATTTCAAATAGTATCCTGTCGATCAGATTATATTGTTATATCCTTTAAAATTGATTACTCCTTGAACATAATTGATAGACCAATTACTTCATTTCAAAGTAGATTTGAACAATTTAAATTGTATGCAGATATTTTTGGTTTCTTATTTAATATTGAGAAATTAAAATCATTGGATAATGAAAAATTAAAAGAAAATTGCATTAACCTTGAACGTTCTTTAAAATATAAGGACCTCCAACATCCTCTAGAGCTTCAATAAGAGATGTACACATAAGTACAAACAACTATCAGTCTAGGATAGGGAATGGTTTTCATCTTGCCTATTATGGAGTTGGTGATGCAGGACCGCATGTGCTCCAAGATGATGTGGGGAAGGTTTGTCTTGATTCTGCAAGAGATGTTCCACACAAAACCTTTGTGGTCTTTGCTAACTTGGTCTACCGACCCACCCTTGGGCACCACACACCCAATAAGGATTTGGAAGAGAATGCGATACTTAGGTTTAAGATGAACAGACTTGGATCTTACCCTTAGGTCCTCAAAAATTTCCTTGTTGATTCTGAAAGTGTCAACCCTTGATTCATACCCATTTTCCAATATCATCCCTTCATTATGACATCTTGTGATAACGGTTAGGGATTGGTGAGTAATCTTGATAGGAAGACCCAACATGGTGCTAGAAACCTCGTCGTCGATGTCTGCATCAGCAAACCTCCAAAGCTCTTTTACTAGGACATCTAGAGCAACGTCTTGTCCTAGGTTGAAGTACTCAAACCAGCCAACTGCAACTAGGTCATCAATGAAGTTGAAATCATTCTCAGCTAGGTTTGCGAGATCGACTTTCAGTTGGTAGAGAATCTCAAGTTGATTGAGGTTGCATTGAAGCATTGGAACGTAGGTAGTATTGATAGTTTAGGGGATTGAGGATGAGCTTGACATCGTTGAAGCAGGAGATTTTGAGGAGAACACGAAGTTGAACATTTTGCAAAGAACGAAAGTGTGGGAGTTGTGAGAGTCGTGGGTGATAGTGAGTGGTCGTGAGTATAAAAAGGTTTAAGAGCCAAAATAGTTGATATTTTTTAAAGTGAAAAAGGTGCACGTGTGAGTCACCTGCCAGAGTATCACATCTTACTAAATCAAAACGTTACACATTCAAAGTTAATTGAATTTCAATAAACTAGAGGCACAAGTAAATTCAATATCATCAGAGACATAGCAATCATATTTTTAAAATATTTTTAACCATTCACTTTGTTTTACCAAAGGCAAGGTATATAGAGGATGTAAACATCTTTCTTTGATAAACAAAATTTTTAGATGTTTCTTTATAAGATTAAATTTGTCTTTAGCAATGGGTTTTGTGAAAATATCAACCCATTGCAGTTTCGACAAATTTGATGTCTAAAATACCCTTTTGGACATAATCCCTAATAAAGTGATGTTTAATATCTATATGTTTTGCTCTAGAATGTAAAATAGAGTTTTTGGTTAAACATATGGCTGAAGTGTTATCACAAAAGATATGAATGTTATTCTCATAAATTTTTAAATCTTCTAGTTGATGTTTCATCCACAACAATTGAGTGCTGCAATTAGCTGCTGAGATATATTATGCTTTTGTTGTAGATAAAGCAATAATGCTTTGTCTTTTGTTTGACCAGGAGATCAGATTGTCACCAAGGAATGTACAGTTTTCACTGGTGCTCTTTCTTTCTAGCATATCTCTAGCATAGTCAGCATCATAGAAACCTACTAACCTGTACTCAGAGGATTGCTTATAACACATACCAAGGTTAGTAATGTCTTTCAGATATCTAAAGATCTTCTTAACAACTATTAAGTGGGATTCCTTAGGGTTAGACTGAAATCTGGCACGCACTCACTAAATAAAATATCAGGTCTAGAGACAGTTAAATAGAGGAGGGAACCTATCATTCCTCTATATACCTTTTGATCTACCTTTTTACCTGACTCATCCTTATCAAGAGAGCAAGTTGGATGCATAGGTGTGGACATTGGTTTACAGCCATCCATTTTAAACTTTTTAAGCAGATCTTGGGTGTATTTTGTCTGGTGAATGAATACATCATCTAGGTTTTTATGAATTTAAATTCCCAGAAATAATTTACATTTTCCATCATACTCATCTCAAATTCATTATGCATTAATTTAGAAAATTCTTGGCAGAGATTGTCGTTAGTAGAACCAAAAATAATATCATCAACATATATTTGGACAATGAGAAGATCATTCTTAGATGATTTTCTAAATAAAGTAGTGTCAACTTGACCTCTTTCAAAATTATTTTTAAAAAACAAAGTTGTTTAGTCTGTCATACCAAGCTCTTTTAGAGCCTATTTTAGACCATACAAAGGTTTCTTTAGTTTGAAGACATGGTCAGGAAATTCATTATCTTCAAAACCAGGAGGTTGTTTGACATATACTTCTTCATTGACGTAACCATTTAACAAAGCACTTTTCACGTCCATTTGATATAAGGTGATTTTATTAGATACTGCAAACGAAAGTTTGATAGCTTCTAACCTTGCCACTAGAGAAAAAATTTCAGTTTAGTCAATACCTTCTTGCTGACTGTATCATTGGGCTACGAGTCTAACTTTGTTTATAACCACTTCACCTTTTCTCATTGAGTTTGTTTCTAAATACCCACTTGGTTCCGATTGACTTCTTTTCTATGGGTCTGGGGACTAGATCCCATACATCATTATTTTTGAATTGATTCAACTCTTTTTGCATAGCTAGTATCCATCCATCATCTAATAGTGCTTCTTATATGGATGTAGCTTCAATTTCAAAGAGCAATCCAAACAGAGATGTCTCCTTAAGAGCATATCTTGTTTTCAAGGGATCATTTGTGTTGCTTATGATCAAAGATTCTTGATGAGAAGACTTGAATTTCCATCCAGCTTTGGATTCTTAATGCTCTTGATCTGAGTTGTTAGGTGGATCTTTTGATTCACTTTAGATTGAGTTTGACGCTTCTTCAGTTTTATCTAGTTCCTTTTAAATCTACAAATC
This sequence comes from Cicer yamashitae, assembly GCA_037974755.1. Classification (NCBI taxonomy): domain Eukaryota; kingdom Viridiplantae; phylum Streptophyta; class Magnoliopsida; order Fabales; family Fabaceae; genus Cicer; species Cicer yamashitae. Next base: position 37,011,435 of record JBBPBQ010000001.1, on the reverse strand, counting down.
TGAAAGTCTACATCTCGCTGTGAATTTTTATGGTCCAACTTTTTGTCATCAAACTTTACAGGGATTGATTCCTCAACAATCAATGTTTGTTTGTTGTATACCTTATAGGCTTTAGACCTTTCATAGTATCCCAAAAAGATGCACTTTTAAGATCATTAGTCAAACTTCCCAAGATTATCTTTGGTGTTTAAGATATAACAGATACATCCAAACTGATGAGAATAGGAAATATTGGGTTTTATTCCCTTCCACAATTCATAAGGAGTCTTATTGAATATAGGTCGAATATTGATTCTATTTTGAATGTAACACATAAATTTTAATTGCTTCTGCCAAAAGTGTTTGGTAACATTCATTTCGTGAATCATGGTGCATGCCATTTCCTAAAGAGATATGTTTTTCCTATCTACAACACAGTTTTGTTGGGGTGTTCTAGGAGAAGAAAAATTATGCAAGATTCCATTCTCTTCACATAAGTTTTTAAAAAGTTTGTTTTCAAATTCACCTCCATGATCACTACAAATCATTGTTATATAAAAACCTTTTCATTTTGCACTTGTTAGCATAAGGTAGTGAATATTTTATGAAGGTGCACACAGAAGAAGAGGTGGTTGAATCATGTTTATCTAAGTTGGATTCTTTTTCATTATTTGATTAAAGCTGGTTCGAGTTTGATGACTTAGAGCAGAAGTAGTAACAAAACTAAGGAATCCAGGAGTAAAGCGACACAAACAATTTATCTTGGTTCACCGCCAACTTGGTAGCTACGTCATGTCCCTTCACTTAGAAGGATTTAATCCACTAATTCAACTACTTGAATTACACAACAACTGACCTTACAAGTCAGTCTTCTCAAAACAGCCTAACAATCCCAAACTTTTTGAGGAACACAAGCACCTTTAGTCTACAAGCCAAGCCTTCACCCAATCTGACAATCCTAGATTGTTGAAGGCACACAACTCCTTGACTCCACAAGTCAAGTGTTCTCAACACACTATGACAACCCCATTTTGCTTGAGGAACACTAAAGCAACTATCGGGCTGGGTTACAAGAGTTTGGAACTTGATTGGTTTGCTTCTAACAAAGAAAATTTGATAGAATGATTTTCCACACTTACAATGAAGCACTAAGCACTAGATAAGAGGACAAATCCACAAACTCAATAGTGATGTCAAATACTACGTGTGGGATGATCCATATTTGTGTAAATTTTGTAGTGACCAGGTGATTAGGCGATGTGTCCCCACCATGAGGCTCAATCCATTCTTCATTTTTGCTATGCCTCTCAGGTAGGGGGACATTTTGGTCCTCAACAAAAAGCAAGAAAAGTCTTAGACTCGGGTTTCTTTTGGCCCACTTTTTTTAAGGATTCTTTTGAGACTTACCGATAAGGATGGCAATATAACCCGCACTTGCGGCTACCCACCCAAACCCGCTTGATTTGGGCGGGGAAAATCCGCTTTGATTGGGTGCGGGTGTGGATTTTCCTCGAAATTAAATTTCGTGGGCGAGGACGGGTTTGGGGTAGTGATATCCACCCTGCACCTGAACCCGCCCCGCAAGTAATGTTAATGTAATTTTTAAATTTTATATATATGTACATATTGAATATACTTAATATTTTGTAAAATATTAAAAATTATAATCTTATCTCTATAGAAAATATTTTTTTATTTTATAATTGTCTTATAACAATTATTTTATTATATTAATTATAATAGATATGATTTTTAAATTTATAATTTTATATATATATGAATGGGTGCGGGTGTGGGCGGGGAAACCTGAACCCCGTTGCGGGCGGGGATGGGGGCCTAAATTCTACACCTGCTATGAAACGGGGGCGGGTGCGGGTTTTCCCTAATTAGTCTAGTGCGGGGGTGGAGGAGGCAAAATCCGCCCCCGCCCCGTTGCCATGCCTACTTGCCGAACTTGTGAATAGTGCCAAATTGCAGGAACAACAATCACTTGTAAGAGTGAGATGCCTCAATAACCCATGCTTTTCTTTGAAGTATTTGATATGTAAGGCATTGACTTTATGGGCTATTTTCGTGTATCTTTTGGTTTTGTCTATATTTTACTTGTTGTTGATTGTGTTTCGAAGTGGGTGGAGGCAATACCCACTAGGACTAATGATTCTAAAGTTGTTGTAGGTTTTGTCAGGTCAAATATTTTTTTGCAGGTTTGGAATACCCCGAGCCATCATAAGTGATCAAGGCACTCATTTTTGCAACTGCACCATGGAAGCCTTGCTTCGGAAGTATGGGGTTGTGCATAGAGTTTCTACACCTTATCATCCCTAAACTAATGGGCAAGCTGAAATCTCAAACAAGGAAATAGAAATTATTTTAGAAAAGATGGTGCAGCCAAATAGGAAGGACTGGAGCCGCCGTTTAGAAGAAGCTCTTTGGGCTCATAGAACAGCCTACAAAACACCAATAGGGATGTCCCCTTTTATCGATTTGTGTTTGGTAAGGCATGCCATCTCCCAATGGAAATAGGGCATCAGGCTTATTGGACGGTCAAGACCTGTAACCTTAAAATGGAGAAAGCAACTTTAGTGAGAGAAAGCTTCAATTGCAACAACTTGAAGAGCTTAGGCTAGAAGCCTATGAGAACTCCCAGATCTATATGTAGAAGACTAAGCACTTTCATGATAAGCTGATTTATAGGAAGGAATTCTCCATCGGCCAAAAAGTATTATTGTTCAACTCCCGCCTTAAAATTATGGCCGGGAAACTTCGATCCAAGTAAATTGACCCTTTTATTGTTATTGACACTTTTCCTCATGGTGTAGTTGAAATAAAAAGTGAAAACACCGATAAAGTGTTCAAAGTGAATGGACAACGCCTCAAGCTATTCCATGAGAGCTCTATGCTTGAAGATACTCCCATAGAAAAACTCTTTTTGGAAAAGTCCACCTACACTACAGTTTGAACAAGGAGTTCCCTTACCTTACTCTTATTTTATACTTGTTACTTTCATTGAGGACAATGTGTAATTTAAGTGTGGGGGTATCATTTAGGATTTTATTTGTTGTAGGATTTTCTTTTATTCAAAATACAAAAAAAAAAAAAAAATACATATATACAAAAAAAAAGGTGCGTTGCACTACATGCTTTTTCATCAGATTTTGGGGTTGCAAATGTGGTGAGTTATTTTGAGTTTGTGGCATGATTGGATAGTATCTCTATATTCTTGGTACAATAAGTTGGATTAGAACACTAAATTGTGTATGATCTATGATAGGGCATTAACCTTTGTAAGATTTTGAGCCTTATTATGGATGAGACACATTTTTTTTTCCATTTTTTTCTTATGTGTGATCTCACTCATGATTGCTAGTTACGCTAGAACTTGACTGACCCTTGTCCACATGCATATATTAAAATGATCTAGGCATTTGTTTCTTATTAAGCTACTAGTCAAATAAGCATACCTTGTAATTATCCGTTGTTTAAGCCCCTTTGAGCCTATTTATCATATTCTTTGTTATATAGCTCATTACAAGGCTAAAAGTGAAAAACAATGAATTGACCCAATCATTAGAGATAAAGGAGTTCTTCTTTAAATAAGTGTGCGGGTGCGCAACTCAACTTGTTTGGTTAAATCTGAGTAGTAGTAAAACAAAACAAAAAATATTTAAAAATATTTTAAAAAACAAAAAAAAAGATGATTAAATGAGGAAAATGGTTGTGCACAAAGTGAGTATTTTGTGAGTGTGAGAATAAAAGTCATTGGTATTTTTGTTGAGTTACCTTTCAATGTTACTTTTTTCTACTGATCATTACTTCTTTATCCTCTTTGAGTTTTAGCCCTAGTCTTCTTAGGATTATCTCACCCTTACCTTGGCCCGTTACAACCTTAATAAAGACCTTTTAATCATTATGTGCATGTGTTTCAAGTATAGATGTTAGAGGCTTGTCAAGCCTATGGTAGTGCTAGCTTCATGATGTGCTTTGAGTGCAAATAGTAGCCCAAACACTTGAGAGGTTGAAAGAATTCTATATCTTATGAGGACTCTATCACTTATGATGCATTCTTTAGTTAATTTGTCCTCTTGTTTGCTTTGGTTGTGATGAAAAGCTATTCATGATTGTCATATTCTTTGAAACTTGGGATTAAAATGTTGTTCACCACTTTGCATTCCTGATAATCTTTGGAATTGTATTCATTGCTTTGCTTGGAGTGCAAAAGCTTAAGTGTGGGGGAATTTGATCAATGCATTTTGGCACATGTTTTTAGCTTTGTACTATGACATTTTGAAAGCTCTTTATAGCCTAGATTAGTTTTTTAGCATGTTTCTAAACATTAGGTCGTAAGTGAATTTTAATGTTATTATTTGCATATTGATCCTTGCTTGCTCTGCAGGCCATAACTTGAGCTCTGGATATCAGATTGACGCATGCAAGCAGGCGTTGGAAAGCTAAAAAATCATAGTTACAACTATTGTGTTGGCACAAAAGCCCAATTCCGAACTTTACTGGGTCTAAATTGCAGATTACGTGATCTGAGCTTTTTGTAATAATTTTTAGTATCAGACTAATTGTTTTTAGAGCCCAAATTTGAGTACTATATATTTTGTTTTTTTTAGGGCGTTCAGTCGGTTGGGAGAAAGTGATACAGATACTCAAAGTTTTTTTGTTTTTTTATTTTAGATGGAAGACTAATTTCTTAGATTAATCCATTGTTTCAAAATGTCATCAAGACATTGAGGTTTACTTTATAATGTTAATTTCTCATATTAATTCTATTTCATTTTATTCTATTATGTTGTTATTTTGATTGTTTAATTCAAATCTCAAGAGGATTGATAAAATTATTTTGACAAAATTCGGTTTCAAAATTAAATAAATTGTAGTTTTTCGACGTTTGATGGTTAACTATAATACATCGATTACTGTGATGTTTAATCCAATCAAACAAACAAAATTCACATAGAGTTGATTACACTTGTTTAATCAATTCTATAGTCAAATAGGAATAGAGTCACAATTTAGAAATTGAATTTGTTGATAAAATCTGTGATACGTCTGAAACTCTCAAATCAGTGGATTTATCGTTCCAACATTAATCCGTTTTCTTAATCTGTCTAAACCTAAATTCGAAACTCTTTTTAATTTCATTATTCTAAATTTGGTTAACATAATCAGAAGTTTATTACTTGTATTTGACCGTGTGGGACACCGAATCAATATTCAAGATATAATCATATAGTCAATTGCACTTAATACTCCATCATAATTTCCGTTCATAAAGAGATATTATACCGTAACCGAAATAAAAGAAAAATTTAGGTTTAAATATGTTTTTGGTCCTGTAAATATAACCTTTTTATTTATTTTGGTCCTCGTAATTTTATTTATTTATTTACATCCCTGTAATATTAAAAAAAATTATTTTTGGTCGTCGACGTTAAGTGGACGTTACAAAAACGTTAATTGACAAAGGGAAACAGTTTTTGGTCCTTGTAAATATAACATTTTTCAGTTTTTGTCCCTCAAAAATATTTTTTTGAATTTCATCCATGCAATATTCAAAAATCTCCTTAAATATAAAATAACATACAAATTGATCTTTATTAATAATAAACTTATGCCAAGTAATGTTTAAAATATTTTCACTTCAATAATTTAAAATTTATTAATCTTATGTTTTATTTATTTATTTATTATTATTAAATTAATTTTCATTTTCTGTTTTATTTATTTATACATAATTTAATTACTGTATATTATTAGTAAAAGTTTGATATTTTTAATAAATCACAAACATTTACACATACACATTTTTTAACTAATTCATATGTTTTAAAAATAATTATAATTAAAATTAAATATTTTAATCATCTAATTATAATTGAGTGTCGTATATTTTTTTATATCAATAGTAAATATATATATATATATTAAGTCTAATCATATTTATGAAAATATATTAAATGTTATATATTTTATATTTAAACATATATTATTATTATTTTCATTTAA
>JBBPBQ010000001.1:36909819-37005140 GCA_037974755.1 Cicer yamashitae | reverse complement strand
TTTATATTATATAGTGTCATCTATAGTCAACAACAAAATAAGTAATTTTTTTTAGAAAAAAGAAAACAAATTAAATAATATTAAAAATATTTCATTGATAACGAATTTTCATTTTTTATAATATATATTATAACACTGTGAAAAGAATATTATAATAAATAACCACATAATTTTATTCATGCATCTTAAATACCACATTAATATGCTTACAAAAACTATCATCAAATGTAGTGTAAAAATCTTACTTCAGAAAATGAAAATTAATTTAATAATAATAAATAAATCAAACAGAAGATTAATAAATTTTAAATTATTGAAGTGTAAATATTTTAAACATTACTTGGCATAAGTTTATTATTATTAAAGATTAATTTGTATGTTATTTTATATTTAAAGAGATTTTTGAATATTGTAGGGATAAAATTCAAAAAAATATTTTTCAGGGACTAAAACTGAAAAGTATTATATTTACAAGGACAAAAAACTGTTATTTTTTTTTTCAATTAACGTTTTTGTAACGTTCATTTAACGTTAAGGACCAAAAATAATTTTTTTTTGATATTACAAGGATGTAAACCAAAAAAAAATATTACGAGGACCAAAATCAAAAAAGGTTATATTTACAGGGACCAAAAACATATTTAAACCAAAAATTTAATTAAATGTAAATCATCATGTAAAAAAATAAATTAAATAATTAATTGTAAATTATAACAAAACCGCAATCTTCATTACCCTACTATATTTACAGAAAATCAAATTGATTTCATATTAAAATTTTGTATTTCTTTTCCAATTTAATTAGAAATTTTATTTGCTGTCAATCATACTATAATTATCAAATCAAAATCAAAGTAATAATCACTAACAAAAGTAAATAGAAATTTACTCAATTAATTTTAAATTATCATTCTTTAAAAAGAAATAACTTAATCAAAATCAAAGTAATAATCACAAACAAAAGCAAATAGAAATTTACTCAATTAATTTCAAATTATCATTCTTTAAAAAGAAATAAATTATTGTATTGTGAATTAACTGTCACTATTTAATGCATGATAAATTTTCAAACAGTTAATAACACTTTGTCACATGTCACACAAAGAAGAAATACCGAAAAAATTATAAATAAAAAATAATAATATAATTAACTACAATTTTATTTTATAAAACAGTTACAAAATTGGTTCCAGCAAATTCACTATTTATTTTATTAAACAAAATATTGCAAAGATTGATAATTTTTTTTTTCAAGTATACATGAATATTGAATTCTAAAACAACGGATTTGTGAAATGCCAAAACCCTCAAAACCTTTTCGATAAGGCAATTCGAATGACTATTAAATTCTTCTGGAATTAACAGAGAATAAATATTGAGTATCCTTTTGGAATGCATGAATATTGAATTTCATTAGACTTACTATAGTTAAAGTTGATAATGTGCTGTAAAACTAATCAAATCAAAAGCGATATATAAAAAGATAGAGATGAAAGAGAAAAAGAGATAAACGAGTAGAAGATATAGTGTATAATAATATTCTCTTGTGAGTATTTTCTATTACAATGTGAGGAGTCTTATTTATAAGACACACGTAAATAAATGAAGAATTTACTCATTAATGGACATCCACTAATAGTCCTATTACCACAAATCACATACTATGTTAATTTTTATTTATGAAAACAGCATACTATTGTTCATTAGTTTGTTTCTTGAGTATATACACTCTTGTTTTAAACTAATCTATCACAAAATGTCCAAGCAACCATTTTATAATATTATTATTACATTCTTTAATAAACAAAATGATTTAATACAAATTCCAAATGATTTTTATTTTTAATTATTTAAAAAAAAATCATATTCTAAAAAATAATATGCATATGGAATATCAGACCAAAAATTATTTTGGTTAAGATTTGAATTCGAATTCATCCGCATCATTCGTCCTTAACTAAAACTCATTAACCAAATACAAATATTTGGTTTTTTTATTACTGATTTAATTCATATATCCACTTAAAACGTGTAACTATTTATATAAGACATATGAAATCAGTATCCTATTTATTTGCTTATAAAGAAAAATTTAGTACCCTATAAGTTAACATTGTACCCTCTTATGTAATTGGCAATTACAAAAAAAATAAGTTTTTAATTTCATGATAAAAAAACTATAACTTTAGTAAATGAATTAAAAAGATAATGTGCTTAATATTGTAACTGAAACAAACAGAGATGTGCTTAATTTTATTAAGGAAAATTTTAATAATATAAAAAAAAAACCACAACTTAAGTAAATTAATTTATTTACAAGAGTATAATTGTAACATACTATTAGTGTAAAAAGAAATTTACACTATGAGCTTATCACAACTATTTATAGGCATAACTTTAGATATTGTTATGGTAAAAGTCAAATACTCCAATAATTTATCAAAGTGAGCCATCAAGATCATTGTGGTCATTTTATTAGGTAGGACTAAACCATGACCGCAACAGGTGTCCTAGTTGCTCTTCCCATATTTTGTTAGTGAAACATCATCATTTCTAACCGTATCATTTTCAGTCATTTAATTTAAAACATATAATTGAAAAATTAAATTTGAACATAATAAAAGTATAGTATTATTTTCAACTAAATCAATGCATATCGCGCCATGAATTCGAATCAAAATTAGAAAACACTACAAAGTAAACACGCATGCATAAAAGTATAAGGAACATTTCAAAATTTGTCAAATTCGCTTAACAAATTCAAGTCTGAAGCAACAATGTTGGTCTCATGGCTAAATTCGCTTAGTGAGTTTCTGCAATACTGAAATTTTCTCCCATTTTCACAATCAGTCCTCAAGCATCCATCAACAACCGTAGTAACTCAAAATCATCAATGTATCAAGTAGTAAAACACTCATGCAAGCATCAATTCAAACATATAAACACTAATAAAAAAGGAGAATAATAGAAAGCAATATCAATCAACAAATCACAATTTAATCTATCATGATGCATGTAAGAGAAGCGGTTTCTAACACTAATCTTTTGAAAAACTCAAATTTCAGTAAAATTCCTCAACACTTGTGCATACAAAAATAAGATCTAAGGGAAAATGGAAACTCACTCTTCACTAAGCTTTCAATAGGTTTTTGTCCAACTTGAATGTGTTGGATAGACTTGGTCCCTAATCCTATTTTTCTTTTTCTCCGTCTCTTTACACCCCTAAGTCTTTTTCCTTTTTGTCTCTATTTGTTGAGAATGGAAGGAGAGAAGGGGTTGATTAAATAAATGAAAGAATTTGGATTACTGGAGACTCTTATTTTCTTTGAGGTTGAGAGAAAGAATTGAAAGTCGATGGTGGAGAGGAAGCGGGGTTTGGTTGGTTTGTTCAAGAGAGGGACAGAAAAAGGGAGTAAGATTTATGTTTTTATGTTTGAGAGAGTGATGGCAAGGAGAAATGAGAAGTGCGGTGTGTGTATGAAATGAAAATGATAAAATAGGAGTGTGTGGTGTATGCCTGCACATGGAAATCTAATTGTTCATCACTCTATACATACATACTATGGTATCTAATACCGTACACTAGCAAACAATTTCTTCTCCATTTCCGCAATACTAGAACATGATTGTTGTAACACTATATATGATAGAGCATATCTTGTGATTAGATTAATTCCATCAAGTGGTATCAAAGTGAGTCTTCATGTTTGGTTTATTGAGATCAATTAGAGTTTATATTTAAGATTATGAATGGTTTAATTTTTCGGTGCTTCGTGTCTTGAAGCTTTTGATAAATTCCAGTTTATTTGAACTTTAATTTTTGAAAATAAGGAATTATGGAATTCATGTTTTGATTTGAAGTGATATATGATTTTCACTATGAATGCAAATCTTCATTGCTGCGCACTAATTCTGAAACCACGAGCAATGTATATTTAAAGAATTTATGATTGCGATATACACATATAAAGATTGTTATATCAATCATTAAAGGAGACCATCTTAGTCTCATTTATTACACACAATAACTTTAGAAAATTTAGAAAAGTAAGTATTTTTCTATGGTTGTGGAGAGTCTAATGTATAGTTTTATTTATACGCATCCGAAAATAGCGCATAATAAAATCAATTTGGTAGATATTTAAGCAATTTATTTTTGAATTATTGACAAAGGCAATTATAAGGATTATTAAAAAGAATAAGAAGGTTTATACTCACAAATCACACATCTTAGGATTTGGAGATCGTCAATATGTTCAACTATGATTTTCTTTTTTATGTTTACATAAAGTAAAGTGGACACCTTAACTCAAGAAAACGATGATTTATTTATGTCACTTGGTTGCATATAGTAAAAGGTATTGAAAGGCTACTTAAGTTATATTCCGACATAAGTCACCCGTATAGTGCTTCAACAAATATTTATAAAGTGTATTGATATACATATTATTGTCTTGGAATAATATAACATATAGAGAAATATATGCTAGCTAACGAACTAATAAAAGGTTTGACAACCTAAGGTATTACATAATGATTATTGTCATTAAGGAAGTCTTAGATTAATGAGAGTTTCTCTTGCTTTATGTTTTACACTTTAGTTCTCGATATAAGGTTTGACAACCTAAGGTATTACATAATGATTATTGTCATTAAGGAAGTCTTAGATTAATGAGAGTTTCTCTTGCTTTATGTTTTACACTTTAGTTCTCGATATAAATTTTATGTTATGATTTTCTGCATAACTAAAATAAATGGGGTTATTGTTATAACCGTTTCTATATCGTTTGTGAAAATATTAAATTCGTACTTCAAAAACTTCAGTTTGATTTCACTAAAGATTTCAGTTAGACCAATTGGAAATAGGCATTATATAGAGATCACATTGCATCAAATTTCCATGTCACTTATTCATATTGATCTATGTCATCAAATGCATTGATGTGGTGGTAGTCGAGGTTTAGTCACATTATATGTCAGTGACAACAATCGTCGTGATCCTATTATTGATGTATGTGGTCACTACAAGAAAAAAAATGATTTTGCAACAGTTAAAAAGGGGTCTGCGGCGGTTGTAACCGCCGCAGTATGATGTTTGCAACAGTTTCCCAACCGTTGCAGATTCGTGCGTCGCAAGACTATTTTGCGACGGTTAAAAAATTCATCGTTCCAACTGCCGCAAATGTTCGCAACAGTTCTAAAAATGAGAATATGAAAATAGAAAAAAAGTTACCAATGGTCTCTTAATTGAACATTGGGTTTTGAAACCATCTTCTTAGGGCCCGTTTGATCGACACGATAACGAAACAGATATGATACTCGTAACGGCTTGTTTGATTGTGTTTTACTTTTTAGTTTTTGAAAACTATTTTATAAATAAATTTTAAAAAAACTTTTTTAAAAAGAAAATTTTAAAAAAATTGTTTGCTAACTTTAATTTTTAAAACAGTATTTGACCAGAGAATTAAAAAAACTGAAAAATAAAAAGTAAAACACCATTTATTGTTTTGCTTTTTTAGTTTTAAAAAGTATAATATTAAAAATAGTTTTACAAAATAGTTTTTAAAAACAAGTAATCCAAACAAATTGTTTAGTTTTTAAATTTTAAAATACTAAAATAGAGTTTTTGGGATATGAATCAAACAAACTCTAAGTCATTCTTCAATTGTGATAGATAGAGAAATCACAATTTTTTCAAGTATATAAAATTACTTCATAAATTATTTACATTTTTATGATAGTGAGTCATTATTCAATTGTGATAGATAGAGAAATGACAATTTTTATGATAGTGAGTCATTCTTCAATTGTGATGGATAGAGAAATCACAATTTTTTCAAGTATATAAAATTACTTCATAAATTATTTACATTTTTTAGCATTTTTGTTTATTTATAAAAAATTATATGAATGTTATTTTGAAAGAAAAAAAATTAAATAGATTATAAGGACAAATTCGTCATTTTATCAAAATATAAATCATATCATCTTGTTATCCGTTGTGTATCAAACACTGAATAGGATAAACTAATTTTATCAAGTTTGTTATCATGTGCACATCAAACACATGACATGATAACTCTTTATCCTACTCATATCCTATCCTGTCTCTATCCTGCTTCTTATCCTATCCTGTGCTCCATCAAACGGACCCTTAAAGTGGTTTAAAATCCTTCTAGGTAGAATCACAATCACATTTACCCTGTTTTAAGAAGGTTTGTAGCTTGTAATTAGTTGTAAATACTATCAGGAAGCATATTTAACACACTTCGTGGGAGTACTTCAAATTAATAGCCCAAGTAATGACAAATAAATGAAATGGAAAACACAAATAAGTGACTAAACATGCTTTTAAAGTGTTTTCACTTTACTAAATATGCTTCACTTTCCTGAAGAGTTGTAGTGACTTAATTTTTCCATTACTTCTTTCTCATTATACTATGAACTCGCCAATTTTTCATGGGTTGGCAGGGCTGCAATATAAAAAAAGATATACTATCAAATTTCCAAACATAACAGCTGAGAAATAATTGTTGAACCAAGAGAAAATAGCAGCAATAGAAATGAAAGTATATGCACTTGAACATAATTACGTCAAAAGTAAACCAACTACTCAACTAGTAATGGAAATAAAATTAAAGCATCACGAAGCAGAGGTTTTGTATGTACTGAATAAATCACACCATAGGCAACAAATTAACAATCCAACCATTGAAACAAACACAACAAAAAAAAAATACAATAGAGGGAGGTTGAAAAGAATCTCATTGGTTCACTTCATTCATTTAGTAAATTGATGATTACAACAAGCAAAATGTAGTCATACTAGATATTTCTCAATAGCCATTATGAGTAAATTATATAAAGTAATTAGCCTTGATATTCCCACAAAAGTTAATACAATAAAGAAAATAAAAGAGACATGATTCTTGAGAGTGAAAAAAGTACTGCTTGTGTTAGGCGATTTTTATGATAGAGGAACTAATATATTGAAAACTGTTTGTAAGCTTATCACTATTGATCAACACTCACCACCAAAAAATTGGTTGATGTTATTAGTGAATATGAAGATCTAAAGTTGAAGGTACCATAATTTGAAGTGCAAGACAACACTTTAACTGTTAAATCAAAAGCATGCACACACAAAAACTCATTGGCTTTAGTCCTAAGCATGGAAGCAAGAACAAGATTTACTATCAGTGTGAGAATATAAATTAGTACCTTCTTCCATTAGTGGCAGCAGGTAGTTATCAAACACATTCAACAAATTACAACCATGAACTAATAATAAAAAGCTCCTAAAATTGGTGGGAAACAAAAAAAAGTTAAAATTCCAAGTAACCACATTAAAATAGCCCTGCCATAAAACCAATCCAAAAAAGAATAGAGGAAAATAAAATGGAAACAATCATTCCACTAACTAATACAAACAAAGTATATCACATTAGTCTTGTTTCTATCTCATAAAAAAAAATATATCCAAACAAAATGGCGAAAAACAGTCATAAAATCAAGTATATATTCCATAAAACAAGTAATCACCAAGGAGCTATCTCCTAGCACATTTAATTGAAAGAAGAAAAATAGTAAAAATACCAAAACAAAGTACATAATTTAAAATAAATTGTCACAGTGACAAATTATCAATTCTGCAATAAGCACCAATGAGCTACTTTTTGGATGGTCACAAATCATTCTACAATGCATGAACAGACTAGAAATGTGAGCGAAAGAGATTAAATGTTATGGTTACTAGAAAAAGTAGAACGTTGTACCTGTGAAGAAGCGAGAAAGATTCAACATTAGTAAGAAAACATAATGTGTTTGGAGACAACCACCGCCACCACATCGTGTCTGCCATCCACCACACCACAGTCAACACCGCCACGCTCCTCTCTTACTCTTAAAATCTCATCATTCCTAGTCCCTCCGTCTTCCCACCATTGAAGCTTAAACCAGAATTGTCCGTCGTGGACAAGACAAAGCAACAAATGCTAGATTGAAAATGAGTTGCTGACACCGACACCTAGGTTGAAGTGTTCACGTGGGACTACTGTTTCTAGGAAGGAAAATTTGAGAGATAAGTGCAAATGACTTCAGATTGAGAGATTGAAATTAGAGAAAAGTTGAGAGATTAGACGACGACGGCAATGACTTCAGATTTGGGAGATATGAGAGATTGAGATTTGGGGGAGATTGGGAAAAGCAAAAGTGTATTTGTGAGGGATAGGGAAGGAAATAGAGATTTGTGGTTTTTGGAGCGCGAGATAAATGAAAAGAGGAACGGGATAGTAAAATAGTTGAGCGTCTTTTTAATTCTACAAAAAGATGGAGGCGGTTGGAGAAATCTGTCGGAGAAACTGCCGTTAATAAAGATGTAGATGAAGGTGTTGATGAAGATGAAGATGAGGATGAAGATGAAGATTGAGAGATGTTAGAGTTTTGAAGATGAAGATGAATAAATGAGATTATAGTTAAAAATTAAATAAATAGGTAAGGACATTTTGGATAATTTCTTTTTTTTTAAAATGAGAGGTGTGGGTAGTAAAGTGAGGGGTGTAGGTAGCATTTTTGTAATTATCATTGAAGGTAGTTTTGCAAGAACCGTCGTAAACTGTGTGTCGTAAAGTTGAAAATTTCTTGTAGTTAGTAGGTGGACCATATTGTAAAAGAGAAATCTAAAGACAATTAACATTAGGAAGTGAGTCTAAAGAATTCTACTATATTATTAAGAAATATTGCCAAGTGGGAGATTTTTTGAATATTTTATTAGATATTCTATTTAATTATTATACTCCACTATTATTACGTGGACACGTATATTTATTTAATTATATTAGTTATTTATCAATTAAGAGTCTTAATTGATTAATGATTAAAATAAGTATTAAGGCTAATTAAATTTTTAATTGGATAAATAATTAAATATTTAATTAATTGATATGAGTTCAATATGAGTGGATGTCATCTATTTGAAAATTATGAAAACCTAATTGCTCATCATTCTAAATATATAGGCTATGGTGCTCAATACCGTACACTAGCAAACAATCTCTTCTTTCTATTTGAAGAGCGTTCAATCATCAAAAGTACTGGTTGAGGAAGAATCACTAGTCAATAAGTTCTCGTTACTCGTCTTTCCACTTAGTGTGTCAGAATTGCTATTGGAATATCTTTCGTCATGGTTTCAGATATTCCTAAAACTATATCTTTAATAAATTAAACATGTTGTAGATACTAATACATATATGCTCATGAGTTTATCCTTTTATGCACTTGAATATAATTGTAGTATCAATATATATGATAGAGTATATCTAGTGATTAGATTAATTATATCATACTATTGATGTAATAACTCCATACTCTATGGAAATTGTTTTCGTTGATGAAAAGGTATGGTTCTTAATTTGTTTGTCATATATATATAATATATAGTATTTTCTTTTTTGACGAGAATAATATATAGTATTATTCAAGGTTCATAAATTGTCAGCCTTGAATTTCACTAAATATTTTTATTTCACAAAATTATTTGTTTTTTAAAGGAGAGTCTTATGTATTTCATATCAAATTTTCCTGTCAGTAAGAATGTTGGTTTATGTGACAAATTAACATTCATATAAAATTTTCATATAAGTAAATTCCCAAACAAAGCCTTATGTGAAGAGTGTTGGCTGAGATTAGACTCCTGGGAATGTATGGATCCCTTATTTATATAGCTGATTCTTTAAAACATATTTGTTTTATCTTCCTAAAATTTCATACAAGTTCATTTTCACAAATGCCAAAGATGTTACATAGCATGCATTTTTCTTTAAGATCTTTTTTAGAATATTTGAAATTTGGGTTGAAAATTTATAGTAGATAAAAAATATTAAATGTCTAATTTGTGTTAGAATGAGAAAAAACACTATACTATAACAAAATAAAATACTTCATTCAGTCCTTTTTTTAAATGGGATAATCATATTTTATAAGGGACAGTTGAGTTAACAAAAATTGATATACATCAACTTTTATTGACTCAACTATAATTTTGTAAAAAGGACGTGAGGAAGTAATTTTTTGTTTAAAATATGAGTATGTTAAGTATATATATATATATATATATATATATTCAGTAAAACAAAATTTAGTGCCCCAAAATATTTGAAGCCTTTTGCGATTTCACCTCTCGAACACCTTAAAGCCCCCTCTGTGTGTCCATGCTATTAACGACATAAATACAAAGTTAGAGTGCGAGTTAATCGATTTTAATCCGATAATTTACATTGGAATAAACTATCAATTTAGTCCCTAAACTAACATTCTCCAACTAATTTAGTTCCTAAAGTATTAAAACCAACTAAATAGGTCCATAAACTATTTCTCCATCAATCAACTTACTCCCTTCATTAATTGTATCCGTTCAGTGAACGGTAGTAAGGCCTAAACTATGAAAATATTTCAAAATAGTCCCTAAATTATCTTAAAAAAATACAATTTAGTCCCTTGAGGTTCTAGTTGTTTTTTAAACATGACATTTGTCAATTCTCTCTTATCTCTAATTCATCTTACAGACAAAACAACATTTATATTGACTTCTTACACTTATTCTAAATTGTCATATTAGATATACGATAATTATTTAATGACTTTAATGTTTAAATTTAATTTAAGTTTGTGACTTTTGATTTTAATGATTAAATATTAAAAATAAATTTTACATTTTGATTCCAAACTAAGTAACAATAACCTGAAAAGTAGATAAAAAAAATAAATAAATAAACACTATACTAGTAAACTAGATACATAAAAAGAAAAACAGCAAACCAGAAAAACTGAAAAACCAATAAATCAGGAAAGAGTAAAACAAGTATTTATCCAAAAATCAAAATTTCAGTAAACTATAATCAATTAATTCAGTAAATATAAATAGAGAAACCAAAAAAGTTAATAAAATAATTCATAAATTTATTACATTAAACTATAATCAATCACAAAATAAATTCAAAAATCAGAATCCATACGGTGTTCATACAAAAACTAAAATTTCAAGACTTTTTTATTCTTGAAGTGTTTGACAACAACAAAAAATTTAAACTTTGAAAGACTAAATTATTGTTTTTTATGATATGCAATATTTTAAATTTAGGTACCACTAAGAGTCACTTAACCGATACAATTAATAGAGGAACTAACTTGATAGATGGAAAAATAATTTAGGGTTCTTTTAGTTAATTTTAATAGTTTATTGACTAAATTAGCGAGAGAATATTAATTTAGAGATTAAATAAACGATTTATATTCATTTATATTGAGTGCTACATGAATGGAAGGATTCAAATCCCTTATTGGATTGAGAATGACATATGATCAAAGAAGAAAAAAGTTTCCATATTGCCTTGCAAAAGTTGATACAACACTTTTTTTTTATTTTTCTTACTAATATGAAACTTTATTAAAAAAAAAAAAAAAGAGAAATTATTAATAAAAGTGACACTTATGGTCGTTACAGCTCTCTCTTACATATTTGAACTATATTCTTTTCAAATTACAATGTGAAGTTTTTACCAATAAACTGACATTTCGGGAACAACAATAATGAAACTTGATAAATGATACAATTATTATGACACAACTTTTGACATATGGTGGTGGATAACATATAATTGATTCAAACAATATTTTATGCACATGAGACCTTCGGAATAGTGGATTCAATTGTTCCTTGAAGATTTTGGCAAAAAGCATTGACCTTTTTTCCCTTTTGAGAAGAAACAATGTTAATTTGATCCATTACAACATTGGAACAAGCCAATGAGCTGCAGTCTAGTTTAATAGCTATGTCACTAGCTGAAGTTCCAGTAATTCCACGATATGTTACTTCACTCACTTTCACGTCTGAATCCTATAATAATTTCCACAAAATTCAAAGCATAAATATAATTAAAAATATTACTGTAGATGTAATAAATTATTATAGTAGAAATGAAAATTTATATATATGTGTACCTTTTCATTTGCATTTGCACCTTTAACGCCATAGTTTTGGTCTATAATTATTGGGTTGCTAACATTTTTAAGATATATTTGGTCAAAAGTAATTTTTCTAGCATAACCTGATCCATCCTGCAAAAAATTAAAATATAGAAAATCAAAAACTGAGATATGATTATTATGAAAAAAATGAGTTTTTTAAATCGTAGTTTCCATAAAATAAAATGAATAAAAAATAAGCGTAAAAATAACATAAAAAGGAACCGCGGGAATAGGTTTTTGGAATTATTTTGTAAGTTTTATAGCTGCATCAATATTTTCCTTTTTTTATGCATGTTTAATTTTCATATTTTCTTTTACTAATTTATATATGAGTCAGTATCTGTTAATGTATGGAACTAAAATAAAGTATATTACAAATGTCTATTTACATAATTATATGATTTGATTTAAAAAAAAGTGGAGAAATAAACTTCGAAATTATAATTAGCAGAGTAGATGTTTAAATATAGCATAATTTCCACTCACAGGAAATGACTTGATTCTTGCTCCATTGTGGTTCCAATAAAACTACAATTATGTACACGAACTTCTTCAACTGTCTCATAAGAGTGATCTCTACCAAGTTCTATTTTGTCATCTTCCTCTTTTACCCTCTATGTTGAGTCCCTAAAGTATGTTTCTGTCTCTTAGCATTTGATTCATTTGTGAAAATTTTAACCTTCAATAATTTCTTAGATAGTTTTGTTTACTTTAATAACTTTTTCGTTCCACACTAAGTAGTTTATTTTTTACAAGATTTAAGATGTATTTCTTCTATTAGATTGTTATATATTAAAATTTCATTTTTTGTGTTCTTATTTGAAATTTATTTGAAGTCTATTAGATTGTTATTTAGTAGTTTATTTTTCATTGTACTCTGGTTTGGTTAAGTTTTATTTGTTTTAATAATTTGAAATTTGAAGTTTGTTATTGGTTCTGTTTTTCCTATGATGCATTGTTAAATTTAGCTGCAATGTCACTCTCAATCATGATGTGTTGAAGCCTTATAACATTTTATTGCTAAAGAAGGAAGAAAACTTTGTTATTTTTCTGAATGATACCCTTAGTATACTCACAATTAATTTTATATGTTTGATTTATAAAAATAATGTTACAATTTTATAAATAAACATAAAAAAATAAAATGTTTTCGATATGTTTTTAATCATATATTAATAATGTAATCAATGATAATTTATTTCTTTACTTGGATTTTTTTTTTGACAAAATAAAAACAGAGAAAAGTTAAAGAGCATCGTTTCCTTACTTCAATCATAATTTATGTAGAAATTTTGATTACTATTTATAAAAGTCATATTAGCTAGCTTAAGCTAAATTGCATGTGCACTACGTGTGTTACACATACTATTAGTTTTACTTTCCTATTTGTATGTTAAGTTTGACACATGACTTTTTTGTTTCTAGGCAAAATACAAATGGCTTGAGAAGGATGAAGCAAACATTAAAAAAAACTTTAATATTAGGGGATCTTTGGTCCTAAAAAATGCATTGTTCAATAGTTCATTTGCATGTTTGTTGTCACTGATCTCATTTGCCATTTGGTTACTTAGATATTTGTGTGTTTATTAATTGTATTTCGTTTTTCTCAATAGTTCTGCATTATTTGTTATGTTTTGATTCAAAAGGTGTAATCAACTAAAGTTAATTTTATGATTGAATAATGACTTTTTCTTACACAAAGGCAGAATAAAGTTTACCCCTAAAATTTGGTTGATATTTGTGTTATCTGGGCATGTTTGTCTTCTCCTATTTGACTGAATGAAGATTTTGATTTGTATTGAATTGAATCTTTATAAGCTTTTCAATTAAGTTTGTGATTTGTACAGATTTATACCAAAATTTCTGTAACCATGCCTCTATTTTCCATTTTTATAACAAGCTCTATTTTTCCATTGGTAGTATTTTCATATGATTTGTGTGGTGCTAAGATGGAAAATAGATAATTTCATAAGGTTTATATTTAAAGTTTGGGCTTAAAATCTTTAGGTATTATGGATCCAATTATATCAAGTTTTTTAATTATATTTTTTTTGTTAAAAGCTAACAACAATAGACAAACCTGAGATGAATAAATTATTCTATTATAGTGCAATTTCTGATTTTATTTATTTATTTATATTCATGGTTATAAGACAATTCTAACTTCCTATTATGATTATGTGTTTTAGATTACAACTTTTTTCAAAAGCATATTTCATGAGATGTTCGGTTATTTTAATGTTTCTTGGATCTGTTCTTTATGTTTTATTTTAGTACTGAAGACATCTTTTTTATAGGCAAAATACAAATGGCAAAATACAAAAGCTTTAACAGAAAGGGATCTTTGGCCCTTAAAAATGCTTTGTTCAAGGTGCGTAATGGTGAGGATTTAGGTGATTGGATTGGGGAAGAAAATTTAGAACAATTGAAAGCTCAATGGGAAGAAAGTTTAGAACAATGGAAAGCTCAATGGCATTCATAAAATCATCGTCTACAATTTATGATGTATCATCAGAAAAAGTTGCTGTTATGGAAGCTAAGATTGAAGCTTTAACGATTGAACTTCAACAAAAGAATCTTGAACAAGAAATGATTAAACAAAAAGATGGCGCATTGGGAGCGGATGTTTGAGAGTATTGTGCCTCATTCTAATCAAAATTCTACACTTCAACCAGAAGGAGAAGGTGATAATGGAAATGAAGAGATAGATGATGATATGGATGATAACCTTATGTACTGATTACTTTCATTTAGATATTTTGTTAAATCAAATATTATTTGTTATGTTTTGAACAAATTTAAAGATTGATTGCATGTAGTGTACTGTTAATATTTTTTGTGTGAAAGAGTTATATGAATTTTTATGACATTGTTGTTAAATTGGTGTTGATCTAAATATAATTTTTGTGGAAATCTAGTGTTGATCCGTCTTTGATTAGAGACAGATGATAAAATCCATCTCTAACATCTTAGAGACGTGAAAACCAATTACGGAAACATGTCCGTCTCCAAATCCGTCTCTATAATGTTTATTGACGAAATTTGTTAAATTTAGAGACAGATTGTATCCGTCTCCGTTTTCGTTTTTTCTAGTAGTGAGATAAGGAATATATCAGATTCTCTTAACACTTTTATAAGGAAAATTATATTAATACAACTTAAAAGTATACCTCAAGTAGTTTTTATATTTGATACAAATATTATTTGATAATTTAAATGTACTTTTAAAAATATTTCTTAATTGATGGTGAGCTAGAGGGTGGTTTGCTTGTTGCCAGGAACATTGCAGCTAAACAATATGTACAGTTGGCTTAGATTAGGATTTAAAGGATGTTTGTAGGATGTATAATGCGATCAGGCATGTAAGATTGTAGTAGATGGGTAATGTTTGCAGGATGTCCATATTTCTATAAAATGTGTAACACCCCAAAACATATAATAAATTATTATTTTTAATTAAATAGGATTTTTAAGAATTAATTTGGTGTTAAAACTATTTTAGAATATATATTGATAATTTTTTGAAATGATTTTCTTTATTTGTGTGTGTGTCGTGGTGTGATAATTTTATACGTATTTGATTTAACGAGTAATATAAATTATAAATATTTTATTTTATTTATTTTTCTAAAAATAATAGTATTTTAGTTTGTGTTTTAGAGAATCAAATTTCAGATGATTTTTTGAAGTATATGTTCATTGATAATTATTAGGATATTGCCGTCTACCTTTGACTAAATGATAATTGTGCACAAAATTATATTTTAATTATTTATAAAAATTTCTTATTTTAATTAATTATTTTATAAATAATTATTTTGAATATATTGTAAATACTTTAGAGTATTTATTTTTACTATAGAAGAGTTTACATATACTCTATTTTGTAAAATATTCATCTTAAAATGTTGGTAATATTTTGGAGAAATAGTATTTTAGTTGTGAGTGAATAAAATAAAAAGATAAAATAAAATGTGTATGGGCTAGGCCCATGAGTGAAAGTATAGTTATTAAAAAAAAAAAAAAAAAAAAAAATAATAATAATAATAATAATAATAATAATAATAGACAGAGAGTATTGTAGCGTGCGTCCGAATAGATAAAGTGGCGGACCAAGCCGCCGCGAGAGAAATAAAAAATGAAGAAAATCAGTCCAGATGATCGATTTCTGTCCTGAAATTTTTTCTTTTTTCGCTCAAAATGCAGTATGTTCATCTCCACATTGAATATGTCATTTTAAGACACTTTTCAAGAATTTTAGTCATTCCAATTTCCGAATAAAATCTTTAATTTCTTCTTTTATGAAATTCAATTTTTTGTACTGTTCTTCTTCATTGTAAGTTTGATTTGAGTGAAACCAACGTCAAAAAAACTTTGTGAATTGTGACTATATATTCATCAATTATTTTCTAATTTGTGATGAAGAGTCAAAGGAACGGAAGTTTTTTGCATGCGGACTCGGATTAGCATGTGAAAGCGTCAAAATACGGTAAGAAATGAGAGAATTTTTGAATTCATTAGTACAATATAATTGAGAGACAACCTTATTTCCCAATGATTCGTCAAATTAATTAATGTGAAAATTTAGAAATTGTGAGATTAAAATATGGAATAGAAATATTTATAAGGTGTTGATTGATTTAATTTTCTATGAATGTGGGGAATTTGATATTATGATGATATTTGATGTTGAATAAATTTTCTGCCTAGGTTTGACTTAATGAGTTTATGCGATGTGAGGATACAATTTGGATGCATTATGTGATATCAATTTATGTGATGTGACAATAAAACTTAGATGCATTGTGTGATATCTATTTATGTGATGTGACGATAAAACTTAGATGCATTGTGTGATATGAGTTTATCTGATGATGATGCTATATTGAATATTTTGATGTCATGGATTTGTGATTAGTATATGAATGTCACCCTATAGTTGATGAAATAGTGGTGTTTCCACCCTTGCTAAAGATGATGCTCTTAATGGAGTGAGTAGCCTAGACCATCGAGGGGAGGAACTAGATGCTAGTGGTATTTCATGTGAATATTATTTGTCACCATATAGATAGGCTTGACAAGCCTAGTGATGTTGGAAAAATACAACTAAAAGAGCCTATGGAGGTCTATTGTTGAGCCTTATGACAAGACTGTTAGACCTTGGGGTATTCTGGTGGGAGAATTCCTAAGTGACTTGGAGGTAGCCCTCCAATTATCGGGAGCTACCATGCAACACATGTTTACCTCGACTGTCGCGTATAAGTGTCACGGATTCAGTTGAGGGGATATATGAGGACATGGCCAACTTGAATTGTTCGCCAACTTGAATTGTTCGCCAACATGCGTGGTGATATAATATCAGGTCTCCTAACCAAATACTTCAGAGTTATAATGATACCAAATGGTGAAGAAAAAGGGTCTAAGCTCATGCATATCATTGCATTGTCCTGTGATTGTTCTGTTGTGCCTAATGTGTTTAAAAAGTGATGATGATTTCTCTTGATGATTTGATATTATAATGTGATATTATTTCTTTGACTATTTTGATATATCATGATGTGTTATGATACAGTTTTATTATGATTATTTGAATGTTCTTCTTTCTTATATTATCCTATCAACATAATTTCGAAACTCACCCCCTTCGTTGTTTGTGTTTGACTTTACATTTACAAAATAACACTTATTACAAGTTAATGAGTTTGGAAGTTCATGTATAGAACAAGCTCCGCTTTGAAATGTGATACCGAGAATGAGATTTATAAATTGTAGTTTACTTATTTTATTAGAAATTACTTTTTGTGAGAAACATTTATTAAAACTAGTAAGTTTTGGAATTGAATCTATTTATAATATATTAAATCAGCTCCTAATTTTCTTGCGGTGACACATCATCTATACATGCGTCATGTAATTGTCTTTGTTCCACATCAGCCAAATATCTAACGTGTCAACCTCCAAATTCCACATTCTATTTGTCTTTTTTTATCTACATTTCTACCACCTTTTGTTTTTTGAGCATGTACTACCTCTTTTCTTCACTTAACTACAATTTAATGTTTTGGTATTTCATTCCTCTTCATATGACCATGTAGTTTCATAACATCACATTTCAATAATTGCATCCGTTAATTTCTTCTTACATAACATAATTATCTTCCATCATTTCTCATCGGCTCACTATTTCCCTCCAATTAAGTATTTGTTTTAGTTTTATATTGGTCACGTCCCTATATAACAATTTGTTTTGCCACATTCAACCTCTTTATGTAGCCAAAACCTTTGCTTGCAACAATTGAGCAATGAAACTACATGGTCAGTGGTGTGAAATGTATAACATGTAACTTCTTTTGTAATATTGTTTTGAATTCATGAACAAATCACATACATACTAACAACTAACATTTGTCTACATAAATATCACGGTGATAGACTATTGAAATCTAATTTTGTCAACATGTGTTTTTAATAAATTATACACGATTATTACAAAATATAATATGATGACAAACTCCAAATATTATTCGGGTTAGTCATTTTCCTCTAATCAATTATCATTTAATGTGTCTTTGTGTACACACCATTATTTATTTATTTATTTTTTTATAAATTATACACCATCATTAATAATTTCAATGTTAAAGTTTTCACATACAATATTTTCTTTTTAAATCATATAGTTTATTTTCCCTTTTTGTGTCTAATCCAAGAAAAATAGACAGCCATTTCTATTTCTTTTTCATAAAAAAACTTTGAATGTTCTTTGGTCTTCCAAATTTCTGGTCGTGGTGATATCACATGAATATGGATACCGGATTCTTAATAAATACACTAACTCAACAAAAATTAAATTTTGTCTTTATAAGATATATGAAAGAATCGTCACTTTAACTTCAAAAATTGTAGAAAATTGTGAATATAGTTGTTGAAACTAACGAAATTTGAAAATAATATTGATATTAATTTTGAAAAGATTCAATAACATTAGTCTCTAAAAACAATTATTGGAGACTAAATTGACAAATTAAAAACAAATAATGTAATCGACCATTTAAAATTTTGAAAAGTTATTTAAAAATGTATTTATTTCATGGATTATATTTACAATTCATCTAAATTAATATTATATTGAATCCACCCGGACAAAGTGCAGGTCAACATTTAGTTAAGAAATTATAGTTAAATCAAGTTTATAAATATTGCATCGTGTAATTTGAGGGAGAAATTTGAAAATGTCCAAAAGTACTTTGAGACATGTGATATCCTAAATCACTTGTAAAAATTTATTTTTCATTTAAAAAACAAGTTTTCACTATCCGCTGTGAAATTGTTTACAAAAATATAGTGTAACTTATTATATATATATATTATTTTGTGGTTTAAGGTGTCACAAAATGTACCTACGTTTCTGTACTATATCAATAATAAACTACACCTATTCGAACAATCTTGTAATTAGGGGTTCATCTCCAAACCGGCATCTAAAATAAAACTAATTGCAAAGTGAACTAAAAAAATCAGAAAATCGTAAAAAAAGAATATTATGAAGGTGCAAACACGAGAAGGGGGGTTGAATTGTGTTTGCCAAAGTTGACAACTTTTGATAATTTATAAATATATAAAAAAACTAGTTTGGTTTTGGTGACTTTGTTGGCGTAAAAGCAATCGGATTCAGAGATAGCAAACAATGAAAGCATAAATAATTTGACACGTATATTTATCCTGGTTCACCACTAACTTGGCTACATCCAGTCTTATCATTCAGAAGGCTTTAATCCACTAATTCAAAATACCTTGAATTACAAAGCACCTGACCCTCCAAGTCAGTCTTCCCAAACAGCCTGACAACCCCAGACTTTTGAGGAACTAACCACCTTGACCCTACAAGCCAAGTCTTCTCCTAACTACCTGACAAACCCAGATTGAAGAAGGAACTAAACTACTATCGGGTTGGATACAAGAGATTGAAACTTGAGTAGTTGCTTCTAACAAAGCTGATAATAATAATAACTCTCACACTATAAGAAAAGAACACTCAAAAAATGTTTATAACCTGAACAAGTGTTTCTCTCTTTGAACTCTAAGATGAATTGAGAACTTTGAGCTTGAGTTACTCTTTTCTGCTTTTCGATGCTTTTCTTCTTCAGCCTTGAGTGTCTATTTATAGTGAAAATTTGGGCTTCAATTTAGTCCTTGTTTAATTTTGAATTGTATCTTGTTCAGATTGAGTTACTACCAATTGAGCTACTGGCTTAATTGGTAATGGGACTGTGTGGAGGCGGTACTTATCCCCCAGGTACCGTGCTCGAACCCCACGGAAGGCAAAAACTCGTTATTTCCACTGGGTGGATAGGGGGGACAAGAAGGTCGTGAGGTTGCACTACCAGTAACGCTAATGGCCGCAGTGTTACAAAGCTAATCATTAATCTAACTGAGGGTGACTGGGTACTGAGGATCCACGAGCGGCATCAAGCCTCACTGCTTTCGATTACAAATCTAAAATCATCGCTATGCCACGTCTTCGACGTCGTTGCAATTATAGCACAACTCAACACTCTAATAACCTGGGGCGTAAGCCCGATCCACAATAATGTAAAGGGTCACCAACCGAAATTAACAAATAACCTTTAGGAAAAATCTTATATTTCAAATGCTTAAAAGAACCTTTCATCTTAGCATACTCGTCGAAAGGATTTTCATATGTCAAAAATACATAAACAATGTTGGAAGATGAATTTTTTGGCAAAAAGCAATGTCGTATTCGAATACAGCATATCGTAACCAAATACGACAAGACAAGTCAGTAGCAAAAATCACTCATTTGTATTCGAATACGAGGTTTCGTATTCGAATACGGTGTTAAAATTTCAAATAAAAACTGAACGTTACATATGTGTATTCGAATACACACTAGATTTAGCCGAATACAGCTGGGAAATAATGCAGGTTTTCAGTTTTGAAATGTTTCTGAATCATTTAACCCTCACGATATAAAGACAAGCAATAACACTTAGCAATCACGGCATAATATCAAACAACAACAAAACATGTATATACAATAATCACATTGTAACAAACATGACTCGCGTGCCAAGCACCCTAATGCAATGTGTATATGCCAATGTACATGATTCCAGAATTCCCAAACCAAAACCCTCCTTGAGGGGCGTAAATCATAATTGTACCTCTTATCACAGCCAGTACTAATTACCGAGGTGCAGTCTCTCACAGACTAGCACGATTTACTAGAGTGTGGCCTATCACAGGCCTTACACATCAGTTAAATCCTCATAAGGATAAGATGGACCAACTATCACATGGAACCATCCCGTGGCCCATCACGGTCACCACTTAACTTCGTGGCCCATTACAGTCACCACTTAACACTGTGGCCCATCGCAGTCACCACTGACATTGTGGCCCATCACGGTCACCACAAGCTATGAAATGCATGAGCATACTCTGACTCTTTTCACCATAACCATTAAGTAAATGCAGCTATTAAAAGATTCCCCATTTTTAATACTTATTTAACACTAACAATTTTTCAAACTTATCACATAACATACTCAAAACATTTTTTTCTCAATAAAACTCATAACACACATATTAACAGTTATGAATAGATAATCACATCAAACTCAATCTCCACAAATTCACACATTGTACACACATTAATCACGTCAGATTTAATCATAAATTCATAATCCATAATTAACCGTATTTTCACTCAAAGTATATATATATTCACGTCGAAATTAATTATCACGCAATCACACATTAATGATACATCACTCACTCATATAGATTCCCTATATGCAAACTAAAAATTTGGAAAGAGCCCTTATCTTCGTTATCACTTTTTCAACAGTTTCCGCGATCAAATACGGCGAAAATTCTCGCTCGCGTCGACACCTGAAAAGTTAGGTTACAAGCACTGTAGTGTGGAGAGGAGCAATTTTCCCTCCTGACACTTCTCGAATGGAAACTTAGATCTAGGAGAGAAATGGAGGTTTATGGTTGGTTATTTTTGAAAACCACTGACACGGTTTTCTTTTTTTTTTTTTTGAAACAGAAAAGAAAGAAGAAGGAGAACTCGCGAGGCCAGTCAGTCTTCCCAAACAGCCTGACAACCCCAGACTTTTGAGGAACTAACCACTTTGACCCTACAAGCCAAGTCTTCTCCTAACTACCTGACAACCCCAGATTGAAGAAGGAACTAAACCACTATCGGGTTGGATACAAGAGATTGAAACTTGAGTAGTTGCTTCTAACAAAGCTGATAATAATAATAACTCTCACACTATAAGAAAATAACACTCAGAAAATGTTTATAACATGAACAAGTGTTTCTCTCTTTGAACTCTAAGATGAATTGAGAACTTTGAGCTTGAGTTACTCTTTTCTGCTTTTCGATGCTTTTCTTCTTCAGCCTTGAGTGTCTATTTATAGTGAAAATTTGGGCTTCAATTTTGTCCTTGTTTAATTTTGAATTGTATCTTGTTCAGATTGAGTTTGTAAATTCTTCAAATTGATTATGTTCCTATTTTGTGTAGATTGAGTTTGTAAATTCTTCAGATTGATTATGTTCCTATTTTGTGTAGATTGACTTTGTAAATCAAATATTCTTCAAATCTTCATTAAAAGTTGATCAAATCTTCTTCCAATATTCATTAAATGTTGATCAAATATTCTTCAAATCTTGACCATACCTTCTTCATTAAATGTAAAACTAAACAACTTTAAAGTTATCACAATATCAATCAAGTATAAAGGTAAGGTTTAGGTTTTTCTTGATGAAGTCACACCTATCTTCAGATAGATGTTTGGTGAATGTGTCAGCCCATTGGTGTTCAGTGTCTACAAATTGAATGTTTAGTACCCCTTTTTGAACAAAGTCCCTAATGAAGTGGTGTTTGATCTCTATGTGTTTAGCTCTAGAATGTAACACAGGGTTTTTGGCTAGACAAATGGCAGAAGTGTTATCGCAATAGATGGGAATGTTGGATTCTAGGATGTTGTAGTATTCAAGTTGATGTTTCATCCAAAGTAGTTGAGAACTGCAGCCAGCTACTGAAATGTACTCAGCCTTTGTTGTTGAAATTGCAATGGTGTTTTGTCTCTTACTTGACCAAGATATTAAGTTGTCACCTAAAAATGTGCAATTGCCACTTATGCTCTTTCTCTCAGTTTATCTCCAGCATAATCAGAATCACAATATCCACTAAGTTTGTAACTAGGAGATTTCTTGTAGAACAAGGTAAGGTTTGTAGTGCCTTTTAGGTATATAAGGATTCTCTTAACAACAATTAAATGTGATTCCCTAGGGTCAGCTTGAAATCTTGCACATACACATACAGTATACATGATGTCAGGTCTAGAAGCGGTAAGGTAAAGTAGGGATCCTATCATTCCTCTATAGATTTTTTGGTCAACTTCTTCGCCTGAATCATCTTTTTCAAGTGAACAAGTAGGGTGCATTGGTGTAGCCATAGGTTTGCAATCACTCATCTTAAACTTCATAAGAAACTCTTTTGTATATTTAGTTTGATGAATGTATATACCTTTCTGACTTTGCTGAATTTGTATCCCTAAGAAGAACTTAAGTTCTCCCATCATACTCATTTGAAATTCAAGCTGCATCAATTTAGAAAATTCTTGACAAAGAGTGCCATTAGTAGATCCAAAAATAATGTCATCCACATAAATTTGAATAATAAGAATGTTATCTACTTGTCCTCTTTCAAAGTTATTTTTAAGCAAGAAGTCACTAAGTCTATCATACCACGCCTTAGGTGCTTGTTTTAGACCATACAAGGATTTCCTAAGTTTAAAAACATGATTTGGAAATTCAGAACTTTCAAAACCTAGGGCTTGTTTAATATAGACTTCTTCACTTATATAACCATTTAGAAAAACACTTTTAACATCCATTTGAAATAATGTAATGTTATTATTTGCAGCAAAAGAAAGTAGGATACGAATAGCTTCTAACCTGGCCACTGGAGCAAATGTCTCAATGTAATCAACGCCCTCTTGCTGACTGTAGCCTTGTGCGACAAGTCTTGCCTTATTTCTGACCACTTCACCTTTTTCATTTAGCTTGTTTCTGAAAACCCACTTAGTTCCAATAATGTTCTTCTCTGGTCTAGGTACTAGATCCCAAACATCATTCCTCTCAAATTCATTTAACTTTTCTTGCATTGCAAGAATCCATCAATCATCTGTCAATGCTTCATCAATAAAGGTAGGCTCAATTGATGAGAGTAAGCCAAACAAACTAGTATCTTTAAGTAATGATCTGGTCCTCAAAGGATCACTTGCACTTCCAATGATTAGAGTTTCAGGGTGAGATGACTAATACTTCCATCCAGATCTTTCTTCTGACTTATCTTGACTATTTCTAACTTGATAATATTCATTCTTTGAAGATTTGTCATATTCTTTTGATTTGCTTGTATTCTCTGATTTTTCAAGTTCATCTGGTTTGTCTACATCTGCTTCCTTTGGTTTCGATAAACCTGCACTATCATCATCTTGCTTTGACTTTCCAAGGTCAAGTTGTTTGTCATCAAATTTAACATGTATGGATTCTTCCACAATATGAGTTTCCCTATTAAACACTCTATAAGCCTTGGATCTTTCAGAGTATCCAATAAAGGTAGACTTTTGAGATCTAGAATCAAATTTACCAAGGTTATCCTTAGTGTTTAACATGTAACACGTACAACCACATTGTTTAAAATAAGAGATGTTAGGCTTTTTACCTTTCCACAATTCATATGGTGTTTTATTCAATATAGATCTAATATAGACTATGTTTTGAATATAACATGCAGTATTAATTGCTTCATCCCAAAAGTGTTTTGCAACATTCATATCATTTAACATGGTTCTGACCATTTCTTAGAGTGATCTATTCTTTCTTTCTACAACTCCATTTTGTTGGGGTGTTCTAGGAGAGGAGAAGTTGTCAGAGATTCCATTGTCATCACAAAAACTTTCAAAATACTTGTTTTCAAATTCTCTTCCATGATCACTTCTAATTGTTACAATCTTAAGACCTTTTTCATTCATTATTTGTTTGCAAAATGTGATAAACACTTTGTGGGATTCATCCTTACTTCTTAAAAATTTTACCCATGTCCATCTAGTATAATCATCTACTATAACAAAGCCATATTTCTTTCCACTTAGAGAGGCTGTTTTCACTGACCCAAAGAGATCTATATTCATTATAGCGTATGTTATGTGTCATCCAATATATTTTTCATATATAAGCTAGGTTTTTAACGCCAATACACATCTTAAATTTCAGTGATATAATATAATGACAACTATACTATCTGTCTCACCTCATCTTTAGACACATAGAGTCAAATAATGTAGCACATAACTCTCTAAATTTTCTCGGATAAAGAATAATAAATACTTAATGTCTATATATCTCTCGTCGCAACTCAATTGACAGATAAAATTTTCAACAAGTGACATTTTAAAAAACTGTCCGGTATTAAACTCTTCGTAACATAATTAAATTATTCTCCAACAAATAATTTTAATCGGGTCTCCGATAAATATATACACATATTAAACATATTACAAACTCTAACAAAATATGTTTTTGGTACTTGAATCACAAAATAAAATAAAATTGAGTTAAATGCCTCAACAATTCGACACAAAACACACCAAAATTGCTTAATTTAGAGTTTAAAAATTAAGGGTCTTACAAAAGGTCACAATAAAATAACTTGTCCTATGCAAAAAACATGGAAAGACAAGACACTTTTCATAACTAATAAAACAGGACCCAACAAAATTTATGTATCTAAAATTAAAATAATCTATCTTGCAGATATCCTTAGCAACAAAGTTGAAACACCAATCATGGTACCTAGACAGTGGATGCTAACGACACTTGAAAGGAGAAAAGTCTATCTTCCAAAACCTGACCCTCAAGAACGGAGGATTCGTAGGATTTGGAGGAACTCAAAAGGGCAAGATCATTGGGCATGACATAGTAGGTAATGATTCTCTTCCCTCTATTAAAAATATTTTACTTGTAAAAAGACTAATGCATAACTTACTAAGCATACCTCAATTAAGCGACAGTGGTTATGATGTCGTCTTCAATCAAAAGTCATGTAAGGCAATAAGTCAAACAGATGGATCCATACTATTTATTGGTCAAAGAAAAAAACAATATTTACAAAAATAAACTTATTTGATTTGAAAAAAAAAAAAGAAGTAAAGTGTTTTATTTTTGTGAATGAATATCAACTGATTTGGCACAAAAGATTGAGACATACCAATTTGAGGTTAATCTCAAACTTGATAAGACTTAATTTAGTCAGAGGCTTGCCAAATCTAAAGTACGAATCAGATGTTCTTTGTGGGACATATCAGAAAGGGGAACAAAAAAAAAATCATATTTTTCTTCAAAAAATGTTGCTTCTACTTCTAGACCATTTGAACTTTTACATCTTAATTTATTTAGTCTTGTAAGAAATGCCTTTGTTAGTGATAAAAAGTATGAACTCGTTATTTTAGATGATTATTCCAGATGGATATGAGTAAAGTTCCTTAAATACAAGGATGAATCACATAAAGTTTTCACTACCTTCTGCAAACAAGTGCAAAATGAAAAAGGTATTTGTATTGTGACAATTCGTAGTGATCATGGCGGTGAACTTGAAAATAAACCTTTTCAAAACTTATGTGAAGAGAATGTAATTTTACATAATTTTTCTTCTTCTAAAACACCTCAACAAAACGGTGTTGTAGAAAGAAAAAATAGATCTCTTTAAGAAATAATACATACAATGATTCACGAAATGAATGTTGACAAAAACTTTTGGTTAGAAGCTGTGAACACTACATGTTATATTTGATAAATCCATTTTTTATATGATTTTAAGAGAATACTTACCCTTTATTTTATCTTAATTTATGATTTTGATTCCTACTTATTCTTGGTTATTATTTTTTTTTTGTAGAACTAATATTGAGAATGAAAATATTGCAAAAGAGTTAAATCTACTGGGATGAGTTTGGATGTAAAAAAAAGGCCAATTTAAAAGTTCTAATATATTTGTTTTTCTGGGGTGTCGGCGATAATTGATTTCAAAGGCCCAATAAGTCTACAATCTGTATGGTCTAATGAGCATAAAAAGGACACGACTTGATCAGATTAAGAAAAACGGGAATTTTGAATGCATGAGTTGTTGAGAATAACGAGGAACTGAGGATTAGAAAATAAATAGAAACGCATAGGAAAAAATTAGAAACAGAAAAAAAAAAGATAAATATTTTGAAAACTTTGAAACAAAAATTCATACACTTTTAGAGTTTTTTTTTTTTTTCGATTAATCGGTGATAACTTCTATTAATTGCTTTATGTTTTATATGTCGATAAGTAACTAAGCTCCTTCTAAGTTTTTGGTGAATGTGATTAAGATACTTTTTACTATATTTTAATTTTAATTCTAGTTTTATTTTAGATTTTTGTTGTTTGTTTTAATTAAATTATTCTATTGTTTTATTTACATGTTTGGGATAACCATTCTTTGCATGCCTTAATCAAATAATTAACTAGTGACAAACTACAATTAATTGATACATCTATAATTGGTACATCTATAGTATAATTGAAATTAAGATTCTTGTGTGATAAAACATAGATACAAATTTTTCGATCATTCAACCTCTTGGTTCTTTATGTTTTCTCTTAATTATATTTTTTGTATGATCAATCAAATAATTAATTTAGGGAAAATAATATTACATTGAATTTGTTAATATTTTTAAAGAGAGATTGACAGTTGAGAAAACAAATAAGAATTCATATAAAATTAGGATTTGAGGTATTGATATTACAAGTGAAACCATGATCCTAGGTTTACTTTTCATTAATTCAAACTTGTGTTGTTATATACTCTCGTTTTAATTCTTATGCTATTGTTACGTTTTCGTTATCGCGAACCAACGATATTTTCATTAGTCTAAATCATATAAAATCTTGATTAGTTTGGTAATTATTAAATTAATCCATATGAATACGATAATCTTATATATACTACTACTTGACAAATTCGTACACTTGCGAAATTTTGCGCAACAATGTTCATAGTATAATCTATATTAGACCTATTCTTAATAAGACTCCTTATGAACTGTGGAAAGGAATAAAATCCAACATTTCATATTTTCATCAATTTGGTTGCATATGCTATATTTTGAATACCAAAGAGTATCTTAGCAAATTCGATTTAGAATCTCAAAATCACACCTTTTTGGGATACTCTGGAAGGTCTAAAGCCTATGGAGTATACAACAAAGAAACACTAATTGTCGCGGAATCAATTTATGTCAAGTTTGATGACAAAAAAGTTTGACCATAAGATTTTGCATATTTCATATATTAGAGGAACCAACAAACCCAACATCCAATGAATCATAAGAAGTGCCCGACAATTCAAGGGGAAGCAACAATGAGCCTATCACAAGTGATGATCATCAGGAACCCAAACCTAGATTGAAATACAAATCTTCACATCCAAACTCTCTAATCATAGGAAGTGTAAATGATCCTCTGAAGACCAGGTTCACAATTAAAGAAACATCTATGTTTGGACTGTTATCTGAAATTGAGCCTACAACTATAAACGAAGCTTTATTAGACGATGGGTGGATATTGGATATGCAAGAATAGTTCAATCAATGCAAAACAAATTATGTATGGGATTTTTTACCCAAGCCTAAAGAAAAGAAGTCAATTGGAACCAAGTGGGTTTTCAGAAACATACTGAATGAGAAAGGTGAAGTGATTAGAATGAATTTGAGAAGAGCATGATGGGAGAACTAAAATTCTTTTTTAGATTGCAAATTCATTAAAGCCTAGACGGTGTACTCATTCATCATACCAAATATACAAGAGAAATGCTTAAGAAATTTAAGACGGATGACTGTAAGCCTATGTCTACACCTATGCATCCAACATGTTCTCTTGATAAGGATAAGTCAGGTAAAAAGGGATTTGTAACATTCCTATCTTCAGTGATATTACTTTAACTATATGTTTAACCAAAAATCCTATTTTACACTCAAAGGAAAAACATATAGAGATTAACATCATTTTATTACAAAACCCCTTGCTGATGACAGATTAAATTTTATAAAGAAAAATCTAAACATTATGTTTATAAAGAAATGATGTTGAAGTCTCTGTATTTTTTCCTCTGGTAAAAAAAAGTAAATGGTTAAATATATATATGATCGACTCACGTATTCCTACACTTTTTCCCTCTCTCTCACTTTCAAACCTTTGAAACTCCTTGAAAAATTATTTGAATTTGTTTTGTATTCAATGGCTTCAAGTTAATCCTCATACCCTACACTCAGTAACGTCTATTATGTTCCTACAATGACTTGCAACTCGACCAATTGGATATTCTTCATGAACTCCAAATAAACAAATTTGATTTTATTGAGGATTTTGCTAGTGTTGGTTGTTCTAAATAATTTAACCTAGAACAAGATGTTGCTTTAGATGTTTTAGTCAAGGAATTATGGAGATTCATTTACGCTACCAAACACATAGAAGTGTTAAGTACGGTGTTAGGGCTTCCCATCAAGATCACTCAACAATCCCTATTTGTTATTACAAGATGTTCAGATGAAGGAATGATTATTGAAAATGGTTATAAGTCAAGGGTTGGCTCTTTAAAAATCAATAAGTAGTTGTTTGAAGATCGTAAGGTAAATTCCAAGTAAGTCCACTTGAAACCAAAGTACAAGGTGCTCTTCAAGATTCTGATTGGGTGTCTGGTACCCAAAGGTGGGTCTGCGGACCATGTTAGCAAAGACCACAAGGGTTTGATGTGGATTATATCCTAACAGATCAAGATCAATCTTCTCAACCTAATTTTGGAACACATGAGGTCATATGTTATCAACTCTAGGTCAGAAAAGATCAGAACCATCCCCTACCCTAGACTCGTCATTGTTGTACTAATGAGAACTCCTCTCATTCAAGCCCTAGAGGAAGTAGGATGGGCTATTTAAGAGGAACACTTGGTTTCATCATCTGCACCAGTGTTCAACATCTCAAATGTCATCAAGATGAGACTCATCACTTCAAAAGGACTGCATCCGAACAAGTGGTGATATCAGAAGGATATCTAGTTAAATAAGTGGATCTCAAGACATCCCTTTTATGGTTGAAGATTCATATGCGCCTATCTTTGAGGAAGACAACAAAGAGGTTGTTCTGGAATATCTACGAATGTATCAGTCTGGCCAAGAGATGGCTTTTTTTTTTTTGTCTCCCTCTGCCTAAGGCACCTCAAGTGTTTGAGAAGAAGAGGAAAATAGTTGTCAAGACAATAAGTGTAGAAGAGGACGAGGAAGAAAAACAGACACCAATGAGGAAGAAGCAAACCTAATTTGAGGAAGAAATAAAAGGTAATATCCATCCATGAGCAAACTATTCCCTCATATAATCTTGGAAATGCTAGTGGAAATGAACAACCAAAACCTGAACCCCTCACACCTCCTACCCATAATCCAAACTTAGTTGCACTTCTCTCTAACTCTGCACCTAATACATTCTCACCCTCTAATTCTAACTCTAACTCATATGCCTCAATTTAAATCTTTGAGGCAACCTTAGCAAAACACTTATCTAACCTCAAATACAAATCACATCCCCTCCCTCTAAAGACCAACATTCCATCCCCACATCATCAACTACTCACACTAATCCTCCATAAACACCTACCATTCTACCATTCAACTCACACCTAACCTCTCCACATCTGCCTCTGACCTTCTTTGCCTACACTTGTGAATCATTTTCACCAAGCAGCTCCAGTAGTGATTGACTTAGTCTCTAAAACATCATGAAATGACTCATCTGCTCCTACCTCACCCTCATTTCACTCTGATCCTGCCACCTCCATACCTCTGGAACTAGCCCCCTTCACACCTTCCATTCCATTTGGCTTTCCAAACCTTGATTCGTTCATTTCCTCTCTCATTGTCAAAATAACCTTAATTCACAATAGAAATGCTCAAAGTCTGGACCCTAATGACGTTTCCAATTAGTGAAACAATGTTCTTTTGTTTGCCACCAACTAAATAAGGGATAACATGGAGAACGTAATGCATTTGGCATCTTAGAATTTTGCTGCTTTCAAACAAACAGCTGAGATCCTCTATCTTTGGGTCTTGTAGCTTCAAAAAGCATAGAGAAATTGGTATAGAAAGTTACAGACATCCACATTAGAAGGTTCATCTAATGAAGACCCATCTCCCTCTAGTGGTGGTTATTTGGAACTACCAGTGGTTGCTCCCTTAGCACCATTGCAATTTCATGTGATCATTCCACAAGTTGAGATACCTTCCTTGGATGTTCATGTTGCTGCTGCTTCAAGATCTGGAGAATCTTCCTCCGAGAGTTACTCTGCCACTCCCCCTGCCCCAGTGTTTGATTTTTCCCAGTATGTAAAAAAGGAAGATTTTGATCGCTTGGAAGTTCAAACTAAGGCGTTCATGGAACAAACTGCCAAAAATCAGGAGAACATTCAAAATACCCTAAGCTTAATCTTATCTAGGCTGAGCAACCCAAATCCTTAGTTCAACTATATTTTTTTGTTTCTTTGTTTGTATATTTTTTTGTAACTTGTTCACTCTATTGTATTTTTACTTTACTCTTTTAATCAGATGAAGGGGGAGAATATGTTTTGAGAACAAATTCAAACGTGCATACATTAAAGGGGAGTTCTGCTGTGATATTTTATGTTGTTTTATTTCATTAAAACTAAAAATTTCACAAAAACAGATGTTTGCCATCATCAAAAAGTGGGGAGATTGTTAGAATCAAATTGGTTTGAAGAACTATGACTCTTACTTGTTTTGATGTAACAAATATTATTTTGTGGGAACAATTTAAAGAACTAATGTTTTGTTAAAAGTGTGCAGTTTCCTGATCACGTATCTTTTAAATGACTTTACGCTGCATCCTTTGATGTTTGAACAAAGCTAAAGGAACACAAAGATTTTTCTCTGAAAATCGTATTTTAAGTCTTATGAATGCGCTCTGAAACGTGCCTCTGGTGATTCTATTTATGCAAGCTATGCTCTGATTACTTTTACTTTGATAATTATGTCAAACACTTTATCATTCTATCTCTGATAATCGTGTCAAGCATCTGATTGTCTGACTCAAATGGAAGTCAACACTCTAATAAAAAGTCAATGTTTTGAAGAAGAAAAAATTTGTTTATCCTCTACTCAACATTTTGAATCTGTTATTTGTCTGAAGGTCTATGTGATATACTCTGATCATGATATCCTCTGTTCCTACTGCCTCTGTACCAAGATACGCAGAATCAATTACAAGGATAGTTCTAGACATGCTAATTTCTTGATATCAGGACAACGACCCAAAACCCTAAATTTCTCTATAAAAAAACATGCAACATTCTATTTTTTGTTTACTTCAGTTAGTATTTGGGTAGGGAATTCTATTCTCTGAGGAGCCTAGCCTCTGGAAAATTGTAGAGAGTATCACTCTCATTTGTCTTTCTTGTTTCTATTTCAATTCAATAAATTCCCCTAAATATAAATTTCATATTTCTCTACTCTATCAATTGGTCCAACATTGTTGTTCATGCCCCCAAAAAATGGCGGAGAAGGTCATAGAATTGGAAACCCGATTGTCTCATATTGAGTCATGAATATTGTCGATGCAAGAGACGTTGCTTACTGAGATGAATCGATTGTGGAACTCTTCGACACGTTCATCTCCACCTCGGGAGAATCACTCTCCTACGTTGGATGAATTTCGTCTCTCCGCTGAGAAGGTGAGCTTCTTTCTTTCCAAGGTGAAGACCCAGTAGCTTGGATCACACATGCTGAGACGTACTTTGAAGTTCAAAGCATTTCTAACGACATCCACATTCAACTTGCTAAACTAAGCATGGAGGGTCAAAAAATTCATTGCTTTAATTTGTGGCTTGATTCAACAGAGGATGTTTCATGGGACAGTTTCAAGGACGCTTTCATCGTGCGTTTTGGTGGTGGCCTTTTGGATAACCCATTTGAGGAACTCAAGGATCTGAAGCAAACGGGTTCGGTGGAAGATTACATCGCTTATTTTGAACTCTACTCCTCTCAGTGCAGTCGCCTCCTTGAAATCCAGTTTTTGGGATACTTTATTGGCGGACTTGGTCATGACATTCAAGAAGAGTTGGCACTTTCAATCCAAAGTCCCGATACCAAGCAATACAAGTTGCTCGTGACATCGAAGTTGAATACTTAGTTGAATTGCAACCCGAGCATCTTCATGGATCACGCCTCAAACTTGGACATCCACCTTGGCCTTGGACTCCAAATCGGGTTGGTTTCAGCGAGATGGGGCCTCCAATTGGTTTGGGCTTTTTGGTCAAACCCAAGCAGGGCATTCATTCACTCGACCTAAAACTTCTGTCATGTCCTCGAATTTGAACACAAAGGCTGTTTAAAGGCTGTTTTGATGGGGAATAAACACAGAAACACAATAACAAGTAATACGCAGCGGATATAAAATTCCCCTAACTTGGAAGAACCCGTGAGGAGCAACAACAAATATATGGCAGCAAATTAATCAAAATAAAAGAGCGTAAAGAACACCGATATTTTAACGTGGAAAACCCCTCAATGCAAGGGTAAAAACCACGGGTCGTCCAGACCAAAGAAATAGCTCCACTATAATCAAATAAGGGTACAAGAGAGTCTCAAAAAGATGCACAAAGTGTGCCTACAACCAGCCAAAACAACAAAGCACTAAAGCTTACAAATGAAAAGCAAGAATAAGTAAAACATCTAAAAACCTGCTACTGTGCGAGCTCGATTCCTCCCACTCCATAAGTCGTTTCGCCGATCCGACCATTGAAAACGAAGCCCTGAATGTTGCGAACCTACTGTCCAAATTTTAGCCCGATCCAACGGTTAACGAATGCGCAGTCGATGTTTTTCTGAGACTGATTTAACAAAATCGGGAATATGGTTTACTCTTCTCTTTTCTCTTTTGGTGGTTGCCTTTTCTCTCAAAATAGTCTCTCTCTTACAATCCTAATTAGACCACTCTCCACTTAAATAAGTGAGACACATGGACTACAATATTTGGGTTTTTCTCCACATAGGAAGGGAGCCCAATACCCAACATGTTTGTCATCAACTGGAATGTCCTTACAAAGTGTGGTTGCTGAAGATTCAAAAGGAGGGTCTGGTTGGCCAAATTCGACTACCATGGTGGAAAGGATAAGCTCCTAACTGTTCTAGCAGCAACAATTGGAATTGCAGGCTAGTTTGACCAAATTTTTTGTCGTGTTTCAAGAGATTAATGGCCTTCCCCTTAGTTGCAGTGTTTGCCACTCCATTGTGTTGCACCAGGGTGTGGGTCCAGTGAATGTGAGACCATATAGATATCCTCACTATCAAAAAGATGAGATTGAAAAGAAAATTTATGAGTTACTCTAACAAGGGGTGATTAGGAACAGCTCCAACGTTTTTTCAATCCCTATGGTTTTGGTTAAAAAGAAGGACAACACTTGGAGAATGTGTATTGACTATAGAGCACTTAGTAGGGTCAACGTGCAAGACAAGTACCCTATTCTAATGGTGGATGGGCTCTTAGATGATTTGTATGGCGCTTGTTTCTTTTCCAAATTAGATTTGAAATCAGGGTATCATCAGATTCATATGAAAGAAGAGGATGTCCACAAAACAACATTATGAAATCATGAGGGCCATTACGAGTATTTGGTCATGCCTTTTGGGTTGACTAATGCTCCAACAACCTTCCAAGCAGTGATGAATGACATTTTTAATCCCTTATTGCGCATATGTGTCTTAGTTTTTTTATTTTTTTTATGATACTTTGGTGTATAGTGCTGATTGGAAATCACATATTCAACACCTTACTATTGTGTTATCATTGTTAAAGAAACATCAATTTGTGGCTCATCAAAAGAAATGTGCTTTTGGCCAACATCAAGTAGAGTATTTGGGTCATATGATCTCTTCCCATGGAGTAGTAATGGATCCTAGGAAAGTGAGTGTTTTGCATTGGCCCACTCCCAAGAATGTGAGAGGGTTCCTTGGGCTTACGGGTTATTACAAGAAATTTATTACCAATTATGGAAAAATTTCCAAGCCTTTGACTGACTTAACTAAGAAGAATAATTTTATATGGAATGAATCAACAACGGGTTCCTTCGACGCTCTTAAATTGGAAATCACTTCTGCTCTAGTTTTGAAACTTCCAAATTTTTCTCTTCCTTTTGAGATTGAGTGTGATGCCTCGGGCAAATGGGTGGGAGCTATTTTGATGCAACAGAAACACCTAATTGCTTATTTTAGCAAAGCTTTCTCGGCCTCCAACCTGTCCAAGTTAGCTTATGAAAATTGATGGGCTTGGTCCTAGCTATCCAACATTGGAGGCATTACTTACTTGGTAGAAGGTTTGTGGTGCATTTTGACCAAAAAAGCCTGAGACATTATATGCAACAAAAAATACCTACTGCCAATCAACAGGAATGGATCGCCAAACTCCTTGGCTTTGATTTTGAGGTAGTATACAAGGTGGGAGTGGAAAATAAAGCAGTAGATGTCTTGTTTAGACAACTAGAGGATGCTGACTTAAAGACATTAGTCTCTTATCTTATATGGAAGCAAAGCAAAGAAGTGCAGGAAGGTTTGCAACAAGATTATGTTTTGCAGAATTTGATGCAAGAGATTTAGACTGATCCAACTTCTCACCTTGGTTATACTATAACAGGGGAATTGCTGTTTTACAAAGGGAGATTAGTGTTGCCTGGAAAATCTCATTTCATTCCCATGCTCTTAAAGGAGTTCATGCATCACCAACTGAGAGACATTTAGGATTTTTGCGCACATACAGGACAATTGCAAGCAAATTATATTGGCAAGGTATGAAAGGAATGGTCCAAGACTTTGTCAAATCTTGTGATGTTTGTCAAAGAAACAAATATGCTGCCACTAGTCCAGGAGGTCTTCTTCAACCACTTTCAATTCCAAACCAGATTTGGAGTGATATCTCCATGGATTTTATTACAAGGTTGCCTAAGAGCAATGGCCAGGAGGCTATTATGGTCATTGTTGATAGGTTGTCTAAGTACAGTCACTTTGTGCCCATGAAACACCCATTCTTTGCCAAGAGCATTGCAACTATTTTTCCCAGTCACTTTGCGTTTACATGACATTCCTAATTCAATTTTGAGTGATCGCGACCCTTTGTTTGTAATTAGTTTCTAGAAAGAACTCTCCAAATTGCAGGGGACTGTTTTGGGGATGTCTTCAGCTTACCATCCTCAAACGGTAGGCCAAACCAAGGTTGTAAATAGATGTCATGAGGCTTATTTGAGGTGTTTTTTTGTCGGAGCAGCCTAAGCATTGGTGTCATTGGTTGTAGTGGGCTGAACTGTGGAATAATACAACTTATCACTGTTCCACAGGTGCTACTCCATTTCAGATTGTGTATGGGAGGGACCCCCAACATTGGTGAGGTTCTTAGAGGGAGAGACTAGAGTGGAAGCGGTGGCACAGAAATTGAAGGACATAGATGATACCTTGAAACAACTTAAATACAATCTGCAGCGAGCTCAGGATTTAATGAAGCATTATGCTGTTAGAAAAAGGAAAGATGTGCAGTTTGAGGTCGGAGAATGGGTCTTCCTTAAACTCAGGCCAAATAGACAAAGTTCTGTGGTGCAGAGAATTAATAAGAAGTTAGCTCCTCGTTATTTCAGACCTTAAAAAATTCTGCAGAGGGTAGGGTCCTTGGCCTACAAGCTGCAACTACTAAAGACTTCTCGAGTACACCCCATTTTCCATGTCTCACAATTGAAGAAGGCAATTGGGGATTATCAGGTGCTTGTGGACCTGCCTTTTGATTTTGAGGTAGCAAATTCTGCAATGGTGCATCCTGACCAAGTTCTAACTTGGAGAGACAAATTTGAGGATGGACAACATTTTAGAGAGTGATTGGTGCAATGGAAGGGCCTTCCAGCTGAAGATGCTAGGCGGAATCTGAAATAGTTTTGAAAAGTCAAATCCCTGACTTCAGTCTTTAGGATAAGGCTGATATTGAAGTGGAAGTAATGATAGGAGCCCGGAAAGCCCAATTAATGTTAGGCCCAATGATAAAGTGTTTGTAATCTCAGAGCAAGGAAAACCCACTATCTGGAAGGTTTACTCATCTAAGAAAAAGAAGTAATGGGGATAGTGAGAAGAGTGGAACTGCTTAGTGGCAGTTACTTATAATTCTCATGTTTAAGGATGAGGTAGTGGGGAATATGCAGCATTCTATTTTTAGTTTACTGTAGTTAGTATTTGGGCAAGGAATTCTATTATTTGAGGAGCCTAGCCTTTGGAAATTTGTAGAGAGTATCACTCCCATTTGTCTTTCTTGTTTCTATTTCAATTCAATAAATTCCTCTAAATTTAACTTTCATATTTCTCTGCTTTATCATTCTTTTCCCAGTCAAACTTCTTCGCCCCAAATTTCATTATCTTCCCTTCCCCTCCTAACCTACTCTAACATAATACATTATCACATCTTATTGCAAAAACACAAACTAATGATTTGTAACTCAGTTCTTCATCCTTTCCTCTTTCTTGTGGACCAGCTTCCTCAAAACCCGAAATTCATTTTCTTTCAACCTATGCTTCCAACCATTGAGGAGATAATGAGTTAATTTTATTAGGAGTGAATGTAACTACAAAAAGAGAAAGAGAAGCTAAAGAAAGTCTAGGGTTGGAGAG
This sequence comes from Cicer yamashitae, assembly GCA_037974755.1. NCBI lineage: Eukaryota > Viridiplantae > Streptophyta > Magnoliopsida > Fabales > Fabaceae > Cicer > Cicer yamashitae. The sequence continues at coordinate 36,967,286 of JBBPBQ010000001.1, read as the reverse complement.
GGAATAAAGATAGAGCTCAATCATGAAAGTTTCATTCTCCTTTGTCTTCAATTCCTTGAGGAAACACATAACCCAAACCTAAAACCTCTTTAAGGTGTTTTAGAATTTCTAATTGGACTAAAGTAAGAGTTAAAATGACCATCTTGAAATTTTTCTTCCTTGCATGTGAAATGTTTGCTGAATTTACCGTGTTAATGAAATGCTTGTGATTGCATGTATAAATTGTGAATTCTTCCTATTTTTAATCATCGATGATGACTGAAATAATGATCCTTGTATTGTTAATGTTCGTGTGGATTTCTATGAATTTGCATGTGTGATTGTGGATGTGTTTCTGTGTTAGAAATTCTGAATTCACACTTTTTTCCAAAGTTTATTCAAATTGGTAAAAAAATGTGAAAAATTGTATCTGGATTCAACAAAATTTTATGTGGATTTGAATCATCTTTAGGCTGATTTAAATCACACAACTCTGAGTTTGAAAATTTTACAAAATTCTTTGATGATTCGAATCACCTTGTAGGCTGATTCTTTCTTATATAAGTTGATAAATAAAAGTATTTTGATTAATCATATATGTATTTTAATGGATTTATTCAGTAAAGAAGAAAATACAATTTTTACGATTAGATGATTGAATTCCTTCGGTAAAGAGTGAGACCTTCTTGCAGTCAATGATGTCTGATCTACCTTACTTATGGACTAGTATCACTCAAAGTCACGCGTAAACAATCTAGTAAACATGTTTTAAAATATTTTGATTGTTATTATATAAATTTATATTTATATGGTTAACTATATGATTCATCCTAGTCACTAAAATGAGTTTCAATGGTTAAGTTTCAAGAATTACTAATGAGATGACTTTTCCATACTTAGCACACCAAGTATGGCTAGGAACAGCTTAAAATTATTTTTATTTATTTTATATTATTAAATTTTACAACTCATTACGGTGTTAGGGGTCATGTTTTCAGGTATTTAACACTGAAGAGTATATTTGAGTTACTTCTTAGCAAGGCGACATTTTGGATGACATGTTCTAATTTTAAAAATTGGATCCCTAATAAAAAAACACTAAAAACTAAAAAAGAACATTTCTTTATTTAAATTGTAAAAATATTAATAACATAAAAAAATTATAAATAACATCAATAACATTAAAAATTTGATTATCATTTTTTTTTTGTCCTTTTTTTTTTCTTTCTAAAATCTGTTTTTGTTTTTCAACTTTGGACTTTTATTTTATTTTTGGGTCTTATAATACATGTGAATTTTTATTTTTTAATAGTATTTTTTGGGATCCTATAACTCAAAAATAAAATAAAAATTTTTGGACCCTATATAGTTGGTTTGCCTGCACAGAGCTATGGTCGGTCATACTCCTTAACTTTTAATGTAAAATGAAATTACGACACCAAAATACAGTCAAAGTCTTAGTTGCAAAATTTGTTTCATTGTGTTTTATGTTGAGTGCTTCTGTTGTGTTGTAGTCCATTAAGTTAAACTAGTTGAGAACATAATAATGAATTTCTTTTGTAAATTTTGAAAGAAGTATATTATCGTAGTTGAGTTTCAAATTTGGTTTAAACTTTATATTTCATTTATCTTACAATTATTTCTTTAGCACCTAAGAAATTAATTAGATTTTATTAAAAACCTTTTCAAATTAGGAGGTTACAGGTACTCGAACCATAATTGATATAAACACAAAATTTACAAGAACATTGAATAATTAACAACAAATTATATTAACAATAACTATTCGATAGTGTATAATTATTATCAATATAATATTAATTATAATGAAAATAATGTTTCAAAAAATAATAATGAAAATGAATTTAATTATTGTACTTATACAAAAATTTGCCTAAATGTATCTAAGATAGGTAGGATTACACTTATATAAATCAACGACAATTCTGCATCAAAAATAATTTTATATTTATCCATACTAGAATTCTCAAAATAATTAGATTTGAAATACTTCTAACTAAATTAGAAGAAAAAAAGTGGAGTTTACTTTGAAAAAGAGTTTAATTACAATTTCACTTAAACACAATCACATAATAAGTCACAAGAGATTGCAAAATGGTAATTAAATTACGAATTTTAGAGAGTATGACATTCATCATTAAAATCATTAACTTATTTATTTAAAACATAATATAAATATAATTTAAAAGTTTAAAAATTAAGTACAAATATTTGGAGTTAGAGTTAAATCAAATATTAGATAAAATAGTATTAATCCAATCTTATGTACAATACAATGTTAATTCAACCTTCACAATACAATTTTAAAAGGCGTCTATGATAAGTTGAAGAAGTTTCTCCTCGAGCAGGGAATTTTAGAGAGAATCCGATTCCAAGATAACATTGACTTGAAACCATCGAGATCTCTAAAAGACCTCGGTAAGAACGGATGGTCAAGATTCTCTTAAAAGATTTGCTCGCTCCTCTCCACTTACCCTCTCTCAATAATGTATTCTAAACAAATGCACTAACACCGATTTCAAAGAAGAAGGAGTCTATTTCCTCAATGAGGTTAAGGAGAACCCATGGATAGACAAAACCAAATACTGCAGCTTTTAAAATGCAACAGTGACAACACTGAAGATTATGTCCAACGTGAAAGCCTTATTCAACTTGGCAAACTAATATATCCAATCATGATGTTATTGGTAAGGGTTTGAATATCCAATCATAATGTTAAGAGAGTCCTGATGGATCAAGGGAGTTCATGTGATATCATGTACTCTGATCCATTCAAAATACTAAGCCCGACCTAGAAGAATTCCATGTCCTCCACCAGATGCGTCATTCTAGACTTTAACGGCACTATCAACCAATTTTGGGGATACATCAATCTGTTGGTAGTTATGTCTAGTCCTTTCACTTTGAAGTATTTTTTCACTAAATCACTTACTTTACATCAATAGAGTATACTAGTATCAACCTTAACTATAATATGATTTTCTCAAAACGACTTTGTATAGTCTATCCTTTGAGGAAGTAACCACTACTTAGCTTGGTTACAAGTTTTAAATAAAGTTTTTAAATGAACAAACAGATACATCTCAAATAGAGGGTGATAAATATTTAGCTCAAATACAAGTGAATAACATTTTCAATGAAAGAATATAGTTTTTAATTTTGTTCACTAGCTTTCAGAATTTCTCTTTTCCTGATATAATTTCACACTTTCACGTAATCATGGCTGTATTGAAAGTCATTGTGGTGTATACACCTAATTTTTTATATTCACATTCGACTAGAATGCATGCAATCTACAACTTCAAAACGAATTTATATAGTCCTTGTATAAATAGGTGGTGACATTTCCATACTAGTTTGTACAAAATTTTGAAAATTTGAAATAGATTTGTTCGCTCTCTGTGTACTACACGATATTTGATACATTCTGCAAATTACACACAATATTACTCTAAACAATGTCCCCTGTGTGTACTGCACACACACAATCAAAAGATGTGTGTTTTTAGTATGAAATACATTATATTAAGTAGACAAGTCCATCCAACGATGTTGCCTAATGATTATTGATTACATAAAGACTTGGTTATCTATCATCTGGATACTTGAACAAATATCATATGATCCTCACGATTTTGTTATCATAAAATAATAATGGGTCTTTTTTTTGGACCAGCTTGATTCCAACACGAACAAAAGTCAATTTTCCACCTTTGTTTACAAGATTTAACAATGACTATGGAAAGACCATGATCATAACTTTCTTTATATCCAATTAATATAATCTATGGACAATAGTTGAAGATGACTACATTCCACCTCTCAATGAAGATGGCACCCAATCCTTCCCAATTTTTTAACAAAGAAAAAAAAGAGTATTACTGTCTAAAACACAGCCACACATTATCTGATATTTTCTATAGGCAATTAATAGATATGAAAAATGCGCAACTGCCGAAGAAATATGAGATGCTCCAAAACTCTCTCATGAAGGTATATCTCGTGTTAGAAAATATAAAATGTTCACGATGGAAGAAGATGAAACCCTTGATGATATGTTTGAAAGATTTCAAAAATTGATTAACAGTCCTAGAGAAATTGGAAAGAAATATTCCACAAAGGACCACATTGAGAAATATTAAAAAAGTCTTCAGAGAAAATGGAGAACCAATATTACAACGATAAAAAAAAAAAAAAAAAAAAAAAAAAAAAAAGCAAACGACTTAAACACCTTTAACCATGAAGAAAATGAATTGTCACTGAACACCAGAAGATTCCAAAAAGTATGGAAGAAAAGACCCAGGGGAGAAGAAGAAAACAAAAGACAAGACCCAAATTGTTATGAATGAAGAAAAGCTAGGACACTTCAATTCTCAAACTTCCCGGATCTAAACAAACAAATAAATAAAGAAGAACACTCCAAGAAGGAAACAGAAAGGCCTCACTCTTTATAAAACTCAATGTTAAGTGAACTCAAAAGGTACTATTTGAAATAGATCATTTGTTTAATAGTACATGACATATAAATTAACATAGTTGAATTGTCATACAATGGAAATGAACTAATCATGCACGCTGCACTCAGAACTGATCAAATAAAAAAATAAATGTATGAATTTCATCATTAGCACTAACTAATTTTGTCCATCATTTGAGTACCACTGTTCAAATTTCATCACTTTCATAATCATCATATTCTTGGGTTTCTTTTGATTGCACATCATTTTCATTTTCATAATCATCACTTTCATATTCTTGAGTTTCTCTTACCTGCATATTCATCACCAAATTATTAAAATTTTAGTTGGAGAGAACCTATTTTCAAAAGTAGTATGGTCAGATAATAATTTCATTCATTTATTCAAATGTGTAAATAGAAACTATATATGTTGATTTTATGATTTCCAACACAATCTTCACAAAATAACCTTAGCATATAACACAAATGATTCCAAATACAACAAGCATTTTGAACACTCTTCAAATAAACAGATTCTCAAACTCAGCACATACTTGACCACCCACAAATTAACTATTCACACTTACAATAACATTCCATTCACATGATTTCTTGCTCATCACGAATTACTTCCATAAGATTCTCATTATGTACACAATGCTCTAAATATTAATTAAACCCCTATTTACTTTCTGAAAATATTTTCTAACTTTCATTGTTTTTAAATTACTAATAAAGAGATAAGAGATGATGTATTTCTTGAAGACAAGATGACATGCTATCAAGAGAGGATGTATTTCTTCAAATAATAAAAATAATGTTTTTGACATTTTTCTTTGTTTTCGAAAATTTAAACAATTGTTCACTTCAAGGGTCTCTTATCTCTTTAATAACAAATTAAAATGAACACATATTTTAAAAAATGAAAATAGAAAATGTTTTCAAAATGTAAATCTCCATGTTTCAAAAAAGAGGAATGCTAGCAATACACTCTTTAACACACATATTTCAAAGCACTCTCTTAACACCCTTGCACATATCAACAAAACATGAAAGATTATCCAGCCATATGTCTGTTAGGTTTGGAAGAACAATGTCTATATCATTGAGAGTGTTGTCTCCACCGCCATGTCTAAAAACTTCTTCTAGTTTAACAGAATTGAATATATGTAGACAGCTTAACTGTGGAAGCATTCTAATCATAGAAATAGAGAAAAGGCTTTTCATTTTGTTGCAATTATAGACATCTATATATGTTAGTTTTGGAAAACACACTTCAGCATTGGGTAGTTTCACAAGTTCTTCATTTTCAAAAATGATTTGTTCCAAATTGTCGCAGTCGGATATATGAAGGGAGAGCAACTCTGGTAGGCTTCCATGTATCTCCATTGAGAATAAGTATCTCAAGTTTTTACATGTTCCCACAATCAATGTTTGGAGAGATTGGAGACATTGGAGACTTAGAATCTGGGAAAGATTAGGATTAGAATCTGGGAATTCTGAAAAACCTTCCAAATGCAAGAACTCTATCTGGACAAATAAGACGGGTTAGTATTGAAAATACCAATCTAGATAATTGCATATATAATATAATACAAGAGAAATGATATTTGTAACAAAAATTTGACAAAAAATTATATGATTATCGACTTAGCGCAATTTAAATAGGTGGTTAATTATATTTAGTGGATGATTCATGAATACAATAAAGTATCGCAATTTAATAACTATCTATTGAACAGAATTGATTACAATTTTAAACGTCATTAATTACGATTTTTTAAGTGTATATTTGAACAAAAATTGTGTTAATAAATATCTTGTATATTTAAACTCCAGAAAATCATGTTTATTTAAACAAAATTTCGATAGATATATGTCTATCTGAACATATACAAATTGTGGTCAGTGACATTCTAAATTGATGTTAATTGTGTTAACCTTTGATTTTGTTGTTGTCAAAATCTGAGTCAAAATAAAACAACTTATAGTAATTAAAATCTATACCATTATATAAAGGCAACTCATGAGAACGTTTTGGATAGACATTTATTGTACGAATATACTATTTCATAGTACAATCAATTTTCATTTTTATTCTTTAGCACTCAACTAACCTCCAAATATTACTCTATAATCATTTTCTTCTCCCCATATCTCTTAATTACTTTTTTTCTCTAAATTTTGTAACTTTTTCTTATTTAATATTTTTGATGAAATAAGTATTTAATATTTTTATTTTTACTCCGTTATGTTTTTAAATTTAATCTAAATCATTGTATAAACTATAAATGCAACTCTAAAGTTAAATAACAAACAATTTTCAAAACAATTTTCTGCTAGTAAATTAATAAAATCAGTAGATGCATAATGGAAACCAACATGGTAAAATTTGCAATAGCACAAAAAATATGTACAAATGGATTCAAAAAGTTTTGCATATTAATTAGAAAAGGGTATAATATACTTCTTCTACCTCAGAGCCGACCATCGTAGCAATCCATGATGGACTCAACTTTGGACATTTCATCACAGTTAAACGTTTTGTAGATGGCCACTTTGCACGATTGTTTTCGGGACATATCCTGACGAGATTTTCAAGATCGTAGAGGGTGAGCTCTTTCAAACAAAGATGATTCTTCGGGTTTTGGCATTGGTGAGATGAATGAATTTGGTGATCACATTCACCAAATAGAAGTTCTAGAGCAGGAGCACACTCAATATATATCTCTTCAAGGAATGCAAGTACTTCAAAACAAGATATTGGGAATATCGACACTAACTTCGTACATGATATAATGCGAAGTATCTTCAATTTAGGCATTACAAAATGTGAACTCCTTAGAGGCAAAGCTGTAACTAATTCGAGTCTTGTATTTGAATCTTGCTCTCTTGCATTGGCAATTATATGCTTCAATTCATTGCAAATTTCTATTATCACCACTTCTAACTGCTGAAGACTTTGAGCGACAGGCACCGAGAAGAGTGCTTCACCAAACTTGCAATTACTTATTTGGAGGAATGTAAGATTTAGTAAATTGCATTCATGTGGAAATATGTTCTGCAACTGCTGGCAACCAACTATTTTAATTTTTTCTAATTTCTCAAAGAAACGTAGCACTTGCGCCGGTGTGCCTCGACAAAATTCTTTCAAACATTCCAATTCCACCAATACTAACTCTACCAACTTTGGAAACCAAAGATCTTCCTCAGAATCAAAAGGTGTATCAAAGATGCGTTCTATCATTTGGCAACTTGAAAGAAAGAGATATTTCAAATCGTTCATCCCTCCCACAACTCTAACCACATCAGGGACAATATTTTTAAATGCTCCTTTAAGTTGTTCAAGATGAATAACTTCAGCTATCTGAAGAATATTATTTTTAGATGTCTTCAACTTGGAGATATTAAACGCGAGTACATGTAAAAGTCTGGAGGATTTCACATCATAATTGTACAGAGATGTTAAACAACTTACAAACCTTCGCAACTTTGGGAGAGTAATAATATCTTCAACACACTGAGAATATAACTCAAATCCTCCCTGCCAACTTGAAACATATAACTCTTCCAAATGTGAACATTTACCTATTGCTCCATTATAGTCTTCAATCTCGAAATCACACATTGACAAATCTAGAAGCTTCAATCTTTTGAGTTCTCCTACTTCTTTAGGAAGTTCATTGAGGTGACAGATATGTAAGTCAAGAACCTCTAGTTTTTTTAAGTTTGATATGAAAGAAATGTCACCCAATTCCAAATTATGCAAGCGTAGAGTTCGAAGATTTGCTAAACAATGAACTGACAAAGGCAATGATAATGGCAGAGTCCTATATTTATCATTGATTATAGAAAGTACTTGGAGCCCTTCTATTCCTTCAAATGTTGATAACTTTATGGAACCCCTGATCAATAAAATTTTAAGGTTTGGAGCATGCAATAACTGATTAATTTTATCTTCCTTTTCATACCATGAGGATATTGCAAAACAATCTCTTATACCATCATCCTCTACGATGTTGCTGAATGGTTTGTTATCATTTACCAAGATTTTGTGATTCTCCGATCCCTTTGCAATCCATAGGGCCGTGTCACGAACCATGTCATGCATCTTCACATACTCTTTGTTTTTAAGATCCATCAACAAACTCTTTGCAACATCCATCAACAAACATGATTCTAAAAGTTTGTCTATGCTTGATTCAATTCTAGTTCTTGCTATGTCTAATGAAGACATTCCTCTTAGGCCTAGTCCAATTGCATATCGAATCAAATCTTCTCTTTCGATTTTATAGTCTTCAGGAAACATAGAACACATCAAGAAGACCTCTTTAGCTGTTTCCTCTCCTAAATAATCATAACTTAGTTTAAGACATTTTAAAGCTTTTCTCACTCCTTCCTCTTGATCATCAATAAAATCTGGATCAGGATCAGCCAAACTATGCAATGCCATCTTCCATTGGTTAATGGATTTTCCTATTAGTGAAGATCCCACCGTTTTAATTGCTATAGGTAGTCCCTTACATTCATTGCAAAGTTTTTGTGGTACACCGTCCAATGACTCAGAGAATCTGTCATCAATTTTTGCATGTTTTTTGAACAAAGCCCAAGACTCATCTTCACGTAAGAGTCCCATATAAATCTTCTTTTGACATTGCATCGAATCACATATATTTTGTTTACGAGTGGTTAAAATCATCTTCCAAGCACCCTTGTTATCATTTTCTAAGCGAATCCCTATATCGATCAAATCAAAATTATCCCATAAGTCGTCTACTATTATTAGAAGTCGACTTTTTTGTTTCAAACTCAACCACAAACGTTGTGCTCTTTCCTTTTCACCTTCTTCCTCCAATTTTATGTTTAACGCATCTGCCATTTGTCTTTGAATGACTCTAATGTTTGGAGTTTGAGAAACTGTGACTAGTACAACCTTATCAAACAACTTCAATCCTTCAACCTTCTTAGATGCTTCGGTTACAAGAGTTGTTTTCCCTGATCCACCCATCCCATACACTCCTATCATGTAGATTTTATCATCTTCAAGTGCCTTCATAAGTTGATCATTAGCCACGTTTGTTGATTCAAAATAAGTAAAATTTTCTAATGGCCAGTACTGAATGCCAGGAAGAGGAGCACGGTGAGAAAATGGTTCAATATTGCTTTTGCCTTTCAATTTCATCATTGCATTTTTCTTTTTTACCATTTTCTTGCACAAATGATATTTTGTCCATGTTGGAAACCTTCCTTGAAAGCAACTTTTGTTGTCTTTCATCTGTTGGTTCAAATCTTCCACCTCTTTCAATAAACTTTCCACATCACTCAACCACTTCTCTACTGGCTTTTCGATTTCTTCAGCTCTGTGTTTGGCTTGTTCAACACTGTCCACAAGGTAATCTCTTTCAGATATTAGCCCATTTTTTTCATTCTCAAAATCTTCAATAATTTCATTAACACAAAAAAAGTATTTTCCTTCACGTATTACACGTTCCACCAAATATTCAGAAACTTTAGTCACAATGGAGACAACAAAATCTGCCATTTAATCAAAGCAATCTGACAATAGAACCAAGTGCACAGTCAATCTAAGATTAGTAACATAGAATGCATAGTTGTTTGATGATAAAAAAGCACTAATGCAAAATATGAATTCTATAACAGAATTTAATCTTCTTATTTATTTATTTATTTATTTATTTATTTTGTTTTAATTAGGTTTCAATTCTTCTTCTGTTATAACAAAGAGAGGAATGGTTTTGTTGAATTTTTCTTGGTTTTATTTCTGATCCTCATCATGATGAGAAATAATCAAAACAATGTGGCATATGAAAGGTGCAATAAACCTAGTGTATTCGTGGCTCCTAAATTCCACAACTCTGTCAATTGCAAAAAGTATAAGTTCATTGAGAATATGATCGACTTTTGGAACAACCGACAGGATCTGGTCGTGTGAGGAGATGGGATTCAAGTGGCACAACTACATCAAGAAATCACAAAACTTAAATAAGGTAATCCCAAGAATTTTTAGTATTTTATTGAATTGAGAGCACTGTAGGAGGAATTGGAACAATATAGCTCTATGCCACAATGTGCATGTCTAGTTCGTTGTGTGTATAGCTACGAGGAACATTACATCCTTCAAATTGGAGGATAAAACCATCTTGTCGAATAATTAAGGGAAATCAGATTTGATTCTCTTTTATTTTATTTTATTTTGTTTATTTTTTGTTTTATGATTAAGTCATTATTACTCAGTATTAATATTGTAATTTTTTTTCCTATATAAGCAACTTAAAGTTGTAGTAATAAAATAGGAAAGTATTTTGCCTTTTACTTTTTTCACATCTAATTCTTAATATGACTGAATGATGAATATCAAAGTTTGACCTTGCAAGTTTTGCTCATGGAGCCTATGCCTTTAATCAATAAAGTGATTTTTCTATGGTTATGCAACAAGAAATAAAGTTGTAGTATGGATTTCCATCAATTGTAAATGATGAATCAGGTGGACTAGTGAATGCAGTAGATGCCTCAAGGTCATATGGCAGACGTAGAGGAAATTGAGGTTCACAAAGATGTTAGGAACCCAAGAATTGGATTTCAAAGACTTAAAGGAAGAACACTAATATTTAGAAAGAAAAAAAAAAGAAAGATAAGGAATAATATGAGAGAATGGAATAGTGGAAAGAAGCAATAACACATTCTAATCAAAGGTAGGGCCTTTATGTTTCAGTTAAAATTGCCAAAGCAGTATTGGTCTTATACAATACTTTGTGCAATTTGATCCAGGGGCATAAAAAATTTGCTTTCTTGTGGTACAAACCTGGTATGAAAGGTTACATCCTTGATGTTGTCACCAAGGAGATTCCAATTTCAAGGAATGTCTATTTCTATGATATGGAGTTTCCTTCGGAAACTAAGGCGCTAAGTTATGCTCCATGTACATATGTTGAGGAGCATGTTGCTCCTAGTACAAGCCAACCTCAACCTGAATTAGCAGAGAGAGAGTAACCTTGTTGATGAAACCAACAAAAATACTCGGTCCATATCCTTGACCCATCCTGAACCTACACCCCCGCCTTCACCAAACATAGACCACACCTCATGGACCAGATCAACATCTATATCCTCTCAACCTTCCATCCATTCCACTTCAGATTCAACCACATCACTATCCACTAAACCAATTACCCAACTTGCAACCATAAAATCAACCAGAACTATTACCAAACCATCTCACTTCAAAGCACCCTCACATAGAGCATATACACTCTCTTAACCTCTAAACTTGAGAAATAGAGAGGATCTTTGCATGTAATCTATATAGCGAGGGTGAAACTAAATATATGTAGAGCAAATTTCCACTTTGTTTTTTACCCAAAAACATAGATTTTATGGTGCTGCTTTATTTATTGGTTTTTTGGATGGAAAATGTTGATACTAGTTCTTGTGTTGCTCATGTGGGAATGAGTGATAAGAGTTTTTTCTCCCGATCATTTAATGTTTCTGGTATTATGCCTAAGGATGTTTGAATTCTTGACTCAAGAGCTGCCGATCATATGACATTTCATTAAGAAGAAATTGTTTCTTCGTATACCTCTCCTTCTTGTTTTCATTACATTACTGTTGTTGATGGTTCTCATACTCGTGCTGTTGGTTCTAAAACTAATGAGCTTCAACCTTATTTTAAATTACATGATGTGCTCATGTTCCCACACTATCTCATAACTTTATCTCTCTTCGTAAGTATACTCAAGATCACAAGTTTGTCGTAATCTTTTTTTATTCTCATTGTACTTTTCAACATCTTGCAACGAGCAAGACGATTGCAGTTGCGAAGGAACAAAGAAGGTTGTACTATTTGTTTGATAAACGAATTGGTAAGAATAAGTTGTCTCCGACACTTTAGTCTTACTCGGATTCACATGCCTCACAATTATGACTTCAGCATAAGCGTCTTGGCCATCCTCCTTTTTCTTTAACGAGATCTTTGTTTCCTTCTTTAATTATAAATCAATCTGGTGAAGCTTTTAAGTGGGATATTTTTCAATATTCTAAGCACCATCATGCTATTTTTCCTTCTAGTCCTACTAAAAGTGTTGAATCATTTCATCTTATTTATTCCGATGTTTGGGGACCTGCCCCTACTTCTAATATTTATGGTGCAAGATGGTTTGTTTCATTTATAAATGATTGTACTCGAGTAACTTGGTTTTATTTGATGAAGGATAAATCAAAAGTACCTTAATTGTTTATTCAATTTTATAATATTGTACAAACACAATTTGGAATAGATTACATTCTGACAATGATAAGGAATATGTCAATCATAGACTTTCAAGTTTTAATAGAAAACAAGACATTATTCATGAATTCACTTTTGTTGATACACCACAATAAAAAAATTGTCACTTACTTGAAGCCGTATTGGGGTGAAGCTGTATTGACAGTTGCCTATTCAATATATGACCTCACTTTTCTGTATTGACAGTTTCTTATTTTAGGTAATGTTAGACCTATTAAATATATGACCTCACTTTTCTCTTTAGTTTCTATCATCAAAGTCTTGAGCCCTAGGTATTTGGATATGTTGCTTTTGTTCATGTTCATAAGCAACACCGAACTATGTTGGACTCTCGTGCAGTTAGAAGTGTCTTTGTGGGTTATCCTTCTAACAAAAGAGGGTAAAAATGTTATCATCCTTCCAATTGTAAATACTTTATTTCTAAGGATGTAACCTTTCATCAAAATGTTTCTCACTTCATTTGCCCTCAGCTTCAGGGGGAGAACATAAATGATTTGGAATATGAGTTTGAGTTTCTAGACCTTGGTCCAAGCTTTTTTAAGATATGTTTCATCTCCTAGTCCCGAGACAACATTTTTTACTCCATTTCCTAATCCTGAATTTGAGCCTCCTTTGTGCTCTACTTTGCAAGAATCAACACCTTTGGCACCAGTGGAAAACAAGGCTAATAAGTCAATTCTTGTTATTAGAGGAGAAATGATATGTTCAAGAAACATTGCAAGATACCTTTGGCACCAGTGGGAAAATGCAATTATATGTTCAAGAAACATTGCAAGATAAAAACTGGGTCCAAGCTATGGATGATGAAATCAAAGCACTTGAAAAAAATGGAACTTGGGAGATTGTTGAGAGACAAGGAAACAAGAAACCAATTGGGTGCAGGTGGATTTATACAGTAAAACACAAATCAGATGGAACCCTTGATCGTTACAAGGCAACACTAGTAGCAAAAGGATATACTCATAAATATGGTATTGATTTTAAGGAGACATTTGCACAAGGACTTAGAGAAATAGGTGTATATGGAGATTCCCCCAGGCTTTGGTTTCACAGGTGGAGCCAACAAGGTGTGTCGATAGAATGCCTTATATGGACTAAAGTAGTCCCCTCGGGCATGGCATAGAATACCAAGTGGAGCCAGCAATGGTATGTTTGGCATATAAGCAAAGCAAAGTAGATCACACTTTATTCTTCAAACATTAACAAGGAGGAAACTAATTGTTGTATTGTACTTCTTCTTTATGTTGATGTTATTATTGTTACAGAAGATGATTTGACTGAGAGACAACTACTCAAAGAGAAATTATCAACAGAGTTTGAGATGAAGTGTTCCTTGGGAATTGAGGTAGCCTACTCAAAGCAAGGCATATTTATCTCTCATGGGAAGTATGTGCTTGATCTTTTTCAAGAAACAGACAAACTTGGATGTAATGCTACAAGTGTTCCATTTGAGCAAAATCACAGGATGTGCTTTAAGGAGGAAAGTGCTAAAGTTGACAAGGGTTGGTTTTAGATATTAGTGGGAAAGTTGATTTACTTGGCACACACTAGACCAAATTTGGTATATGCAATCAGTGTGTTAAGTCAATTCATGCATGATCTGATGGTGAGACACTTACAGACTGTAAACCATGTTCTACAATATCTCAAAGCCACTCTAGGGAGAGGACTCTTGTTTAAAAGAGGTGGAAGCCTTAACTATTGAGGCTTACACTAATGCTGATAATGCAGGTTTAGTGAGTGATAGAAGATCTATTTCATGCTATTTTATCATCCTATGTAGGAATCTTGTTGCTTGGGCGAGTAAGAAGAAATGTGTAGTTGCTCAATCAAGCTTTGAAGCAAAGTTTAGACCTATGGCACTAGGAATTTGTGAGCTATTATGGATGAAACTTGTGCTAGAAGATTTAAAGATAAAGTGTGAAGACCCTATGAAGTTGTTTTGTGACAATATATCAGCCATCATCAGTATTGCTCATAATCCCATCAAGCCTAATAGAACAAAACATATTGAGATTGACTAACATTTCATTAAAGAGAAGTTGGATAGTGGGTGATTACTACAGTCTATATTCCTTTTGAGCATCAGCTAGCAGATGTGTTAACAAAGGGCTTACCAATTGAAAGATTCAACCAACTGACTTGCAAGTTGGGAATGATAAATATCCACTCACCAGCTTGAAAGGGAGTGTTGGAAATATAAGATAGTCTATTTTTACTTCTTAGGCCCATTAGCGTTAATTAAGCACATTAGACATAGTATAGTCTATTTAAACATAGTAGTGATTGTACTTTTATTACGATTGAAATAAAGTTCACATGCATTCTTATATACAAGGCAAAAGATAAAAGTGTTGTATATAACTCAAATTTCATTGCTACTCAATATTAAAACACGTGTATAAATAGAATGAAAAGAAAATAAGATATATATATATAGAGAGAGATATTGTATATAGTGAAAACTAATATTTATTGTGATTGTATCCCCACCCAATAGTTATTGAATACAATATGCTATAATGTTTCTAAATTTATTTTCTTTCCATTTTCGTAATAACTCGAATTGAAAACTCCTTAATGTTGTATTCAAAAAATAAAACTATTTCCCGTACTTGTGAAATAGGATTATTTAAAGATTTTATTTTTATTTTTATATTTTTTTGACTCAAGAATTTTATTTTTATTAAACCTACGTTTTTATTTTTTACCAAAATAAAAACTTCTCTTCAATCATCGTTTTTTGTTAATAAAAATAAATCTGTCGCTTCATCTATTTCAATTTTTCTCTTCGATTTGAACTAATTTTCGAAGGCAGGTAATTCTTGTGTCACATATTAACCAAATGTTGCCCAACTCTCCTCTCTGTAAATTTCTTGTTTATTAACTTTCAAATTTCAATCCTTATTATTGTAATATTTTATTGGCTCAACTTTCACAAATTTCAAATTTCAATCATTATAACTTAATTATTGAAAATATTATTTCGAGTTTATATAATCTAACAACTTTTTTATTTATTTAAGCATTATTGATTCAGAATTAACGATTATAAAAAAATTTATTAATAAATTCATTAATTTGTTTATTGTAAGAAAACGGTGGGTGTGGCTAGCTAGTTTGAATTATGATATTATGTATTCGATTTTTACAAGTTCTATATTTAATTTTGAAAGTTATTTTTAAAGGGATTGTTGGAAATACAAAATTTAAAAACATGCATGGTGTTTTATGTAGGTTTAATTGTTAGCTGTAGTAGAAGAAAATTAAGGTGACATGCATATTTCCAAGATTAAAAGGTGATGATTTTGTAGGACAATTGCGACTGTCGTGATATGCATATTTGCCACGTGCTTTCCAGAGTCGGGTTCTTTTCTATTGTTATTCAATGACCTTCTCTTTTCATCCTTTAATTCATTTTCCACTTCCCTTTGTCTTTGAAAATTTATTTTTATTAACAAAAAACGATGTTTGAAGAGTGGTTTTTATTTTAGTAAACAATAAAAACGCAGGTTTAATAAAAATAAAATTCTTGAGTCAAAAAAATATAAAAATAGAAATAAAATTCTTAAATAATCCTATCTCACAAATATTGGAAGAAGTTTTATTTCTTAGATACAACATTTAGGAGTTTTTAATTCGAGTTATTATGAAAATAGAAAGAAAATAAATTTAGAGATAAGAATCAAAGAGTTATCGAATAGAAATACAATCAGATAACATCTTTAGTGAGTAATTTAATTTTATGTGTTAATTAAATTTAATGGTTGTTATCGATAGTTTTCGTTTCTCACAATATATATATATATATATATATATATATATATATTATTTACCTTAATTTATGCTTTTTCCTATAGTGTCTTGGCCCTTTGCTTGATGGTTTCTAGCTTTGAACAATTAGAGGTTTAATTGCTTATTTCTCTTTTATTATCCTATCCAGACAATAATAAAAAGAAAATTGTTTATAAGAGTTTGCATTCTAATTTATAATTGTTGATGTAACTTTTCTGATCTAATTTGATTTTCTACATATAATAAGTAATCCAAAAGAAATTATATTGTCTGGAAAGAAAATTATATATTATAATGAACTAAAAAAAGTAATATTGAATAATAAATTCACAATCATAACTTAAAAATATTTGACATATGATCGGTACTTTAAAATAGAATAAGATTCAGAGGAAGATGAATAAAATAGAGAAATTAAAATATTGCACTTACACTTTGGCGTTTATCGAAGGGATGAATCCTTGAGTGCTTGCGGTAAAGACAACTTCTTGTAAATACTTTTGATGTGGTATGCACATTTCTTCAAAATAACATTATATAATATAGGCTAAATACCACCCGTGGTCCCTTAACTTAATTTCGTTTAACGATTTAGTCCTTTATCTTTTTTTTTTTCCGATTTGGTCCTTTATGTTTTTAAATAATTTCAGCGTTACCCTTTAAGTGGGGTTCCGTTAAGAAAAAGTTAAAAAATCCCTCATCCAAATCATTGCATATGTTCATCAAACCTCTAGGAACGATTGCCACTGATCTGAAGTGATGTCTATGGAGTATAAATACCTATAGCTTCAGTTTTAACGAATCAATCTTACTACCAAACTTAGAACAAACTTTGAATATTTTTCTGAAATATTTCCAAAACATCAAGGATAACTTTTTCTGAACACGGATGAGTGATTTTTTTAACTTTTTCTTAACGAAATCTGAACACAGATGAGTGATTTTTTTAACTTTTTCTTAACGAAATCTCACTTAAAGGGTAACGCTGAAATTATTTAAAAACATAAATGACCAAATCGGAAAAAAAAAAAAAGATAAAGGACTAAATCGTTAACTGAAATTAAGTTAAGGGACCACGGGTGGTATTTAGCCTATAATATAAAGGGGTTGTGGGAATTTGATTTGCTTGAGATGTAAGGCAATGGGAATTGGGAACATAAGAATCAAGTGGACAATATTAAACTCTGCACATAGCAGAAAAGAATAACATTCCTTACTTATAGGGATACATAAAGAATGAGACTTCTATTATCATATTTATCTCCTTCTATTTCTTTTTACTCCACCTTCATCACCAACAAATTCAAAATTTTATTCAAGACAAGAACAATTTTCAAACAACTTTGGTAGCCATAAAATTTTCATTATGCAAACATTGTTATTAAATTTTCAAAATTAAGGAAAAAGCCACAATATTGACAGATAGTTGTGTTTTACTCAAAGAGTCACCTAAATTTCTCTCAAAATTGGACCAATTTTAAGTCATTCATCTACATCAAAACGATTAAGTTTTGGCGCATTTAACTTAAAACCCTTGCAGATATCGACAAAACATGACAGCATATACAATTCTATCCTCATCAAGTTAGGAAGCACATTTTATGAGTCTCCACTACCATGTCTATAAAATTCGTCTAGTTCAGGAGCACATGATACATCTAGACTGCTTAATCAAAGAAGCATTCTATAGACCTCTATAAAAGAAAAAAGGCTTTACAATTTTTTGCAACTATAGACCTTTATATATGTTAGCTTTGGAAAACACATTTCATCATTAGATAGCCGCACAAGTTCATCATTTTCTACAATGATTTTATCCAATTCTTGGAAATTGTTTATATCAAGAAATGTTAACTCTGGTACATCATTGAGAATACAGTTCTCAAATTTTCAAATTCATCCAATACTAGTGGTCAAAGACATTGGAGAATAAAAACATTTCCTAGATAAAGGACTCAACGTTGATATGAGGCTCAATACAGAAAAATCTCGTAAGTCAAGTCCTTTATCTGTACAAAAAGAAAGAAGAAGAGATTATTGAGACTTGTCCCCACAAGAATTTCAAGATTACGAAACATTTCTTTTTATAAGCAAACTGTATTATAGGGAGTAAAAGTGGTACTCCAACTTTACATATTAATTCTTGTATGCTTTGTAAATATAGTAAAGGATCACTCCACCAATTAGAAAATACATAATTAGACTTTCCATTTCTCCCAATAAACCAAGACCAAGATATATATAAAATATATTTTATGTTATCCACCAATGACCCAATATTCACTACCTCACCTCTAAGGATTTTTTATTATTATATCATTTTTTTAAAATTTGACACCAAATTACTTTACATTGAAAAAAAAAAAACTAAAATGCTTTACTTTACAAACTCTATAGATCATCGCATCTTAAGTCTGCGACGTCTTGAAGAAAAATAATTTAGATGCAATAGGAAGTCGCATCCTGGGGATGCGACCATGTAATAGTTTTAAAAAAAAACTCCTCATTTTAACAATTGAAAAATTGTTTATTTAATAAATTAAAAATAATTATAATATTTTAAAAAACAAAATATTATTAATAAAATAAAATACATTAAATTGAAGAAAAAATGCGGTTGACTAGATATGTCTAAACAAATAACGTGTTATATTATTTTAACAACTTCCTCCTATTTTGTAAATAAATTTAAATTATTATAACAACTATATCCTGTTTTGCACATAAATTAGCAACTTAATTATATTTTATTAACGACTCCCTCCTATTTTTTCTCCGGATAAAATAAATAAAAGATAATAATAATAATAATAATAATAATAAATATAAATTATATTAATAAAATAAAATACATTAAATTGAAGAATCAAAATACATTTTACTTGATCCGGAAAAGTCAACGACTCTAAAAAAGTCAACGACTCCGGAGATTGCTAAGCTCTAAAGATATATGTTAAAATATGATATGAAGATTCCATAACAGACTCTAATGAAGGCTACACTCCCTCTGTTCTAATATTGGAAGATTCAAATATGCTTAAGCGGTTACTTTTGTTTGTTTTGAAGAAATTAAAGTGCCCAGTCAATTACTTTAATTATGATACCGTATTGAATATCTTAGAAACAAAAATAGTCTTGTCTTAACTCCACGACAACGGATTTGTGAATTAAAAGCCAAAATGGATTGGAATCAAAGTAACTTGATGACAATGGATTTGTTAATTCTAAGCTAAGATCATGCTCAATTCAAAGCAACAGTTGACAATGTATTTGGACAAAATCAAAGCTAAGATCAGAACAATTGAAAGCAACAGAAAAGTCTTTGAATTGAATCAAGCATAATTAAATATGAAGAATGTTGGAAGAAGGAGAACGTTGAAGTAACCTGAAAGTTCAAAAACTGACATCTATAAAAGGTTCTTACCATCAACTAAGTGAACAAGAACCAAGACAACGAACAACAACTCATATTTAATTAGAATATATGAAAAACACTATATTGTAATTTTATCTTGTAATGTGCTTAGACTTTGGGAAACATTTTTATATCCTCTGTCATAATTTAAGAAGAATAAGACTCCAAGACATTCTTCATCATGCAAATCCGTCATAATTTTCAAATGTTTTGTATTCATATTATCTTCTAGACGTATTTGTCCCAGATGATTAGGAAGAACCTTGCATATACAGTGTAATTGATCATAATAATTTTCATATAATTAGTTATACATTAGAAGAAATAAATTAATTAGATCAATTAATAATAATGTAGGGTAAATCTAAAAAATACAAAGAATCATTAAAAAGAAAATATAAATTAAAGGCATTACCTGAAGTGCATAACTGCATACAGTAAGAACCTTAACATGGTTGAAATCTGTAATGACTTTGTAAAATAAAATCATCTTCTTCAGGAGATTCGTATTCAAGGCGAAAATCGAGATAAACCTCTTCTAGATCGAAGGAGTTTTCGATTTCAAAATAAATCGAATTCCCACGGTACTTGAAATAAGTTAATTAGATTAGGAGCATTGATTGCAAATCCAGGATCAAAAAAATTGGAACTATCAACAACAAGCCTTTTCAAATTCAAATCATCACTTCCACATTCAAATTTAGTTGTTTGCCAACACTTTTTCAAGCTTAAACTCTCAATCATCTTACAATTGGATAACAAAGTTTTGATAGCATCATTTTTCAATTCTATCCAACCAAAAGAAACTTCTTTGAGTGCATGCAACTTGATCAATTCATTTTCAATAAAACTACAAGAAAACAACTTCAATGATTCTAGGATTTTATGCTCATATACATTTATTGGCAATTCAAACAAAGCTTCAGGTGTATCAAAATCCTCTTCACTCCAATCAGGATCAGAAAAATCTAGCACCAAATCTCTAACACCATGTTGTGTTGCAAAATCAACACTACTTTCTACCATCTCACTAACAATTTTTGGCTCTAATATTGTTAAAGAGAATTTTTCAAGAATAGAATTTTCTGTGGTTTTGAAGCTATAATTCTATAAAGTTAAGAAATTCCTTCCTTCTAACAAAAAAGTTTTCATTGAACTCTATGTTGGTTGTGTTTTCCCACAAATGCAACCATCTTTTTGAAAGGATGGATATCCTTGCAGCTTCCTTGAATGGAAGAAGTGAAATGATATTGAAAAGTAATGAGTTAGGCAACAAATTGAACCTATCAAGGTTTCTAGCCATATCTAGCTAGCTATCAATATTGGTTTGATATTGGAGGGGAGTGTGTGTGTGTGTGTGAGAGAGAGAGAGAGAAGAAAACAAAGGATGCAAATAATTCAAGGTGCTATACTCTTATGTGAAGTTGATGAACATTATAGAAAAATGATATCTCCAAAGGGGCATTATATAATATAGCAAGAAAGCACATTTTCATATTTTTAATTATTTTTACCTTTAATACATATAAAAAAATAGTTTTCCAACCGTTACAAAAAAAATAGTTTTCCATTTTAAAGGTTTTTTTTTCTCCCATAATTTAGTCAAAATAAAAAGACTTTCTCCATAAAGAGCCTTAACTCTCTTCTTGACTTTATTATATAATAATCAATACAATGAATTTTCATTATATAAAAATAATGAATCACGTCATTAAACACATAACTTTCAAACAAATATTGAATAAATATAATTTAATATATCTCTATAGATTTTCTTTCTAAAATTTTATGGGTCTTAATTCTCTGATTGTCTAGAAGAATGGAGTTTAATAATCTCTTTTTAAGTGTTATGTGAGTTTTAAGGTATTTTCTACTTTAGAGTAACGAATCATCATTCTATCATCTTAAATTTCTTAGATAAAAAAACATAAATCGAAACTTAGTTGAAATTTTTTTAATTGATTTTCTAAATTTACCTTCATTTAAAAATGGATAGAATCTATTTTATAAAACATTTTTTTCTTAAAAGACTAAATTAAATAATTAAATTTATATTTTGTAACAAAAAAATTAAATATAGTTTTTAAATTTTGGTAAGTTTATAACTACTTGTTTCTTCCTTAAATATAAAATCCTTTTGAGTTTTTTTCTCGACTCTTTTCAAAATTTTAACTGCATTTGTTACTTCTTTTTTTAAAAAAACATTGAGGAAGGGATATCATTCTTATTTATTAGTGGTATTATAGCTACTTTACAATTGTTTAAACATTGAGGAAAGGATATACCATTCTTATTTATTAGTTGTATTATAATTATTTTACAACTGTCTAGCACGAAGTTCGAACTTTGTCTCTTGATGTGAAACTCTCTTTGTCTCATTTTATATGTCTAATTTGAGTTGTACGCAATTCTTAAGAAAATAAATAATTTTGTTGATCTCAATGATAAAATGAGTTTCGTTTACTAAAATATTATTAATTGCAATTAGTTGAAAAATTTGATAAGTTGAGATACAATAAATACAAGTATATGAGACTTTTAAAATGACATGAAAGGAGTATCTTTTTTTGGCAATATATAATAAATAAATAAAAACTATGATGAAAGCATAAACTAATTCTCCCTTGTAACAACCCACTTAATTAAAATTTGGATAAAATAAAGATTTATTTAACTATTAACATATCAATTTAGAAATGATGAATTTTAGTTAAAATAGGAATGGACAACAGGTAAAATGGAAAACGTCCCAAGGTCAAAAAGGGAAATTTCCACTCATTTCCCTCACTTATTTCCCTTCCTGGGAAAAAAATCGGGGATAATCATTTTCTTCCCCTCGTTCCCTTCATTTCCCGTAGCTGAACTTGAAAGAACACCCAAAAACAGTATTGTTCATCATCCCTTACAATCCTCTATTTTTCCATTCTCTTCAAAATCTTTCAAAAAATAAAAGCTTGCCTAAGTCCCTCAAATCAGCCCTGAAGCATTGCATGCAAGATCCTACCTCTCCATCATTGAGAATCAACCAAGAGTAGTGGAGTAGGGAAATAACGGACTAGAAAGTGGAATTTCCAAGCTTGGAACAGAGGACACGACTTAAAGAAAAACTAAGAACTACTGGAACTGACTCCTTCTCCAATTATTGAAAATTTCAAAGGACAAGTCTTAGAAACAGTGAGTTCTTTTAGATTAAAATTTATTTAGCATGAGAGTTCTTGGATAAATTCAATTAAAAATCTTCATTAATTATGAAATTATTTTCTTGGTTAAATCGGGTTTATTGTAAATATGAGAATGAGAGGGAATGGATCTTTTAAGCATATAGGAATTTTTGGAAATATGCATTCATACTTTTGTTTAAATGTCATGTATGCCTTTGATTAGAATTTAGCTCTAATCATGATGCCTCTGATCCAAGCCTCCTCTGATCATGTTTCGTCTAATCCAAGCCTCCTCTAATCATGTTGTCTCTGATTAGAATCTGCTTCTAATCATGTTGCCTCTAATCCAAGCATCCTCTGATCATGCTGCCTCTTATTAGAATCTACCTCTAATCATGTTGCGTATGATTAAAGCCTTCTCTAATCATGTTGCCTCTAATCAGAATCTACCTCTTATCATGTTGCCTCTGATCCAAGCATCCTCTTATCATGATGCCTCTTATCAGAAACTACATCTAATCATGTTGCCTTTAATCCAAGCATCCTCTAATCATGCTATCTCTTATCAGAAATTGCCTATAATCCAATCATCATATGATCATGCTACCTCTTATCAGAATCCACCTCTGATTATGCTGCCTCTAATTCAAACATCCTCTAATCATGTCGCCTCTGATCAAAAACTGCCTTTGATCCAAGCATCCTCTGGTCATGTGCCTCTGATCACCAACCTGCTTCTGGTCATGTTGCCTCTGATCTAAGCTTCCTCTGATTAGGTTGCCTTTGGCCGAGCCTGCCTCTGGTTCAAGCTTCCTAATTTGAACATCGAATTTAAAGTATAGATTCACAATTTAAACAAAAAAATAGCTAAAGTTTTTAGAATTAAGGTATCCTCTTATTGTAATGTATTACTAAGTTTATGAAACAGTTGTGTGGGTGAATGGTGCATTGCATACATAACATTACAAATGCATTGCATGGATCAAGTCATAACATGCATGGTCCAAGTACACGGTGAGACATTTGAGGATTGTTCAAGACATCTGGTAAAGGAAGAACAATGGCTATAGGAAGAACAATTGGGATGCTGATTGGGATCATGACCAGACTAACTATACCAAGATGTCTCAATTATCTTGGTGGCCTATGTCATGATAATTGAGAAACTTTTCCATAATATAATGAAAAGAAAGAGGACATGTGTTTTTCCAAATTTGAAGTAAAAGAAGGAAGTTTTAATTGACATATTTTATGAAAAGCTAAAGTTAATGTTTAGCATAAATTGCCTATTATTTCATGATTTATGTGCATATGTGAAAAGAAATTTTTTAAACTACTCTTCCCTTTTTTAGAACTCACTAAGATTATCATTTCATCCCTTATTTTCTTATATTATAGCAGATAGAACTGGCTGATGGTTAGATCCAACACCAAAGGATAGCCATACCAGACTTATTTTGGATTAGTTTTTGTTTCAATTATGTGAATTGATATATCAAGGAAACATTGTCATGGACTTTTGTTATTGAAGTTGAAATTTTATTTTTAATAATTCATTAAACAAGAGTTGTAAAATATATATTAAATGTAGTTACAAATTATGTTAATGATGACATTTTAATGTCTTATAAAGATTGCCTCTATTTTTATTAAGATGTATGAATTTACTGTCATATTCTAGATAATTCGTAATGGATTTTACATCTTTCATAAAGGGTAAACTTATAAAATAATATTAATTGTCAATAAATTTAATATTATCACTAATTTTTTTAATTCACGTAATTCAATGAATGTGATATTAAATTTATGTACAAGAGTAGTAAGTACGATAATTTAAATATTAAATATCCACATTTAATTAATGCATTTTATTAGATTCAAATATAAGGAAAAATCAACGAAGTATCCACACTAAATGACATTTTTTCAAAATTTATCATTGCATTAATTTTTTAAAGTTTTGGGTGATAATCATAATAATTAGGGATAAGCTAGTAATTGCATTTCTATTTTATATACAATCAAGAAAAGTAGATAATTTTGATTGTGATTAAATAAGTTTTTAATCCCAATAAAATTTTAAAATTTTATTTTTAGTCTATATAAAAAATTTCTTACCTTTTTTGTCCCCAAAATGTTTTTGTTTTCATCTTTGATCCCTAATTTTAAGTCAA
The DNA here is from genome assembly GCA_037974755.1 of Cicer yamashitae. Lineage (NCBI taxonomy): Eukaryota > Viridiplantae > Streptophyta > Magnoliopsida > Fabales > Fabaceae > Cicer > Cicer yamashitae. The sequence goes on along the minus strand of JBBPBQ010000001.1, from coordinate 36,941,974 downwards.
TTACTCACATGTATCTTTCAAATTTTAAACTATACCAAAATTTTGATTTAATAGCGCACATTTAACTGTGTTTGTTAAATAAAAGTGTTGTTGTATTTTATTTTAAAAAAATGCAAAGTTTCATACATTAGTTTTTTAAAAAGCGAAGTCTAATGTAAATGTCTTTTAACGCTTTTTCTAAATCAATGTTGAACGAAAATTTGACCCTGTACCCCCACTTTTATCCCTATACCCCACAATTTTTTGAAAATGCCAAAAATACCCTCAATTTTTTTTTTTTTACAAAATACACTTTCACTTCCGAAAAACTATTTTCAAGAATTCTGGTCCACAGAGTTTTACCGGAAAACTTTTTACAAGTTTTCTGGTACAAAAGGATGTTTCCGGAAAACTAAAAAAAAGATTTCCGGTACAGAACGTGTTTTCGGAAAACTTTATCGAGAAGTTTTCCGGTACACACCTTATTTTTTTAAAAAAAATTAAATTTTATTAATTTTTTACATCACTTAAAAAATTATTGAAAATTTTGGGGTGTCCGTGACCATTCTATGTCCTTGGCTATAACTTTGCTGTCTTTACCTATATCCCTACCCACCGAAAAAGTATAGTTAAAATCAAATAAATTAATTAAATATTAATATAATAAAAAAAAATCTGAAACTACCGGAAAACTTGTGGGTGAAGTTTTCCGATAACTTCCGAAAAAGTCACTAACAAGTTTTCCGGTAGTTTATTATTTGCGAAAAACTTGAAAAAAGTTTTCCGGAACTATCGGAAAACTTTTTTCAAGTTTTCCGGATTGGTGTTCTGTACAGGAAAACTCGAAAAAAAATTTCCGGTAAAAATAAAAATTTTGACATAATATATATGAGGGTATTATGATATTTTCACTGTAATTAGTCTATATTAGTTTTTTTTTTTTTTTTACTGAGGCCTATACTTTAGAAAGCGTAAACTATTTTGAGCAAACAAAACTCAAACTCAAACTCTTGTTATATACTTGTGATAAAGCTACAAAACGTTGTTTAATGTGTGCTATTTGGGGCGAAAACCCTCTCGCTGCATCTCCCTCGCAGAAAACCCTTTCTCTCCACCTCTTTCCGCTTGCAGAACTGTTTCGCAACCGTCGATTGCAATGACAACACTTCCATAGGTGTTGTATTCCAACTACGACCCTTCTTATCGTAGATACTATACTTGGATTCCAATTGAAGAATCTAGGTTACATTCTCAAAACCTTTTACTTTTTAATTTACTTTTCATTATGCTATAATAACTTGGAGCTTGAGAATTATGTCTTTTTCTTCACATTTGAAGTTGAAATTGAACTCACGCTTCATATAAAGCAATAAACGTTAGTCTCCATGGTGTGGAATTTGTTTCTTAAAATGTCATGTGTTGCTTGTTAGTGTTGGCTTACTGAATTGATGAAATACTGTAATTGTCATAGGTGTTGTCTCGAACTATGCTGATTTTACAACAATTACAATTCAAATGCTCAGCTGATTTATCATGATTGTAAGTCTCTGAAAACCTTTTTTTTCCTCTGCAAGGTTGTTGGTGACAACACTTGGTATTTTGAAAGTCATTTTAATGAAGTTACTTGTTATTTTAGTTACTGTATATAGGATTCGGTATCATAGAGTGTTTTAGTAGCTTTTATAATGTTAAAACCTGTAACTTTTTGTTATATTTCTGCATAGCAAAGACTACAATATGAGTCTGATATTATATACCATTTTTTTATCCAATAAAACACCATTTTTCAAAATCTTGGTAACACTAACGGCTAGCCAACACGACTTTTAGAAGTGATGCCTCCAAAAGGGTATAATGCAATATATTGGTGTATAGAGGGGAAAAGTTCCAACGTGGATAGTTAAGTAATTGTAATTGTTACAACCAATGCAAATATGAGCAATTTGAGTGCATGCATATTGTAATGCTGAAATTGAAGTATTATTAAACATTAGCAAGAGTTATGAGTAGATAGAAATAATCTCAATAAAAGTTGAGTTAAGAGTTATGAATATTGTGAGCATTTTGTATAGAATTCATTCTCGATAAACAATTCAAAATCTAAGTTTCCGGTATTTGATGAAACATACTCATGATCTGGAAATTAATTTGTACATTTAAGCCTCTTCCCTAAAAGCTGATTTTCACACATTCTCTTTCAATATGGCTTCCAATTTCTGTGATATCTCTTATGAAGAATACGTAGTTTGTTAGATCTTCTAGTTAATTAATGATGTAAAAATCATAAAGTAAAATAAAATTTATTCTAACTTTTACCTATTTTTCTTTCATAAATGGGTTTTATGATTCACTCTTTATATCAATGATATTAAGTAGGTTTCAATTTCTTATTGTGGGTCGATTTTGTGAATTCCATTAAAGTTCTGAAATTTGAGCATGTAACTTCAGAAATTCAGAGTTTGCTCAAGAACCCTACATCTTGAGATTTGTGGTGACCTTACTCTAGTTCAAAATTTGTCATCTATCATCGTTTTACATGTTTCTCATAATTGTTTCATATAACTATGATTGATTTTTGATTGTTGAAGTGTGGAGTCATTAAATGGTACCTTAGAAATGAGTGCCACACATTTGGAGTCATTTTATTGAGATGATGTCATAGTTATAAAGAGTTGGTACAAATTGATATGTGATGAACAAATTTAAAAATAAGAGCTATGACTTGAACTACATAGTGTATCTCATGAAAATAGTGAAAATAGCATTTAACTATTGTATAGGATTAGTGTCACAATTTTTCAACCAAATTGTTTATTCTCACATTCGTTATGCTTTAGCCTTGGTCTAATAGTTACCTTTAACTATGTTTTTAACAATTAATTCTCATTGCATGGCTTATTGATCTCCTTTGAATTTGGGGTAAGAATTTCTTCATTAGACCTTCTTTCTTGAATTTTTTTACTAAAAATGCAAGAACTTATTTGGAGTATAATTGAAACCGTAAATTTATTTGTAAGTTATACTTTGCATACATTTTTTTCCTTCATATTACCTGAAACAAAGAAACTTTTTTCAAGATAATAGGCAAGTTGACGATTAGCATGGATTTATAAATGGGAAAATAGTACACTTAAGTCTTAGTTAGCTTAATCTAACCGTAAATTGCATTAGAAAAGAGGTACTAATGACACTAGTCTTAAAATTTTGGAGGAGTAACTGTTGGAACCTTATGCCAAGGGACTGCTAGAACGATTTTAATGTTGATAGGGCTTTGGGTGTAAAATTTTGCGTTATATGGTTTAGATGTAATCATGGGTTGTCTTAGAGTTGGGAGTTTTACTGTTAAAACAAAGTAAGTGGTGAACACATGATGTGTAATGTAAGCATGTTGAATGTCATATTTTTCTTATATGACACTCTTGCTTACAAGAACTTTGTTATTTAAATAAAATGCCTTTTTTTGTCTTTGAACAAAACAAATTAATGAAATATATTACCTTTTATAATTGCTTTTATTATGATTTATTTAAAATTCTTTAATGTGAGGAAACAATACAAAAGTAATGTTTTTTCTATAAAAGAAAAACAAATAAACAAACAATATTATATTCTATGACAATGCTTATTTAGGAAAAATTGTCGTATCCCACCATTTAACGGTGCTCTTAGTTTAAAACGTTATTGTAGACTTATTTATTACAACAATTTTAGTTAAAATTGCTATTATAAACATACGTATTGCAACACTTTTTATGTTCTAAAAATGCTATAATAATCTATAACAATAGCGCTTAAAAGCAATGTCTAAAGAAGAAAAAAAAACTTTATAATTGGTCTTTTTGGTGTAGTTTTTTGAATAATTTTTACAGTTATATTTAAGACATTACAAAACTATTGCTTATAAAAATTTAGAATTTTTCACTCTTAAGAATTAAGTATGAATTTTTATTCTTTTAATGTTTAACAAATTAATGTTTAATTTATTTTTCAATAAAAAATTTTAAACTTCAGAATTTTTCACTCTTAAGAATTAAGTATGAATTTTTATTCTTTTAATGTTTAACAAATTAATGTTTAATTTATTTTTCAATAAAAAATTTTAAACTTCTGTAGAAGAGATTCTTATAATATTATAACGTACGTACAAAAAATAATTAAAAATTCAAAAAGAACACATAATTTGACTTAAAAACAAAGACAAAAAATAAAATCAAAAAATATTTAAAAACTAAAATGTTAAGTGCTACAATCTTATAGGAACTAAAAACATAATATTTAAATTTTAAAAGTGCTACAATCTTATATAACTTTTCTACTTATAATAACTAAGATCATATGGAGTACACTATGTATTTAATATGAAAGTCAATATAGTGCAACAATTAATGGTTATGTCAAACATTTATCAAACAAATGGTAATGTCAAATGTGTATTTACGAGAAGTTATATTTTTATGCCTCTCTAGTCTCAATGTTATATTTTTATGCCTCTCTAGTCTCAATGTTATATTTTTATGCCTCTCTAGTCTCAATTTTAAGGAGAAACAAAAAAAAAATTCAAAACTATTGAACTTTGTTGTCACTTTGAATACTTTTCCAGTTATAGTCTTTTAGAAAAATATATAATTTAATTAATTTTAAAAAGAGAAACTTTTTTTTGTCTATATAAGCAAATATTTTAAATGATGGTAAAAAAGTTATTTAAAATATAAATACATTTTAAATAATTTTTTTTTATTTTTAAGTATGACTTATAAAAGGGAAAAAGAAATACAGTTAAATTATTCACTAAATATATAGTAAATTCATTTATATTGTAAAATCATTTAACAATTTATAAAAAATCAAAGGAGGATGACTGTAAATTTTTTTGTAAATACTCGGTGAGTTTGAATTCTACTTTAAACTAGAGGTACTAGTTTCTCACCCTAAATATCTTCTATAAAAAAATGAGTAATTTTTTGTATACAACTCATATTTGTTGTACACTAATTTGACACCTTAATTCTCCATGAATCTTTTTTCATACACTTGTTTAAGAGCAATGGGAACATATCATAAATTATTCTTGGAGCATCAGAATTATGATACAATTCAATCTTCATTAGAGCGTTGACTTTCCATCAAAGTTGTTGACTTTCTTCATCATAACATGATCATCAGAGTTAGATAATGCGTTGCTTGGTTCAATTAATCAGAGGCAAAGGCAGAACTGCGTGACTTAGAATTAGTGGCATGGGCAACGTCACCTTGTTGCATCTTCAAACTGAGTGAAACTTGAGCTTGAAAGACAACTCGAATAGAAGCTTCAAAGTTACTGTAGTAGGTGCTTCAGAGTCATGCTTCAAACTTCATAGGCATGCTAAACAGAGGCACACTGGGTAGGCACTTCAGAGGCAAATCTTCATAGGCAGATACGCGCACACAACAGCGCATGTAATAACCAAAGTTTGAACGTTGCGTTGACTTCCCTTGACTTTGTTGTCTTCATTTCCTTTGACATCTTCGTCTCCTCTTATGTCTTTGTTTCCATTAACACCTTCACTTCCTCTGATATCTTTCTCTAATATTGTTTCCTGCGTTTCTTGGTTCTATTTACTACACACTCAATGAAATTACTAGTGTAATAAATTATTCTCACAAAGTACCTTCGTTATCATCAAAACATGATGAAGGAATTGTTCCTAAAACCAACTTGGTTCCAACATAAATTATGTTAAAATATATAAAATATTCAATGTTAAGCACTAAACCAAAAATCCTTCTAATTAAGTAAAGAAATAAATGCTTAAGACCCACCAAAAGGGCGGCTCTACACCCTTCTAAATCATGCATCCAATAGTCTCTCGAATAATCAAAAGCGCTCAAGGACTCAAAAGTATTCAAGGCTGCTAATAATATTTCTCGAATAATTAGTCAGTAATATAAGATTTTTTTGTACTGAACCACGTTGTACAAATAAATACAAATTGCATTTGTATTATTTGAATGAAGACAAAATCAAGGACATCCGAGGACACTATGAGTAATTGTATTATTTCCTAAGATATGTTATAGATATCACTAAAGATTTAAACTTTTAACATCAACAATTACTTAGAAACAATACTATGTTGAAATTCATTTTAAAGTGATAAAAATTGTACAAAATCTTAAAAGTTTTGAACAATCTTTCTATTTTTTTAAGAACAAATCGCATTGAATTTTCTAAATAGATTAAAAAGTTAATCACTTTCATGTGTAATAGTTGACTCTTAATTGTCAAGTGAATGCACCTTCCATAGTAGGCGCAAGGTTGTATCATTGTTAAAAAGTTGTGAGGTATATGTTAAATGGCTATCAGAAAATACTCGCAATGATTGTTGTCATTTATTGTAGACTAATAAAATCATTTAAGTGACAAAGGAAGTGAACATAACTATTGTAACGCTCCAAAAATTTTGATCCAAGACATTAATTAAACAGCAGCGATAATTCTTTTGAAAAAATACAGATATATTACTTTTGAAAGAAATACTACGAGACAATGTAGTTACGCTAGAAAAATATTTATTTCTTTTATAACGACTTAAGAATATATTATTAAATTATAACATTTAATTTCTAGTTATTTTGGAAAATATTTAGCAATGCATCAAGTTAAATAATTTCAATTAAAATTTTACAAAAATAAAATAATGAAATTCGTGACAATAAATTTTATTTTGCAAAAAACTCATATTTGCTCAAAATCAAAATGTAGTTGTAAGTTGAAAATAAAATAATTAAAAGACCACAAGACTTAAAAAAGTACTCATAACAACTACAATTTCATGATAATATTTTTTTATAATGTCACGAAAACAAACAAGAATATTCTTGAATTTTCTTCCAATTCGAAACATTATATAAGGGTCAGTCCACGACAATATGAACCAAGCTAAAAACATTAATTCAATATATAAGAGACCATCATATTCATCCTCGAAACTATACTAGACATTTTATAACAGATTTAACATATTATTTTAAATCAAATGAAAATCAAGTCAATTATTCATCAAGAAAGACATCATCATTTTAAGAAAATAATCACTTACACATAGACATCAACAACAATGAAACATTTTTCACATATATCAATTAACACAAAAAATGCACATGTGATTAGTATCATGATGTGCAAGACTCAATGATCTAGGTATATCATCACTCATACGACCTGAGAAATTTACATTATGTCGCACAAAGCCAAAACCCAAGTATGCACATAGCTATAAATTATCACTCATACCAATGGAAAAATTCGAACGAACACATAGTCCTACATGCATTCCATATGATACATGACATAATAATGAAATAATTTTAAATATTCATACATTCACACAAGGATGATGCTATGCTGATTTGATTAAATCAACATCTACGTCAATTTTTTTTTACATTTCAACCATATTCAATTCACAATGCACAAAACAACATTAATTGACACTTAATATACATAAAATTAATACATGAACCACAATAAAATAGCCAACAATTCAGAGAAAAATAAAAACTACTTTAAAGATAATACAACAATAATTTAAAAATAAAAAAAAAAACAGCAACATATAAGCAACAATTCAATTAAGAAAATAGACATTTATTTTCCAAAAACAACAATTAATTTCGAAACTGCGGCAACTAAAACAAAAAAACAATAACAATTTACAAGGCAACAACAGTGATATAAAATCAACGACAACAAAAAAAAAACAACACCGTTACTATTTTAAAATACACCAATTAGCATAAAAAACAATAAGTAATAAATATTTTACTTTCTATTAATCCAACATGCATAAAAATTTATTCACTTATTTTATAATTTACCATTTACAAAATTTGCATCTTTTTATTATGACATGATTATCTATATTTTTTTTTTGAGGTTTAAATATGTTTTTGATTCTTGCAAATATACTTCATTTTGATTTTAGTTTCAGTAATTATTTTGTTTGATTTATACCCTTGTAAATATTAACAAGTTTTAAAAAAAATATTTATGAATCTTTTTTAATAAAAAAAATAGTTATATGGCTAATTTTGGATGAAGTGACACATATTGAGTGTGTAATTGTTTTTTATCGGACAATATTTAATATTTAAAATTAAAATTTATTTTATTAACTCATTTAATCATTTAATTAAAAACTTAAAACTAATTAATTAATTAATTAACCAATTAAATAATAAAAAACTAAATAATCTTCTTTTTTAACCCCAAATTTTTTAATAAAAAATCAACAATCTTCGTCTTCAACCGAATTTCTTCTTTCTCAAATCACAAATTCTCAAATCTTTAATCTAAAGTGTGGTATTCCAAGGACGATAAAGTGATGATAATATATAATCTATATACAGCTCGAGGAACCATTTTTTTTAATTTCTCTTTTGCATTCTGTTATTTGCATGATGATAGATATGATATGACGTGATGGATTGAATTGAATTGGATTTGTTTGAAGGTTGGTGATTTATGTTTGTAATTGTTTTGAATTGGATGTAGATTGAACGGTAGCTGTTGAAGAATGACATCAGCAGCGGCTGGGAATTCGGCTTGGTATAAGGCTAAGGTGAAGGCGGTTATTTCAGGGGATTGCGGTGTTGTTATTTCTGTTGCAGCCAATGCCAAGCCAGTTCTTCGCCTAGATTGGTAATTTTTCTTATTTGAAAGGTTTTGTTTTTTGTTTGTTTGTTGAGGATATCAGGTTTGAATAGTGTTTTCAAGGAAGAATTTGTGATCTGAATAAGAAGAAATTGGGTTGAAGATAAAAATTGTAGAGTTTTTATTAAAAAATTTAGGATTAAAGATGAAAATTATTTAGTTTTTTATTATTTAATTAGTTTATTAATTAATTAGTTTAAGTTTTTACTTAAATGAGTTAATAAAATAAATTTTAATTTTAAATATTAAATATTGTCTGATAAAAAACAATTACATACTCAACATGCGCCACTTCATCCAAAATTAGTTATGTAACTATTTTTTTTACTAAAAAAAATACATAAAGAATTTTTTTAAAATTTGTTAATATTTGCAAGAGTATAAACCAAACAAAAACCTATTTAAACTTTTTTTATATAAAAATTTATTTCTTTCACACATACAAGTAATCTTCTGTTAAAAACATTATTCTTTATATATACATCACAGGAAATTTAAAAAACAATGCAACAACCTTAATAGTTTTTTAAAGTTAAATATTCTTTTAGACAATTATATAAACGCCACACTGTTTTTCTATCTCTAAATCATACATTTTTACCCTAAAATTATAAGTACATATTAACTAACAACAACAAAATTCCAAGAACAAATTAATATATTAGATCACTCATACACAAAATTAACGTATAACTTGAATTGCAAGAAGAAAAATCTTACCTTAGGCGCATTTCTTCCTAGTAACATGTTCTAAGTCCCACAAATCGAAGACCAAGAGAAAGATCAAAGCTCTTAAGATGAAGACTTGTATTAATTTTATTCCTTTAATGAAAGAAATCAAAAGAAAGTGTTCAACTCAAATTACTTTGAGATTATACTAAGAGGAAGGAAGAAAATTGAAATTCTACTTGATGATGGTGTATGTAGGTGTGATTAAGCCAAGACAACACAATCAAGAGCCATAAAAAACTTGTCTTTGAGTTTTTTTTTTTGGCCTGAACATTCAAAAAATGGACAAAGACACATTTTTTTTTCTAGGATGGATAGATAAAAAACATCTCCATGCAAGAGCGCTCATACATGTGAGTTGGGTCGCACCAACTCTACTATTTCCTAAGGCAATTTCTTCTTTGGCCCAAGGTAAACCAATAACTCATATACATTGAAATAAAAAATTTAGATAGATGTTAATCATTCAAATAAAAAATTTAGAGGTGTTATAGCTATCAGATTGATAGTGAACCAAGATACATTGATGTGTGCTTCTACTCTACGTTGTTCTATAATATATGTTTATCTTTGTTGCATCTAAAATAAAAAATACGTTAACCCATATACATTGAAATAAAAACTTTAGATAGATGCTAATAATTTAAATACAAAATTTAGAGGTATTACCGTTATCAGATTGATAATGAACCAAGATACATTGATATGTGCTTCTGCTCTATGTTGTTCTCTAATATATGTATATCTTTGTTGCATTTGTTTAATAACTATCGTGTTTTTAAATGAAACTATTTTTATCAAAGTATTTCATAACATTATATTATACAAACTAAGTGCTCTTCGATAATTTGAAAATATTTTATCGAGATTTTTTTATAAACTACAATTCAACCATTTTTTTCTTGTGTTTGTTTCTCTTACTTTCACTTACGAACTTACGCAAATAGAATTTAATCGACTTAACCAATAAAATAATCAATCAGGTGTTCTTCTTAATCGATTAAATGTTGAAATATAGTTTGTCAAGAAACTTCTGGCTATCCTATATGTCTAAGCATTGTAACATCTAACAAATAGTAAACAGTGCACAAACAAGTGGTCTCGAAGTATATCTCCAGACAAATCTCGTTTCAAAGTATACTTTCATATATAACATTAATTTTTTCAAAAAGATTGAAAAGGAGAGTTTTTAAGAAGATATATGAGGTAAAATAATTTACCTCCATAATTATACTTCTACCCTACAATAAATTTAACTTTTGATTTTGCGATTCCTTATAAACAAAAATAATCATTTTTTCACTCATTTCACCACAAAGGTTCTGGAACAGTAAGCTGGGTGGCCAAAAACATAAGTTTTTTGGAACAAATTTATACACGAAAAAGCTTGGTTACAAGTTTCTTATAGCATACATCATTTTCTACATACTTGAACCAAATATTTTGTAATATTGATCAATTCCGACAAACTTGGTTTCAATTTTTCGGAATTGACATATGTTTTGACAAACATGAAACCAATTTTGTTGGAATTAGTTTTGTTCGATATAATTTAATGAATGATTCTTTTTCAATGGGTAAATGATGTAAATAAAGGGCGAGACGATAAAATTTTACATGTGGAACGTGAAACTTTTACAAATCTCCTTATAGAGATCAACTTGATCGATAACATCGATTTAAACAACAATAGGAAAAGTATGAGGAACCACTAGAGATATAGTAGGACCTCGGGTAGTATGATGAACTTGTACAATATGAGGAGGTTGTACAACATGAGAAAGAGCTTGTGCAACAGATGGAGGAGTCTGTGCATCAAGAGGATGAGTCTGTAAAGCAGTTTCCTAAAGGTCCATATGATTTCTCTATTCTTAAGTGGTATGAGCATCATATTGCTCGAATAGTTTGATATGGAGAGATATGTAAATGGTTTTGGCATAATTTATTTATTTATTACTTTTCTTATATAATATAATGAATATATATTATATATGTATCCAAGAGTGCCTCGAGCTGAAAATGCCTGACTATGGTAAGACGTTGAAAAAATTTACTCTGCAAGGATTGCCTCAGGTGATAGTGGGTTGGGTGGAGTTGTCTAGATTAAGCCTAGTTCATGGGACAAACTTAAATTGATGGACAACAACCTCATATATGTAGTTATGGAAACGTGGTACAATAGAGATATCGTCATTTCACATGTCATTTAGTGAAATAACTAATAGATTAGATGATGTGGCCAACCTATTGCACATATCGATCAAGGGTGAGTTCTCCACTCCATCGATAAATATGGATGTTATTAAGACATGTACTCTTGTATAAAGTTATTGTGAGTATCCTTTGAGGAAGTTATTTCTAAGACGAAGAAGACCAACAATACTCATTATAGGTTGGAGTGGTTGTGAGGTTTGTTTGCTAGCCATTTTGTTCCTTAGAGGAAAGAGTATGTTGCAAAGCCATACTTGTTGAACTTGCTAGAGTGTGTCATTCTAGAAGACAAGAGCCACACATTGGTAGATGCCAAATATCCGGAGTTGTTAGGAACTTGTCACAGTGCAATTGGTTTGGATGGTTGCTGCTGCTCTGGTTGTGGTATATGAATATCTTGATAATAGTGGATTAATTGAGATCAAATAGTTGGGATGATATATGATTCTTTTATAGGTATTTTTATTCAATATTAATATGAAATTAAATTATTATTTTTGTAGATGTTATTTTTCTATTTTTTTAATTATCTAACAATATTTATAATTATTTTTCTAATAAATTTATAAAAGTGGGGACATAAGTCGTGATATTGAATGTGTTGCTCGATAAAATATGTGGCAGTATAAATAGGGGGTGACTAAGGTTTGAGAATATCAAGAGGAGATTGATACATTGACATTTGCCAATGTCATATAGAGTTCATTTAAGAAGCATATGCGTCTCACCCTATTTAACGAGATATCTATATGTACACAAGTTACCTTTGTTGGTGTGCCACTATAGTAATTTACTTTCCTGAGAGGGGCGTTCGACAATTTTGATATATCCAACATATTTCACTGAAACATCTAGATCTTAAAATAGCTGATGTAGATGTCGATTGGATTGGATATTTGAGCAATGTTGCTGAGATCCATGGGAGAATACGTTGATGACATATCCATTTAAATGCGACAAGAGATACTTGGATTGGTTTTATAGGGTATCACATCCTCATCTATTGTGGTCGATTCAAGATGTTGTTAAACCATTCCATCTTCTAGTGTTTGACGTCCCACCCACTGTTGTAGGACCTTATACTAATGATAACCGCGACATATGCCAAATGGTTGTTGACCTTGTACAATAGAGCTTGGACTTACAATATCCAGTGCTTGATGACGAGTTTTATAGTTATTTCTTTATAGCACTACATGTAACATCTGTAGACAAAAAATAAAAGACAAATCATCAAAGACAGAAAATTAAAGACTATATTTCCTCGACTTTATCACTAACTATTTTCTATCATTTAAGACACATTGCTTGCATTTTGCTCCAATGTTTTTATCAATGTGAAACCCACAAAGCAAATTAACAGCTTGTAAAAATACAACTTCAACCATTTTCATTAGAGAAAGGTCTTTATCACTCACAATCACACGAGGAAATAAGCTCTTTGTAATGAAAATTTCTTTTGACGTCTCTAATGCCCAACAAAATTTATATAGTCGCTCAGATTCCAAATAAGCAAATGTCATAGTGTAAGTCAATTTTATTGAGGTCACATCGACAAATTCAAGTAATGACATTTTTTATTTATTAGTTTTGTACATCTTGTCTATAATCAACATAACAAAACAAGTTCAACAATTTGATATAATATGGATGCTCCCAAAATATATCCTTCATAACATCTGAGGCATCATATCTGCTATTCAAACACACATTTCTTTGTTTCTACTAATTTCAGCAGACGTTGCATCTTTGTTTTTGTAACACTTCGTTTATATAAAATCTATTAAAATAAGGATTTTAGAAATGTTAAAACGTTAATTTAGGACTAAAGAATTTTTTTTAAAATAAGAGTAGGCAAAAGAGGTAATATGGAAAATGTCCAAATGGTAATAAGGAGAATTTCCCTCTATTTTCCCTCATTTATTCCTTCCCGGGGAAAAAGCCAAGGAAAAAACATTATCAACCCCTCAATTCCCTTTTACCTGTATTATGAACTTCAGAGAAACCCTCAAATGGTATTGTTCATCGCCTCTCTCAAATCCTCCATTTCCCTTCTTTTTCAAAATCTCGAAAAACATTAGTTTACTAAACTCCATAAGATTGTCCCTGACCCATTGCATGTGCGGGTTCTTCACTCAACTTTCAATAATAGATCAAATCACATTGAAGATAAGACAAGCAACAACAAGGAAAAACTCCAAAACAATTGGAGCAAGATGCAAATACTAAAGAGGTAGAGAGTTAGGAAAGTAGACAAATACTCCAAATCAACTCAAATCGAATAGGACAACTTCCATAGAAAATTGTGAGTTATGTTACATTAACTCTTTTTAGCATGAGTGTTCTGGGAATTTATTCACTTAAATTATTTACTTTTTTTCAGAAACGGTTTTGGGGGCATTACAGGTTAGAAGAACTTAGAATGTGAGGAAATGGAATTTTTAGCATATAAGTGTTTTGAAATAGCACCCCAAATGATTTTAAAATGTCATGCATGTTGTTTGTTTGATCCTTGTATGATTGTTGCGTTAAAAATTTAGGAACTCCAAGGATTTTGAGTAAAGAATTGTAGTTTAATGTGTGAAGTCACTGAAGGCAAATGCGCGTGCCTTGGTCGCTCTTTCACCTTTGCCTATGTAGTTTTGCCTTTGGGTGTCATTATGTAACTTTGGGGGATTTTGCCTCTGGTTGTTGTTTCAAAAACCTAAGTATTTTTACCTCTGATAATTCTTTTCTATTTGTTGTATCTGCTTCCTAATTCATGATTTTGAGCATTATGCCTATGATGATTAACTTACGTTCCTGGGCATGTTGCATCTGATACTATTTCGCAACTCTAAGTATTTCTTCCTTTGGTTTCTTCTTTTGTTATTGCCTTTGTTAGCTGTTTTATGGTTTCTTGTATTTTTCCTCTAATAATACTCTTTTACTTTGCCTCTGATTTTTCTTCTTCTACTTTGCTTTTGATTTTCTTTGTCCATTCTTCCTATGTTGTTTCCCTTCTGTCTTTCTTCTGATCATACTGCCTCTAATCAAAGTTTGTCTCTAGTCATGCTGCCTCTAATCCATGTTCTTCTGATCATGTTGCCTTTGATCAGAGTTTGCCTCTGGTCATGCTACCTCTAATCCAAGTTCTTTTGATCATGATGCCTTTGATCACAATTTTCCTCATGTCATGTTGCCTTTGATCCAAGTTCTTCCAATCATGCTGCCTCTGATCCAAGTTCCTCTGATCATATTGCCTCTGATCCACGTATTCTCTGATCAAGCTACTTATGGACGCGTATCCTATGATTCTTCCTTTGGACGTGTACCCTCTAATTCATCCTGTAGACGTGTATCCTTTGATTCTTCCTCTAGTCGTGTATCTTCTAATTCTTCCAAGGGACGCGTATCCTCTGATTCTTTCCCTGGCCGCGTATCCTTTGATTCTGCCACAAACACATATCCTCTGATTCCTTCCATCGATACGCATCCTCTGATTCTTCCACTTGACGCGTATCCTTTGATTTCTTCCACGAGACATGTATCCTTTGACCGTGTTGCCTTTGGTCCATGTATTCTCTGATCATGTTGCCTCTAGTCCATGTATCCTTTGACCACGCTGCCTCTGGTCCATGTATCCTCTAACCATGCGCCTCGGGTCCATGTATCTCTAACCACGCTGCCTCTGATCCACATATCCTCTGATCAGAATCTACCTCTAATCATGCCGCCTCTAATTAGAACGCCATGGTCACGTATCCTCTGACTCTGGTCATGATGTCTTTAATCTATGTGCTTCTGGTCGCGCTGCCTCTGGTTAGGAGTTTTGCCTCTGGTCGAGTTGCCTCTGGTTCCAGCTTCTGATCAAGGACTTAAGGTTTAATTCGTGGGACATTTCATAGGGTTATTCTAGGTATTGAATAACAAGTTAAAGAGAACAATCAAGACGTTGATTGGGGTCATGGCCATACCACCTTACCATTATGACTCAATTATCTTGGTGACCCACATTAAGATAATTGGGGAACTTTTCCATGTTCTAAGGAAAAGTAATCATCATGAGTTTTTCACGGGTTTTAAAATTAAAGGAAAAGTTGTCAGCTGACACTTTCATGAAATGGTTATTTATAGCAGCAATTGCATATCATTCAGATTTTAATCATGTTGTTAAAGAAATATTTTTAAATCACCCCTCCCTTTATTTTCAGAGCTCGCTGAGATATTTTTATCTCACGCCCTTTTATTTTTATATTAGCAACTAGAGGAAACCAAGATACGGGCTGAGCACCAAATAATTGTTCCAGACTTATTAGTTTTTAAATTCTGGTGTATTGAATTATATGATGTAATAAAAATTTGTTAAAGACTTAAATAAGTTCAAGTTATAATAATTATTTATGAATCTACCAAAACAAGTTATAAACTATATTTTGAATGTAGTTTCAATTGTATTTTGTGATTCTATTATTATTTCATTATACTTGCTTCTGTTTTTATTAAGGTGTATGGATCTAATACATTTCACCTCAAATCGGTGTTTGTACTCCTTTGCTTATAAAATTGGGTGATTAGAGTTACATTGTCTCAGTTTTACAATGAGTGTAATATGTCTCTGGGTACAACATAGTACTTTGTCAAATCACGAACACGTTTTCGTTGTTCTACACTTAAACGTCATGCAAATTCTTGATTGACTGACCCTCCATAATATCATGTAATTCGTGGTTGTGAAATCTTCATATTACTTTAACTATTCATCCCGTACCATGCATCTTTTAATGGTTTGATATAAACTTAAATGAACAACCACACTTTTTAATAGCACTTTGTGTTGAATTATTAATTGGGTTATAGTTTCCACCCTTGTCACAATCCAAGATGAGTTTTGAGTTCTTTTCTCTCTTTCATGTCTCTATATCTGATCTGGTAATGATAATAGTTGTCATATGTTTAATTCTAACCTCCTTATCTCAATGCACTATAACTTCTCAATTATTAAAAATATAAAATAATACATTAAAATAAATTAAGTTACGTTAGCACATTATAATTATGCATTAATAATATCTTTTAACATTATTCTTACCGGATCAGTTGTGAATGTATTATTAATGGATCAGTTGTGAATGTATTAGTAATATCTACACATGATTTATCACTTAATTGTGGTATATTCATATCTGTTTTCAAAAAACAAGAAATTAAAAAATATATTACTTTTAAAAAAAGTTGTTTCGATAAACTTGAACTAAATTTTCCAAAACTAATTTTAGACAATCTTAGCTCAAATTTGTTGAAAATTCCGACAAACTCAACCATACATTTATCGGAACCTATTTCTATTCTGAAAAATTTAGAACAAGTTTGCCGAGTCATTTTGATTTCTTACCAACAACCTCAATGGTGGTGAGAGTTATTGATTCTGAAAGTAAAAAATTGAAATGGTAAAAAAAGTAAACAGGAGTAAAATTGGATTTTTGTAGAGATAGTGTGTGAGAGTTGGGGGTATAATTGTAGCAGCAGGGGGGTAAATTTTTCTTGTTCTAAACTAGAGGAGATGCCCCAGCCGATTTGGGCCTCGTTGTTTCGGCATCAAGCCCAAAGTTGGCCTTGGGAGATGAGAGCGAGTGGTTGTGACCTTCAGAATTGGAGTAGATTCGTATGTGTCTGTCTACTCTCATTACCATACCAAAGGTGGATGTTGCCAATCGTAACTTCAATCTCCGAAACTCATCACAGTACTCTACATAAAAAACAATCACTTTAACAGTGTCACTTAAAATTCTAGAACTCTCGATTCTGTACAGTCAGGACCACTCTCACAACCATGGGCCGTCACTCCTCCTCCAATCATTCTCCATCTTCCCGTCGACACCGGAGCCACCGCAGCATCTCTCCTCCGCCAAGAGAGAAGCAAAGACCTTCGAGACACGAACCGGTTCGGTCGGATTCCGGTTCACCTGATCTTCCTCCTCCTCCTCCTCCTCCTCACCGTTCTCGTTCTCCTTCTCCACGAACGAAGCGGTTGAAGAAAGTTCAATCCGAACGCGAACCTAAACGCGAGCTCGAGAGGAACCATAGAGGGAGGGATTCGGAGAAGGATGTAGTTGAGAGGAAGGAGAGGAAGAGAGTGGAGAATGACGATGATGATGGTGGAAGGAACGGAAGGTCGTCGAGGTCGAGGCATGAGAGGTCGCCGGAGCACCACCGCAATGGGAGAAGCAGGCATAGGTCTCAGTCGCCGCAGCATCACTCCACCGCCGCCGCAAATTCAAAGCCTCGTGATGAGGTGTCTGGTGATATCCAACCCTAGTTCAAACCATTGTTTCAGCTTTTTTCTTTATTCAATTTCACTTATTTTTGTATTGGTATATATGAATGTTGTTATGTTGAATAGAAAAAAATTCAAGCATTTGTTTTTATGATGTTTTTGGAATTGAAGGAATGATGATGTGGTTTAAGTAATGAAGTTATGGCGTTATGCTGCTATTTTTTACTTTATATTTATGGTTTGCATACTTTTTTGATTGTTGGTAGTGATTTTTTCTAGGGTGTTATTGGATTTAGGGTTTAAGTGTTACAAGAGGTTGATTGAATATATGAGTTTGACAGAAGTGGAGAAAAAATAGGTGATTGTTACAGTGTTACTTATTGGAATGATAGTTTCTACACTAGTTATGTGATTAACTGATTTAGGTAATGGCTAAAGTTGTGGATATTGTGAGAGTTATAAACAAACATAAATAATTATGGACAACCTGTTAGAAGTCCCTTTGCTTTTGACGAGTGGAATTTACATGTGGTGAGGTAACAGAATTGGTTGCAGAGCTGCCTGAATCAGGCTTTTGACTAGGATTTAGAGAGGCACTAAAGTTGGGCATGTATAAAAAAGTTAGAGTCTTGATTTTAGGTGGTTTGGGCATGTGTAAAGAAGCCCTTGTGACAAGAGTAGATTAAATGGAGTGTAATCCAGTAGTTTGAGTTAGATGAAAGATTAGAAAAGGTTTGGTCATACAATAAGAAGGATTTATATTTAACGGATTTCTCCTTAGACTTGATTGGTGTTGCTTGATCCATGTATTTGAACCGACTTATTAGGAATAGTCTGTTATTTACTTTTCTTTCGGAGCAGTTTATTTTCTCCTGCATCCTCTCATGGTTCCCAAAATTTTATTTATTCTTCCAAACTTTGTTTGCATTTAACATTCATTTCTCCCAATTGTGCTCTCTTTGCTCCTGCTTTGTGCTTCGGTGCATGATAAGCTTTCATATTCCCAGGGATTGATGCTTATCTGGGTTGCTGTTTAATTTTTTCAGGTGACAAATTCAAGAGGAGCTGAAATAATGTAAGCAGTTCTTTCAACTTTGAATTGCGTATTCAAGTCTTGTCTCTGATTGATGTTGCTCATACTGTTTAATTGTCAATTGTGGTTTTAAGCTTTTAACACTTGTTCAGTTCTTTCATACTGTTTTGGAGTAACACTTGTTTTTCAGCATTTTTGTGTGTGTGATTGCATACGAGAAAAGGGGAGGGTTGGTAGCTACTTGTTGACCTCATGAAGTCATTGAAGATGAATCTAAATCTAAAATAATGTGTATGCTTGTTAAGATGGTTCACTAAACCTAATTGCAGTGAAATGAGGTTTAAGTTAACGGGAGCTATACTGTATTGACATGTATGTAGAGATTGGATTGGAGGTCTTTATGGACATGTGTAGAAGCACATTAGAGGACTTCAGAGTCTGTCTTGGATGTATTTCTGTTTTTATCGGAACGGATCAAATGTATTAATATTATGTGTAGCATATGATTTTAACTAGTTGATTTATGGATTAAGAAAATGCATTTTTATTGAAAATGAGTCTTTTTTATGAACCCCTACCACATTGGTCGATCCTTGTAGCTGACTCCACTTAGTAGGACAAGACTTAATTTTGTTGGATGTTAGTGTAATTTGGCTTAAGACAAGAAAAATCTAATGGGTAAATGCTAGAATTTACAACAAGAAAGTCTGGCGTGTTTAGAAGATAAATGTTTAAGTAAGTTTGGTGAATCTTAGGTGGGCATATGACATGAGATGGTACCATTTACCTTATAAAACCCGTTTAAAAGATTTCTACTATATTATGGTGTATGGATCAGAATGTTGGGATGCTGAGAGACAACATGCCTAGAAAGAGCACCCACTAAAATGATAAAGTTTATAAATAATGACCAAAGACATTAAGTGTATTATGAATGAAGACAGTTGCTTAAAGAATTGGGTAGCTTCAATTGAAGACCAAACAATACTCAACCATTTAAATAGGTTGTTGTAATTCTTAGATGTGTAGTATAGAGATAGAGATGTAAATCTTACTATTGGAAATAATGCGTTGGATAGTTGAGCTAGTTGTGGTACGGATAGAAATAATATCAAAGATCCGTAAGACCTAGCTCAACTGGCAATATGCAGAAATTGTTAGGCATGGATACCATATCCCGGGTTTAAACCCGAGATCTTGCAGTTGTGTGCAAATTTCTTTACCATTTCATCTAAAGACCCGACAAAAAAAAAGAAATAATATCAGAGATATGATTTCAAAATTCAAATGATTAGTTGGATTTGGCTAATAGACATTAGACATCATTGGATGTAAATGAAAGATCTAGAAAACCCAGATAATTTGTGATTAAGGTAGTTCATATGTACAATTCATATACTTTTATTTTTTGGTTTCCCATAGGTTCCCTCCACCGGAAGTAATCCTATTCATATACTACAATTAATGTTTTGTAGAATATTTATCTTTAAAATTCTTTTCCTTTACATGTTCATTTGTTGGATATGCTTTGAGTCTTTTCCTTGTTCATGTTTTGCTGATCAATAGTACATAAATGGTGCTACTATGCAGCTTAGCCTTGGTGTGTGTGTGATCATATCAGCTGAGATTTTCTATGGGAACATCAGAAATAAATCTTGTTCGTAAGATTTTAGTTTTAACTGGCCTCGAGCATGAAAATACTACATAACTCCTTTATTTGGTTCCCTACAGTTTTCTGATTGCAATTGAAAAAAGATGAAGTCTCATTGATACAAGAGAAAATTATGATCAATTCTTTGTTATGGAATTGGAGAGGCTCAGCACTTATTTGAATAATGTTTCAATTGTTAAAATAATGGTAATAAAACTGAAATTACATTAACTTTGTATATTTTCTTAAAGTATAACTTTGTATTGTATGTTTTGGCAGGAATGAAGAGAATGATTCTGTTATGAAGATGAAGGCTGCGGAAGAGGCTCTGGAAGAAAAACAGAAGGTAACATTGTGCTCTTCTCAAAATATCTTGTGCCTGTAATATTATGTAGTCCTCCACATATCTTTGTGCTTGTCGGGGTAGGGGTCTAGCTCCCTGTTAGATAATTTAACCTCTACATTTATTTTGGAGGCTTCTATTGATAACTTGGTGAGTTAGGTATTTTCATGTGTGAACAATATTCGATTGTCCCTTTTTGTTGCCCATTAGAATTACATGTAACCAAGGTTACCATTGGATGGTATAGAGATAGATATTTTTCTTCTTAAAGCACTCAACCAAGGATGCTTTGAATCTCTTTGCTACAGTTTTTTTCCTCACCGGTTACCATAATTTTCAATCTGGTGTCCTCTTCCTTTAAGGAGGTTAGAGTGAGACATCCAGTCTCTAGATACTAGTATACTTCTGCTAAATTTGTTGGGGACACTTAGCCATCTAAAAAGGAAAAACAAAGGACAGATGGTTTTTAAGTAAAAAAAGAAAAAGAAATGAGGATATTAATATTTGAAGTTTTATTGAAGTAGAAAAAACTGAAAACATTTATGTTATTCAATGAAAAATAGAAAAACAGAAAAAACTCAAAAAAAGTACTATGCTTTAACAAATTAAAAGCTAAATATTATTTTTTTGTTTGTATAAAGGAGGATGTAGATTGTTTAGCAACAAAAAATAAAGAGGATGTAGATTTTGAGTGACTTATTCCTGTTGGCTTTTCTAAAATACTGTCATTTGCAGCAAAAACCTTCATTTGAGCTATCTGGAAAACTTGCAGCTGAAACTAATCGTGTCAGAGGTGAGAGACTAATTATTTTTAACATGTAGAAATATGTGTTTTGTTTTGTTAAGTGAGTTTATGTTTTCATTTAATTGTTTGCTAAACAGTATATATTTTTCAGGCGTTACTTTGTTGTTCAGTGAACCACCAGAGGCTCGAAAACCTGATATTAAATGGAGGCTCTATGTTTTCAAGGGTGGTGAAGTGTTGAATGGTAAGTCATTATGGCTTCTGCTTAAACTTTATATATTCATTTTTTTATATTGTTATAACCAACCCCCAAACCCTGGCCACTTTTTCCTGCGTCGCGGCAGCATAATTGTGTAAGCTCTTGTTGCTCAGTCCTGAAGCATGACCCATTTGATAATTAGTTATCACTATCTATATATATTTTCCATTGCAATTCATTAGAAGAGTTTCTAAAAGTCTTCATAACTAGATAAGTCCTCTGTTGCCATTTCTTTTCCATCTCCACATTAATTTGTATTTTTGCTTTCATGCGTACG
This sequence comes from Cicer yamashitae, assembly GCA_037974755.1. Classification (NCBI taxonomy): domain Eukaryota; kingdom Viridiplantae; phylum Streptophyta; class Magnoliopsida; order Fabales; family Fabaceae; genus Cicer; species Cicer yamashitae. The sequence continues at coordinate 36,919,799 of JBBPBQ010000001.1, read as the reverse complement.
GTTTCCTTTCTTTTTTTCATAAATTTTCATTAGTTAATTTTAGTCATCCTTTTTTTCTTCAGTTCTTGCAGTTAAATTATTAAATTAAAAATCTTTGACAATGTTGATGGGGCTAAATGGAAATTCAAGTTTTTTTGTCATCCAAAGATACTTCTATTTCTTTCTACTTGTGCATTTTGCTAAAAGAAATGTATATGATTGACAGAGCCCCTATATATACATCGCCAAAGTTGTTACCTTTTTGGAAGGGAAAGAAGGATTGCTGATATCCCAACAGATCATCCATCTTGCAGCAAGCAACATGCTGTTATTCAATTCCGGTATTTCTTTCAATTAGAGACTCCATTAAGGTTTCTTTTCATTGTTGGTGTTTTAGGTTTTCCCACTAATATTTTTTTAATTTATTATCTTATTAGGCAAGTTGAAAAGGAGCAACCTGATGGTACATTAGTAAAGCAAACAAGGTAAAGCCTGATTCGTTTTTTTCTTGATGACTCAACATATACTGCTAAAGTTTTCTGCATGTAAAGCCCTAATATCTATGCGACTTGCAATAGGCCTTACATAATGGACCTCGGAAGCACAAACAAAACTTTCCTTAATGTGAGTGGTCACTGAATGTCTTCTATTAGTTTGTTTGTTATCTTCATTTGATGCAGTAGCAAATAGTGAGCTGAAGTTAGATTGAATATCTGATGCTTTGTTTTTGCAGGAAAATCCCATTGAACCTCAACGTTATTATGAACTTAGGGAGCAGGACACCATTAAATTTGGTAATAGTAGGTAAGTGAAAACTGACAAGTAGATATTAGTTGTTTTTCATGGTGTTTAACCATTATATTTCTTGTTTGGTTTAAAAAATACTAGGCAATATTGAGAGAAAAATTAGACAATATTAGGCAATTTTTTTATTATAGTCCTCTGAATCATTGGCTATTAGAGCTAAACTGTTGTGGTAATAGGGCTAAAAACATTTGATTGAGGAAAATAGTTGATGTCATCAGGTCTAAAAGTTTAGAGTTCAGTAATAAAAAGGGTTATGTATATTGATTAATAGAAAGGAGGATCTTTAGGTGGAAAGGTAAAGAAATGCGAAAAAAACTGAATAATATTTGAATTCATGGAACAATATCTTGTTCTCACCTCCAGCTGAGGCATGGAAACTGTTACTGGTACTGTTTCCAGGCATTGCTGTAGAAGTCTGAATCCAATCACGTCCTTTGGCTTTGTTTGGGTGGGAAAAGAAAGTAAAAGGAATGAATGTTAAAGAAATGATGTTGTCAAAAAACATGTCCTTTTAGGGCTTTGCAAATAGCGGCACTTTTTTAATATATCGGTTATAGGGGAAAACACTGAATAGTGGAATTGCTGTGTTTTTGCGGTGGACCAATTTTTGCAGACATTAAAAAATTATAAAATTTAAAACGTGAAGTGCTGAGTCGGGGAGTGGGTATTATATTATATATATAATACCTAAACCCCACTACCTAGCTGTGGTCAATAACGTGAGCATATTTTCATGTACTCACTGTTACGAACCTCCACTCAGCATTCAGCAATGTTATTTAGAAAGAACAATTTTGTAATTAGAATGATGAATACAAAGTTTAGTCGGTGGTTTACCACAATATTGGTTTAGCAAACCCATTCACATCAACCCCGAGAGTTACACTTCTACAAAGGAAGTATCCTCTATTCAAATAAAACATAAAAAATCCCTTCTGCACAGTGCATACAGCCAGAAAATCCCCCCATGAATAGCATATTCAACTAACCAGATCACAAGAGCTAACCAACTCCAAAACTAGAAACAAAATAACAGAATGTCATCAACCTTGCATGCTTTATTTTATATATAATTATTTATATTTCAACTGCTTTGCGGCTTTCACCATCTGTCCGCTACACTATCCGCTATTTCTCACATCGTATTTTTGGCGATCTGCTATCAATAACAATGAGATAGATTCTTAAAATCATTTTCATCTCTCTATAATACAACAACAACAACCAATCCTTATTCCACTAAGTAAGGTCGGCTACATGGATCAAGCGACTTTATAATGTTCTATCTTATAGCATATCTCTATCTATCATATTGATCTCTAGGTCTTAAAAGTTTCTGCTATACTTTTTCTAGGTCTCCCTTTGTCTCTAGTGATTTGACTACCCTCTATTTGATCTACTTTCCTTACCAGAGAATCTACTAGTTTTCTCTCCACATGTCCAAGCCATCTAAGCCGAGTTTTCATCATCCTTTCTATGATAGGTGCTACCCCAACCCTCTATCTAATGTTGTCATTGTCTATTCTATCTTGCCTAGTCTTTCCATACGTTCAACGTAACATTATCATCTCTTTAATAATCTCTAATATTAATCATATGCATGACATTCTCATTCTCTCAAATAAAGTGAAAGATTTCTCTCTTTCTCTCTCCTCCCTCCTTCTCAAGGCTCTCCCATTCCCTCCCCAAACACAGCTTTAGTGAGCTTTCTCTAAAATGGGTGACAGCAAAATTGTGGGACCTACCACTATTTGTCTTTTCCTCCCACATTTTCTTCTAAACCAAACCATGGAACATTCTTTTATTAGTTTGCTGTCTCCTCTTCCAATCTTTCCTACACGGTAAAATCTAAAACTAGAGAATTCCTGTTCAGAAAAAGAACCAAATGTGAAAACTGGGATATCGCTTTCTTTCCTTGATGATTTCTCATGTGATATAAAATATTTTGTATATACATGACGTACATATATAGTACAATAAATGCTTCAATTGTTCAAAATGTCAACTCAATTATAAAGCAAAAAATTGACATGAACAAAATCTAACCAACAAAGAAGAAAAGGAACCAAATGTGAAAACTGAGATAAAAAAGAACAAAAACACTGTGTTAAAAATTTCCTGCAAATTTACTCGAGTTTATTGAGTTCACTGCAAGTCAAGCCGAGTAAACTTAGTTTCATTTCGGAGTTTGTTAAAATTCGAATTTTTAACCGAGTCCAATTTGAAATTGATACCAAACTTGTGGTTTTAACTACTTTGCTGGCTTGAGTTAGTCTGGTGTGTTTTAATGCAAGGAATTTTCTTGCCTTTTCTTGTGTTGGTACGTCAAATGGAAGAAATTTCTTACACTATCTCCAATGAAAATTTTAAAATAGGTTCTTAACTTATATAGCATTAGTGAAGAATGAGCTGATATGTCACATAAGTAAGAACCGTTCTTATGAAATTTGGTTCTTTTCCTAGACGAGACTTTAAAGACGTTTGATTGATTGTGGGTCCTGTTTTAAATTCATAAGAGTTCTACTATTAGAGTGGAAACTTTTACCAGCTTTTTATTCTATGGGGTCATTATAGAGTCTATAAAAATTAAGAACCCACAATGAGTTAGGGATGCACATGTAATGCTTATGCTATGTTCACCTATATAAATGTATATTTATATTTATTTATTTATTCATTGTTGAATTGTTGTTTTCTAATTTCAGCCGAGAATATGTATTACTGCACGAGAACTCTGTTTCGTGATACTCATTGACCTCCCAATCCCAATCTGCTCTATCCTGCTCATCAGAAGTGATTAAAACAAACATTGTAGCATTAGTTTTTCTAATCATGTCTCACTTGTGTGTATTCCCTCTTTTCAGAGAGATTATAGGTCAGTTTATCTAAGTTTCTTGATATTTATACAAGACACGGATTAAATATTTATGTTAAGTTGTACAATACAATCTTGTCGACTGCCAAATGAGAATTTCAAAGCCTTGCTTAAGCAATATCCCCCCACCCCCTTTACCTCTCTTAGACTTTGTTTGAATATTTCAAAATGAGTGGAATGGATTGGAGTAGAACAGAGTAGAATGAAGTGGAGAGGAGCTGAATGAAATTAAACATCTACTCTATTGTTTAGATATTTTAGAATGAAATGAATAATAACAAGTTTTTTCATTTCATTCGTTCCAAATTGAAAGGGAATACAAGTGAAGCTAAATGATGGAATAGGATGGAATGCATTCCACCATGTTCCACTCCTCTTTTTAGCTATCTAAATAATAGAACATTAATTTATTTTATTTCATTTCATCTCATATCATAAAGTTAAAAATTGAATAAAAAATTGCAGATTTTAATTATTTAATTGATATATAGAAAGTTGCATTCCCTTGTACTTTACGTGTCCTCTCTCTTATAATGTCTATGCTTCTTGATCTAGTTGGTTGGGATTTGATGGAGTTTATCATAGCAACAAATTAGTTGTTACATGGTCTTTGATAGGGTTGATTATATTCAAACTGATACAAAAAAACCTTAAACCAATAAAAAGAAATCATAAACTGCATAAAACAGAATATTTTTGGACGATTTTTGTGTGTAAAAACTGCATATATTGAATTTAATTTTGGAATCTTTTTTAAAAAACAAAACCAAATGGAATTAAATCTTAATCATAAATTTTAAGACTTATTTATTTTTTATTCGGATGATATATTGTATTTATTTATTTATTATTTGTTGGTTTTTAAATTTTTTTCTTAATAATACTTATTAGTTTAATTTTATCTATTTAGTTGTTATTTCATATATTTCGAATATAATTGATCATTATTATTTTATAATATTAAATTTAAGTATATTATATATTATATTTTGGATCAAACACTAATATTCGTCCTACAATACTGGCATTTGTTAATTAATTAAGTTAGATCTTCCGAAGATATTCACAGATATTCATGTAAGCATTATACTCAGTAGTATAAAATAAAAACATATAACAAACATGTTGGTTTCATTCCAAAACCATACATCCACTATAAATAAAACAGAGTCGCAAAGCACGCCTAAGCTTTAGAGTAATTTTAGTTAAACATCCATGTACTATATTTCATGTCTAATAGCATAAAACAATTATCAACTAGTTTTCAAGTGTAGTACAAATTATTTCATAATTATATTCATTGAAACAAGTTAGTTATTTGAAGATAACATTGGGGATCAACACATTGCTTAACAAATAAAAATAAGATCTGAAAATATTCATGACCACAGTAATAACAGGTAATTGTCACTTCTTTCTCCGAGATGAGTAATAAAAGAATCTTTAATAGGTTGTGTCACTCTTTGTACAAGAGTTAAAAAAAAAAATTAGTTACACATTCACAATAATTTAATTGTGAATTACAAATAATAACATGCTGAAAGAAATTTAGTCAAAAAAAAAAAAAAAAAAAAAAAAAAACAATGAAAGAATTGTCAACTATATAAGACACATAGTTGACGTTAGACTATATGATTTTTCATAATCTAGAGGGGTGAATTGATTATTCGATACACAAGCGAAAAAGCACAGTTTCAAAAACGTTTACAAATTTTTTTGATATGATATTGAATTCGATTGAGCTCCTGTCACTATTTTGATAGCAAATCAAAGATTCTTGATCAAATGAATCAACAAATTAACATACTTATTCTTTAATTGAAACTTAATTCAGTTAGGTAACTATTTACTTGTTAAGGAATCAGTCATACACAATTCATATACAATTTGCATAAAACTATCTCAAACAAATTTTACAAAAACCAATTACACTAAGAATAAAGTAATGCAATTTAATGAACAAATCAATCAAAATTCTGCTCAAATTCAAAGTTATGATTTTTATCAAAATCTATATTTTATACAATAATAGAATTTCTTATAAAAAATTCTCTAATTAGAGTATCAAGGATTCAAAAAACTCTTCAAGAACATAAAATTTCTTATAAAAATTTCTCTAATTTGCATCAAAGAAAATTGTCGAACTAAAAGGATAAAGTACTAAAGAAAATGACATCATATTTATATTGATTCAACCACTTTCATCCTCGTTGTGTGGCCTACTTCAATCCCCTCACAATGTGTGAGAGAGTTTCTTCAATTTTTTAATATGATTGAATTAATGTTGGTTACAATCAGAAACTTCTTGAACCCTATGATTGTAACACTTTCCAAATCAATTTGCCTTCAGTTTTTGTAGAATCTTGAAAAATACTAAATTTTAAAACCTTTCAAAATATGGTCTTGATCTACAACATAAAATGGAATCAATTCGATCTGGAAGCATCCAACTCTTGAACCTTCAAATCCAGATGAATTTTTCCCCTTCACAACTTGAAGATTTCGAAACCTAAAACCTTATAAACTTTTTCTAGGTGAAAAGAACTCAATTATTTTCCTTCAACTGTTTCCAATTGAAAACCCTTCAATTCTCACAAACATGAACACCCACAACATAGAAACTTATCTAAGCCTCTACCAACAATAATCCAATGCTTTGAATCAAAAAAAAAATTCAACTTGGATCTCACAAATGAATAAATATTCAAAGAGAAAGTGAATGTTCCTTAATGTAACGAATGAATGGGAAATGTTTATATAGGTAGTAAAATGAGAAAACAATTATGATCCATTAAAATTCTAAAAAAAAAAAAACTGTGCATGATTCAAATCAAGATACTTTTGACAAAGTGATTCGAATCATATACAACTTGATTCAAATCAAATCATTTTATTTACCTTAAAAATGCAAAACTTAAATAGTGATTCGAATCACATACAAGTATGGTTTGAATGAACATAATTCTACAAGTTGATTCGGAACTGCATAAAGCTTTATTAGAATCACACAGCCAATTTAAGGGGAAGTTGTGATTTTAATGCATGTTTGAAACTCTATTTTCAAATCAGAATGACTTAAAAAATGATTATAATGCATGTTTAAAAAGTAATTTTCTTAGATCAATAAGATGTTGATGATTAACTATTGAGAGAGTGTTATTTACACCATATCTAATCTAAACGTAATTTTGACATCACTTAAAATAAATTAAGACTAGATCTTAAGAGACATACACTCATAGTTAACCGTAACAAAATTAGAAATAGATAACTATTGCACACATAAATTAAAATATTGTAACACATTAATATATAAAATATTGTAATAAAATGAGTTTTTACGACATGCTAGCTACCAAATGTCGCACATGCAAGCTCACACCGTTGCCTATGTCACACGACTCAAAGATCAAAATTGACTTTTTGACTTTGCTCGAATATGCGAGTTATATCCCTTGCATATGCGATGAATACCAAACTTGATTTTCCCCCATAATGTTCGTGCTTGCAAGCTATATCCCTTGCGTATGCAAAAACACCATACTCGATTTTTCTCTATTCTAAGTGGTTTATGTGGTTTTATCTTAGTCTAATCTCTCGTACTAACTTCCAACACTTGGGCACCAGTAACTTTGAAAATTTCATATCCACATGATCACAAACATAGATACACATAATTACAAATATACAAACAATAATTGGGGTGTTACAAAATCATATGAAACGCAACAAAATACACGGGTACATAATCACACCAATTCACAAATTCACAAATCATTTAGCTACTCAAATAAGAAACAAATTCACAAATCATTTAGCTACTCAAATAAGAATCTAAAGTTTACAAGCACAACTAACACATGAGTCATATGATCTGATTGGACGTGTTTGTTCTGATACCACTAATGTGATACTTTAAAGTGCAAAATAATATAATTGATAGTTACACTAATTTTTAATAACATATGACTGACACATGATCCTCACAAACCCATTCGACTTAACCTGATACTCATATAAGTGACTAGTCATGGTAAACGAGAATTGCGTGGTAGCTTCCGACATTGGAGGGTAACTTTAAGCCACATAGGAATTCTCCCCTTAAGGATCCCCAAGGTCTGACGACCTCCACTAATAGGTTCTTACTATTATACTTTCTCAAACATTGGGTTGGTCAAACCCTTCCTATCGTAATGATATGCACAGAACACTGAGTTATAAAACTCTCACATAGATAACAGTAGGTGTTAAACTCTCACTAAAGTCTTGCGTATATTTGAAACTATACAACTCGTGTTGAAGATCTGAAATGTAGACATGATTGGCGCAAATAGGACTGACAATGAATCGAACCAATTTAAAAATAACTGAGACTTAGTTCGATAATTAGCTTGTTCAACTTGGTTCATGAACCAAATAAGTCGAACTTGAGTTGAAAATTAAGCTTGCTAGATAAATGAGTTGAACGTGAGCCATCTATAGTTCGACTCGTTTGGTTCATGCACCAGCTCGACAAATATATATATTATCCATTTTGTATAATTTTATTTTTGTATGAAAAAAATTTCACTTGGGAGGTGTTAAAAAAATAATTTCATTGTAAATGTCATTTTGAAATGAAATATAAATCATTTGAAAAACTAATATTAAGAAGTTCTTTATATCATCTAAAAATTACTAAAAAGACATATAACTCCATTGTTTATAGAAAAACGAAATTGGGTCTCTAATATTGTAAATAAAATTGTCAACAAGTCTAAGGTGAAATATTTAATTTGTTGCTCAAATCAACTACTTTGGGTGATAATATTGAGTTATAAATGTCGTTTAGAGATAAAACTTGTGTCAACTAAAAGTTAGAAACAAAGTATATAATTCTTATTTATATCATAAAGATAAATAAAATTGTTTTAAGTGTCAATATAATATATTAAAACAAACCCCCAAAATAATATGTTGACATGTGACACTCATTTTGACACATCATTCAATAGATGATGTGGCACCTCTAGAATTCATTCATTTTTTATTCCACATTCTACTAATTCTTTGTTTATATCTCTATAACTAAAAAAACAACAATAAAAATATAACTCCCATTACAAACTTGATTTAATTGTTAATTACTTTTTTAATTCATTGCATATAAGTACATCACAATATTTAAATTACATTTTATTAATTAAAATGTAGCAACCATAAATTACCACAAAATATATAAAAACACAATAATCACATGAAAAATCAATAATCAAACTTATGCACAAACAATCCAATGAAGTTTAAATTAAAATAAATAAAAAATATTAAAACACATGCATTTAAATTAGCAAACCTTTGCAAAAAAAACCAATAAAGAATATTTTTTAAAAAATAAAAATGTTAAATTATACATTAAGTATTTTCAAAGTAATATAAAATTTGTGTTCATTTTTCATTTTAGTGTTCGGATACATATTTTATTCCTTTAATACAAAGAAAGTATTTGTCTATATAAATTGTTCATAAAAATAAATACATTCATTTCAAAATATTAAACTTATAGATTGGATGAAGTATAAATTATTGCATAGTTTCAATTAACGGAAAAACAATCAAAATTTCCTTATCATTCCCAATATTATTTCGTGTTTTTGTCGTAAAAAATAATACTTTGAGTTTATTCATTATATACAGTCTCCAAAAAGGATAGTTAAATCAAAATATTTTTAAAAGAATTACGTGACATAGCACCTTTAATTAACAATCAAATCAATATCAATATCAATATCAATATCAATATAATATATTAAAACAAATCCCCAAAATAATATGTTGACATGTGACACTCATTTTGACACAACATTCAATAGTATGATGTGACACCTCTAGAATTCATTCATTTTTTTTATTCCACATTCTACTAATTCTTTGTTTATATCTCTATAACTAAAAAAACAACAATAAAAATATAACTCCCATTACAAACTTGATTTAATTGTTAATTACTTTCTTAATTCATTGCATATAAATACATCACAATATTTAAATTACATTTTATTAATTAAAATGTAGCAACCATAAATTACCACAAAATATACAAAAACACAATAATCACATGAAAAATCAATAATCAAACTTATGCACAAACAATCCAATGAAGTTTAAATTAAAATAAATAAAAAATATTAAAACACATGCATTTAAATTAGCAAACCTTTGCAAAAAAAAACCAACAAAGAATATTTTTATAAAAATAAAAATGTTAAATTATACATTAAGTATTTTCAAAGTAATATAAAATTTGTGTTCATTTTTCTTTTTAGTGCTCGAATACATA
>JBBPBQ010000001.1:36889415-36909646 GCA_037974755.1 Cicer yamashitae | reverse complement strand
ATTTTATTCTTTTAATACAAAGAAAGTATTTGTCTATATAAATTGTTCATGAAAATAAATACATTCATTTCAAAATATTAAACTTATAGATTGGATGAAGTATAAATTAGAGCATAGTTTCAATTAATGGCAAAAATAATCAAAATCAAGTAGTGATTCCTTATCATTCCCAACATTATTTCGTAATTAAGAATTAGTTATCGAAAGTTTAAGTGAAAATGAGACATGAAACATAAAAGATAAGAAATAAAAGTTCGTTCAATTAGTCAAAAAAAGAATAAAGAAATAATAGTGCTCAAGATAAAAAGTAAAATAAAAATAAAAATAATAATCGTATAAAAACCAATGCTTACAAATATATCACAAATCAATGATTGCAAAATTTTATTAATTAAAATGTAGCAACCATAAATTACCACAAAATATATAAAAACACAATAATCACATGAAAAATCAATAATCAAACTTATGCACAAACAATCCAATGAAGTTTAAATTAAAATAAATAAAAAAATATTAAAACAAACATTTAAATTAGCAAACATTTGCAAAAACAACCAACAAAGAATATTTTTTTTTAAATAAAAATGTTAAATTATACATTAATTATTTTCAAAGTAATATAAAATTTGTGTTCATTTTTCTTTTTATGCTCGGATACATATTTTATTCCTTTAATACAAAGAAAGTATTTCTCTATATAAATTGTTCATGAAAATAAATACATTCATTTCAAAATATTAAACTTATAAATTGAATGAAGTATAAATTAGAGCATAGTTTCAATTAACGGTAAAAATAATCAAAATCAAGTAGTGATTTCTTATTCCCAACATTATTTCGTGTTTTTGTCGTAAAAAATAATATTTTGAGTTTATTTATTATATACAGTCTCCAAAAAGGATAATTAAATCAAAATATTTTTGAAAGAAATACGTGACATAACACCTCTATATAAGAATTAGTTATCGAAAGTTTAAGTGAAAATGAGATATGAAACAAAAAATATAAGAAATAATATTTCGTTCAATTAGTCAAAAAAAGAATAAAGAAATAATAGTGTTCAAGATAAAAAGTAAAATAAAAATAAATATAAAAATAATAATCATATAAAAACCAATTCTTACAAATATATCTCAAATCAATGATTGCAAAATATATATTATATTTTTTATCGGAAGAAAATATTCTATAATGATTGAATGTTCAAAATAAAACGAAATGAATACAAACAATCACTCATCTTTTTTTAATAATATTTTTAGAGTCAAAATCACTCATTTTATTTAAATCTTTTTAGTTGTGTATACAAACACTAACTCATCTTTTTTTAATCATATTATTTAGAATGAAAATCACTCATTTTATTATAAACTTTTCAATTGTTTCTATTTCATTTATTCTTTTGTTATACAACCACTATTCTTATAAACTAAGAAATTTACAAATTTGAAACTTTTTTCCGATCAGATTGATACATTTATACACCATAAATATTACATTTAAACTTTTTAATAAATTTATACTGAAAGAATAATTTATAATGAAACTTTTTAATTTAATTTAATTTATTTTATTATTATTATTATTATTATTATTATTATTTTTCTTTTTGTATATATATGTGTGTTTTATTAGCATTATGAACTATTGAATTATGTTTATTCCGCACCGTACACCTTTACTAAGACACACACTTATGAGTGAGACCCTATACCCGGGCCTGAGTGAAACTTAAGTTTAGTTAAGGGTTTAGTGGTAATCATGTTGGATGTACATCCTATTTAGTTATTGCGAAAATCTCGTCTAGAGCGTGACTCTATTAGAAATACCTACATTTTGGATGTACTTCCTATTTGTAGTGATGTTTCGATACGAGTACTTGGCTCTAGAGACCAATGAATTTTAGGATTATAGAACCCGCCCTGGAAAGAGTTCACGAATTTAGAAGCTTATAGGATGCATCTAAGTCATATCGTAGCCTTCTTGCTTTTAAATGGCAGATTTTAATTTTAATTTTTGTTTATATTTATATTTATATTTTTTTTCTTCAACATCCGACGTCGTTATACCTTTCAATTTTTTTTTTCTTTGTTGCATCCATGCAAATATCTTTCACCGTTAATGATAAAGTTAAATATTTTTTTAGTACCATGCATTCCTTTCATGCATTAAAAATTATTTTTAACACCATACCATACATTATTCATAATCATTCATTTTATGTAGGTCCATTAGAGAACCATTGAATTCAAAGCTAGGGTGTGGATATCTTTGATTAAAAATGGGATCCAACAATGAAACTGCAATCCCAATGCTAAGGAAAACTATGAATGTGAAAGCCAAAAAGCCTCAGGTTGATAGTTTAAAAAGACTTCGTAGGTTGTTGGAACTTAATCACCGGTCAATATTTACTAAGAAATATGGAAAGATTCTTGATTTATTGGATGTGGATGTACAAATATGGGCTATTACCGCTTTGGCTCAATTCTACGACTCTCCTTTGAGATGATTCACCTTTCAAGACTTCCAACTTGCGCTTACTTTGGAAGAGTTTGGACCAATTTTAGGCTACTCCCTAGAAAAAGGGAAACCTTATCGTTACATGGGGAATTATCCATCCACAACCAAAGTAGTTGAGATACTAAGAGTTGAAGAGGAAATGTTGATTAGCCAAAAGAAGAAAGGGACTTCTAGTTTTCTAAGAAGTTTTTTTGAGGAAAGAGTACATCATTTAGCTAAAGCCCAAGATTGGAGTGCTTTTATGGAGGTGCTAGCTCTCACCATCTATGGGGTTGTTCTATTCTCGAGTGATGAAATTATTGATTTAGCAGCAATCGATGTCTTCCTAGCTTTGAAGAATAAAAGAGAAAATCCTACAACAGCCGTCCTCGCTAACGTGTACTATACACTTAACTATTGTCATGAGAAAAAAGGCAAGCGAATTTTGTGTTGTTTACCTGTTTTGTACGTCTTGTTGGTGAATCATATGTTTGACAGTGGGTGCCAAAAGCGTTGCCCTATCAATGATTTCAAGAATTGTTATGTTGACATAAAGGATAATCGAGAATGGCCTCGGAGGTTGGTAGATCTTAATGAAAAAACAGTTGGATGGTATGCAAGATGGCGAGGGGTAAAAGAAGTAATATGCCAATGTGGAACATTCCCTAATGTGCCACTTATGGGGACTAGAGGTTGTGTGAATTATAACCCAGTATTGGCATTGAGGCAACTTGGGTATCCTATCATAGGAGAACCAATGCCAAAACTAATAACCCCTTTTATTCTTTATGACATGGTTTAGAAAACATTGAAGATTTGAGGAGAGTACGTCAATCTTGGAATACGATAATTAGAAAAAGGGAAGGAACTAGGAAGTAGAAGTTGTGGTGCAGATGAATGCTACCAACTGTGGGTCAAGAATAGGGTCCAAAAGATTAAGTTGCCTTTCCGCCGTACCTCTGAGGTGGTTGATGAAACACCAATGCAACTCAATATCGTTTGTGAAGAAATTGAGAAGTTGCAAGCATCAATTCTAGAGGCGGAAGAGGTAAAGAAGAATTTGCGAGAAGAGTTGATGGTAGTCCATCAAGCATATGAGATTGCCCTGTTGGAAAATGAGAAGAAGACGATTTTTCTTGAAAGATCAAATAAGAGGGCGAAGGTAGAGGAGGATTATAAGCTCAAGCTTCAATGCAATTTAAGGGCTTCTGACGAGTCTTTATGCTGGAGAAGACAAGAAAGAGACCAAGCGCGAGAGGAGGTTGAAAAGTTGAGAAAATGGTTGAAAGATTCATAAATCAGTGAAAGAAATGCAAAATGACAATTGGAAGATTTGAAACAATAGTTGGAGAGAGTGATAGTAGAATATAAGACATGGATGGAAGAAGAAGAAATTGAAAAACAAGAAGTTGTTGCTATGTATCGAGATGCGTGATTGAAGGAACAAAAGGAAGCAAATATGTTAAGAAACTGAATGATGGAACAAGTGGAAGCAATAGAGATGCTTGGGCAAGAAGGGATAATGTGGATGGATCGTTGTGAAAAACTCACTTTCATAGCCAACCAAGCCATTGAAAGGGTCACCGTACTTTTAAGGAAAGCAGAAGCAAGCATAGTTCCATCTGCCACACCTGTTGAGATTATTACTTTCATTCAACATTGTAATAGTTTGATAGAAGCAATGAATAGTTTAATTCGCCGAGAGCGATAGAAACTATGTATTTCAGATATAGAGAAAAATGTTGCACTTGTACCCTTTTAATTATCAATGAACGAGCTTGTTTTGAGTTTTCTAAAAAGATGTTTGTGCCTAGGTTGCGGAATCAATGGTTCTCTAATACCCACATGCATGCATATAAATCTTCATATTTTAACTAGCATCATATGATCTTTCAGAAAAAATCAATAAAGCTGTTTCTCCGACACCCTTATCGGACTCGCGTAAACTCCAAGATCTTGGATGAACTTGAGCAAAACCAAGAAGTGATGAGAGCGGATGTTAGCCAATTGAAGGACAAGGTTGATCGAATCCTAGAGGCTATACAAGCTTTAACGAGAAAGGAAAATATAGATGGGGATCCTCCAACTACGAATGAAGAACACCAAACTACCATTTCTCACCCGCAAGGCTTTACCCCAACTACCCAACAGTTTTGTGCGATAGCCATGCAATTTCCTATGTATGGTATCCCACATGGTTATACTCCGCCCATAGTCATTAATACCATGGACAATAACCCAAACCACTCAACTATCAACCCCCAAAACCTAAACCAGTCACAAATCTCATCTTCTCTAGGCTACGGGCCACCCCAAAACACTATACCCTTAGAAAATATTCCATTAAGCACACCCCCAAGTACCCCATTTTGATGCTAACGGAAATTGGCAACAACCTCAATTTATCAATGAAGATACACAGTCGAAAGAAAAATTCCATGTTTTAGAAGAACGAATAAAAGCAATTGAAAAAAGTAATGTCTATGGTCTTGAAGCTTTTGATATGTGCTTGGTTCCCGATGTGGCGATCCCTTCAAAATTCAAGATACCTGAGTTTGAAAAATACAAAGGTGCCACATGTCCTAAAAACCATCTGACCACGTATTGTAGAAAAATGGCTTCTCATGCTCATAATGACAAACTTCTCATCCGTTTTTTTCAAGACAGTTTGAGTGGGGGCATCATTAAATTGGTATATGCATCTCGAGCGAAATCGAATCCGTTCGTGGAAAGATTTGGCTGATGCCTTCTTGAAATAATACAGATATAACATTGACATAGCCCCTGACAGGATGCAATTGCAAAATTCGTCGAAAAGGGACAATGAAACATTCAAAGAATATGCACAACGGTGGAGAGAGGTGGCATCGCAAGTAGATCCTCTTTTATCTGAAAGAGAGATGGTTGGTATGTTTATGGATACTCTCTAGTCGCCCTTTTATGATAAGATGATTGGGAGTATGTCACCAAACTTTTCTGACATGGTCATGATAGGAGAAAGAGTAGAAAGTGGCATGAGGAGTGGTAAGATTGTATGTGGAACGAGTGGTATGAAGAAACCCCAGATGGGATTTACAAAGAAGAAAGAAGGGGATGCTAATACTATAATGGAAAACCCAAGGGTCTCTTATTCTCCAGCCATGAATTCTTATCGTCCGCCAAATTTTCAGCCCCCGATACCCCAAATTCCCTACATTCCCTATCCATATGTGGCTGCAACCTCACAAGCTCGATACCCCCAATATCACCCTTCACGGTCACCTTATTATCAACCACCCTTGGTCCAACCACCGCCTGCCACGTTTTCCTAACAAAACCAATGGAACCAAAGTCCAATCCCGGATCATTACAAACCACCAGTTAATCGAGAAAAAAGGATAACCCGCTTTGACCCAATTCCCGTCACATACAGCCAATTATTGCTTCAATGGTAGTCCTAAGACCAATGAAACCTCTGGAACCACCATTGCCAAAATGGTACAACCCAAATGCCAAATGTGAATACCATGCAGGAGCCGTAGGGCATTCCGTCGAAGATTGTCAATCCCTAAAATCTAAAGTGCAAGAACTGATTAATGCAAAATGGCTTACCTTCAAGAAAGATGGTCCCAACGTAAGGAGTAATCCCTTGCCGGGCCACAGGGATACCTCTGTCAATGTCATTGAAGATAAGATTGACCAATGTGCAAAAGATGATCATGTATCAGCCATAGAGCCGTGCATGGAAAATAATAGATCTTTCCCAAGACCGTTGGAAATCCTCTATAGAAAAGAGAATCTTAAGCCAACTCCTGGCGGGCCAAATGCAATAATTGTACAAGCACCAATCCCTTTTCCTATACCAAGGCGGTACCATGGAATTACGAAGTCACATCCTACTTGGCCAATCATCAATCAAGTGATAGCTGTGAACCTAAAGAAACTGACGTCACTAACATTTCAGGGACTGGTGGGGTGACTCGGAGTGGTCGAGTATACGCTCCTGAACAACTTAGGAAAAAGGAGGGTCATGGAGAAAAAGGGGAAGAAGTTATGTATCATGCCATAAAAGGACAAGAGACTAGCAAAAAGACGGTGCCTGAAAAGAAGCTAACGAATTTTTGAAATTTATCAAGCAAAGTGAATATAAGGTGGTGGACCAGCTAAATCAAACCCCTTCCACGATATTTGTCCTCTCCTTGTTAATGAACTCTGAAGCACATAGAAGGGCACTGATGAACGTTTTAAATGAGGCTCTTGTTACTCATGATATCACTGTCGACCAGTTTGATGGAGTTGTCGGTGACATCACCGCTAGTAGTTGTCTGAGTTTGAGCGATGGCAAATTACCAGCTGAAGGGACAAAGTATAATAAAGCACTACACATCTCTGTGAAGTGTCATGATCATATTCTTGCACGGGTACTAGTTGATAATGGTTCGTCATTAAATGTTATGCCAAAATCGACACTCTTAAAGCTATTTGTTGATGGAGCATGTATGAAGCCAAGTGCTATGGTGGTGAAAGCACTTAATGGATCCATGAGACAAGTTGTTGGTGAGATTGACCTGCCGATTCAAATCAGACCCTATAACTTTGGAATAACTTTCCAAGTGATGGATATTAAACCAGCATTCAGTTGCCTTTTAGGGAGACCGTGGATTCATGCTACTGGACCAGTGACATCCACTCTCCATCAAAAACTAAAGTTTATAGTGAATGATAAGCTGATAATAATATCTGGGGAAGAAGATATGATAGTGAGTCATCTATCTTCCATGGGCTACATCAAAGACACGGAGGAAGCCATAGAGACTTCCTTCCAAGCATTAGAAATCGCCAATGTTATCTTCATGGTGAAGGATCTCGCTTAAAAGAACCAAAATTGGCTATTACATCATTGAATTCTACCAAAGCCATGTTGGAAGGAGGGTTTTTTGTTAAATTGGGGAAATTGTTGCAAATATCAGAGAAGAACAATAGGTATGGGTTGGGATATGTACCTACCAAAGCTGATAAAGAAAAGGTTGTGGAAGAAAAAAGGGAAAGCAAGCAACTCGTGTAGAAAATTGGGTACCAAATTCACATAATATTCATATTTGTGACATTCGCCAAACCTTTCAAAGCGTTGGAATAATATATGCTGATCAGGTGGCTGTTGTGGAAGAAGATCATGTTAATGATGATATCCTCAAATTAGTGTACCCTTGTCCTCCAAACACCAGTCTCAACAATTGAAAGATCATCGAGTTTCCCGCGTTTGTTAATTCACGTTCAAAGTAATTATGTATTTCAACTCCTTTTGCTCTGCCCACGGCTATAAGGATAATTAATTAGGGCGCATGTATTTCAATTCCGTACTCATTATCAATAAATGCATTTTTGAATTCTCCAACCGTCTTTTTTTTCTATTCTTCTTTTCTTTTTCTTGAAATGGCAATCTTTATTCATATTTTCTTTTTTCCTTTTTCTTCTTAGTTTAAACAATGCAGAGTCGAAAATGAATATGTTGAATATAGCAGCGCTAGAACCCATTCTTATAATTTTGAACACCCAATTAATCACGCTGATGAGGATTGTGAAGATAATTGTGAATCTTCCCCAGAACTAGAAAGGCCAATGGAACAGGAAGCTAAGATAATCCAACCCTATCAAGAACCTGTTGAGGTGATCAATTTGGGGACTGGATATGATAAGAAAGAAATTAAAATTAGTATGTCTATGAAAGAAAGTGAACGAGAAAAGTTGATCAAACTTTTATTCGACTATGTGGACGTCTTTGCATGGTCATATCAGGATATGGCTGGACTAGATACTAATATAGTTGAACACAAGCTACCGCTCAAGCCTGAATGTGCTACAAATAAACAAAAGTTGTGGAGGATGAGGCCTGATATGTCACTTAAAATTAGAGAAGAGGTTAAAAGCAATTTGATGCTGGTTTTCTAGCAGTGGCCAAATATCCTCAATGGATGGCTAATATTGTCTCAGTTCCAAAGAAGGACGGAAAGGTTCGAATGTGGGTTGATTATCGGAATTTCAATAAAGCTAGTCCTAAAGACGATTTTCCTTTGCCTCATATTGATGTCCTAGTAGATAGCACTGCTCAATATTCTCTTTTCTCCTTCATGGATGGTTTCTCAGGTTACAATCAAATTAAGATGGCTCCCGAGGATATGGAAAAAACCACATTCATCACACAATAGGGAACTTTTTGTTATAAAGTGATGCCATTTGAATTAAAGAATGCTGGGGCAACCTATCAAAGAGCAATGGTAACGTTGTTCCATGACATGATGCACATGGAGATAGAGGTTTACGTGGACGATATGATCGCAAAATCTCGAACCGAAGAAGACCATGTTGTTAACCTTCAAAAATTATTTGTGCGATTAAGAAAGTTCAGACTCCGTTTAAACCCTGCTAAATGCACTTATGGTGTGAGATCAGGCAAGTTACTTGGGTTTATCGTTAGTCAAAAAGGGATAGAAGTGGACCCAGATAAAGTAAGAGCAATACAAGAAATATGGGCTCCACGCACGGAAAAAGAAGTTTGTGGCTTTTTGGGTAGATTGAATTACATTGCCAGATTCATATCACATCTCACCGCTACATGCGAGCCAATTTTCAAGTTGTTGCGCAAAGACCAAAAGGTTGAATGGAACGAGAATTGTCAAAACGCTTTCGAAAAGATTAAACAATACTTGTCAAAACCTCCAATCTTAGTGCCTCCTGTTCCTGGGAAACCATATATTATGTACTTAACAGTACTTTACGAGTCAATGGGTTGTGTATTGGGGCATCATGATGAATCTAGTAAGAAAGAACATGCTATTTATTATTTCAGCAAAAATTTCAGCAGCTGTGAAACAAGGTATTCACTGCTTGAACGAACATGGTGCGCATTAGCATGGGCTGCTCGTCGGTTGAGGCAATACATGTTATGTCATACAACTTGGTTGGTGTCTAAAATGGACCTAATTAAATACATCTTTGAGAAACCTGCTCTTACTGGAAGGATTGCCCGTTGGCAGATGTTGTTATCAAAATACGATTTGGTATACGTTACACAAAAAGCTATCAAAGGAAGCGCCCTAACAGAGTATTTGGCCCAACAACCTGTAGAATATTATCAATCAATGCAATGTGAATTTCCCGATGAAGGCATAATGACTTTATTTGAAGAGACTGAATCATCTGATAGAGAAAAATGGACGATGGTGTTTGATGGTGCTTCTAACGCGTTAGGGCATGGAATTGGGGCCATTTTGATTTCCCCAGAGAACCAGTTCACTCCATTTACTGCTAGGTTGTGTTTTGATTGCACAAACAATATCGCAGAATATGAGGCATGTGTTATAGGCATTAAAGCAGCTATTGAATCAAAAGCAAAAGTTCTTGAGGTATATGGAGACTCATTGTTGCTCATCCATCAGACGAAAGGAGAGTGGGAAACGCGAGATTCCAAATTGATTCCGTATCATACCCATATCAAAGAATTGATAGAACAATTCGAGAAGATTACTTTTCACCATATCCCTCGAGAAGGAAACCAATTAGCTGATGCCCTGGCCACATTATCGTCAATGTTCAAAATAAGCACCAGTCAGGACGTGCCGGTCATAAAGATTCAACAAAGGGATAAACCTGCATATTGCTTATCAATAAAAGAAGATTATGACGACAAGCCATGGTTTTATGATATCAAATCCTATGTCAAGAATAAGGAATATCCATTGGGTATTTCAGAGAATGACAAAAGGGTTTTAAGGAGGTTGTCAATGAACTTCTTTTTAAATAGTGAGGTGATTTATAAGAGAAATCATGATATGGTTCTCCTCAGATCCGTGAATCAAGCGGAAGCTGAGAAAATCATTCAAGAGGTTCACGAAGGTTCTTTCGGAACTCATGCAAATGGGCACACTGTGGCAAGAAAAATCTTAAGGGTTGGCTACTATTGGTTGACCATGGAGTCTGATTGCTTTAGTTACGTAAAGAAATGTCATAAATTTCAAATATATGCTAATAAAGTACATGTACCACCCACCTCTTTGAATGTTTTAACATCACCATGGCCATTTTCAATGTGGGGAATGGATGTTATCGGAGTCATCGAGCCTAAAGCTTCAAATGGGCACCGATTTATCCTAGTAGCTATTGATTATTTCACAAAATGGGTTGAAGCCGCTTCTTATGCCAATGTGATGAGAAGTGTGGTTGTCAGATTCATCAAAAGAGAATTGATTTGTCGATATGGCGTTCCAAATAAGATAATCACTGACAATACGACCAATCTGAATAATAAAATGATGAAGGAGTTGTGTGATAATTTCAAAATTCAGCACCATAATTCTTCGCCATATCGTCCAAAAATGAATGGGGATGTAGAAGCTGCAAATAAGAATATCAAGAAGATCGTACAAAAGACGGTGGAGACATATAAGGATTGGCATGAAATGTTTCCCTTTGCATTACATGGCTATAGAACCTATGTTCGCACCTCAACAGGGGCAACTCCTTTCTCATTGGTGTATGGAATGGAAGCGGTATTTTCCATTGAAGTTGAAATGCCCTCGATCAGAGTCCTGATGGAAACAAAACTAGAAGAGGCAGAGTGGGTTCAATCACGATATGACCAATTGAGTCTCATAGAAGAGAAGAGAATGATAGCTCTGTGCCATGGCCAACTATATCAAAGAAGACTTAAAAAAGCCTACGAGAAAAAATTTCGTCCTCGAGAGTTTCAAGAAGGAGACTTAGTGTTAAAGAAAATATTTCCCATACAAAAGATTCTCGTGGAAAATGGACCCCAAACTATGAGGGACCATATGTTGTGAAAAAGGCTTTCTCTGTGGGAGCTCTAATACTTGCAGAAATGGATGGAGAAGACCTTCCACTTCCAGTAAATTCAGATGCAGTCAAAAAATATTATGCTTGAAAAAAAATGATCAAAAATGGGCTCGCTAGGTTGAAAACCTGAAAAGGCGACCTAGGCAAAAATTAGAGCATCCCGATGGATTGAAAACTTGGAAGAGCGGTCCATGCAAAAGTTAGAAAGAAAAAAAAAAAGATCAAGCGGTTGAGACTGGGGCAATTATTATTCTTGGAAGCTGACTAACAGGAGTCTTAAATTAAAAGAATGACTAGCGTTTGTTATCCCTTCAACTAAAGATAAACACATTCATCCCTGCATTGTAACCCTTAGCTCAATTGTATTGTTCTCAATGAAATAAATGTACATTTTCCAATCTTGTCATTCGATGCTTCTAAGCTAATTCAGTCTCATGGTTGTTTGTTCTAGCATTTTTTTTTAAAAAAAAAACCAAAATGTTATTTTATGATAATAAATTTTGGAATTTGAAATATGTGTAAATAGAAAAAATATTTTAATTATTTTGACACTTGAAAAATATATACACGGGAACTCGATAGATTCTCAACATATATGGGGATGTCACAAAAAAAGGGTAATCATTTTAGACAATGCACTTTGTTTCGCCTCAAAAAAGGAGTCACACAAGATGTATGAAGAGTCATCATGCGAACACGATAGTGGTCTTCATTCATCCATTGAATCTTGTGGGCGTAGAAGATAATAAGGATCGGGGAATTAAAGAAATGATCAAGAATTTATCTATAATGCACATAAATCATGCATCTTACATTCATAACTTACTTATACTCACATAAACCATGCGTTTTTATTCATACTTTACCTATACTCAACAACCTTGCATAGTCCATAACAGCGTCAATGATTCATATCTTATTCATACTCAACAATCTTGCGTTACATTGCTCATTTTTATGTGTTTATATTCCATCCCTTTGTTTATCTTCTAAACTAGACTTCTAGGTTACTCGTGATCATCATTTACTTTCTCGTTGATCTACGCATCGGTAACCAATCCAAAGACGATCATCTACTTTCTCGTCGATCTATGCATCGGTAACCAATCCGAAGACGATCATCTACTTTCTCGTTGATCTATACATTGGTAATCAATCCGAAGACGGTCATTTTTATCGATCAACGCATCGGTAATCAATCTGAAGACGATCATTTACATTCTTGTCGATCTACGCATCGGTAACCAATTCGAAGACGATCATGCTCTTTATTTCTGTCGATCAATCATCGGTAACCAATCCGAAGACGATCATTTCCATTCTTGTCGATCTACGCATCGGTAACCAATCCGAATACGATCATTTACTTTCTCGTCGATCTACACATCGGTAACCAATCCGAAGACGGTCATTTATTTTTCTCGTTAATCTGCACATCGGTAATCAATCTGAAGATGATGATTTTCATTCCTATCGATCTTCGCACTAACATTAAATCTAAAGACGATAATTTTCTTTCATAATTCAGTGACCAATCCGCTTTCGCATTAGCAATTTACCAGCTTTCACATTATACTCGCTTTTGCATTATTCTCATAGTTTTTATTTTCTTGCGCCTACGTTGTATTTGTTTTCTCATTTTACAACTTTTACATTCACAATTTGATGGACAAAATTTCGATCCTTATATTTACTTATATTTTACTACAATAATATGAAAACATCGTCATTCATATTTTCTAGTAAAATATAATTAAATAGGGACAGCTGTAGTATCCCAATTTTGTCCGACCAATTAAATAATTCAAAAACAAATAATAAAATAATAATAAAATGTTTAATAAATAGTTTGCACTTATTATTATAAAGTAAAAAAGATCGTCATTTTAAATTTGGTCCAATTTTGAGTCTATATAATTTCCGTTACATTATGTTTAACACCAAAATTAAAATAAGTAAGTAAAACAAAAAAATTTAATTAAAGAAATCTAACTTTACGCATGCTTGTTTCCTTCTATGTGCCAACAATTTTGCTTGCTTTATTGGTTTTGCTTTGCTTTTGTACTTTCTTTCTTTTCTCCATTTTTTCTTATTTTCTGAGTACTGCTGCAAGCTTGCAACAATCCTTTATTTTTGTTTTATTTTTATTTTTGTTTTTAGCCTAATAAGGTTATTATTATTACTAACTGAATACTCAATCAAAATATCAGCCACATTTTTCCTTAATTGTATGAGATTGTTTAATTTTTTGGTGTAAAAATCCAGAACTTGAATTTATTTCATAGACACTCAGATTCATCACTTAAAGCTATAAATTGAGGACAAAAATTTCTATCCAGAGAAGAAAAAAAAAAGAGAACAGAAAAGAATAGGAGAAAGAGATTTTTCTGAACAAAATTTAGAAATCCAACAGGTTTTATTTTTTTTCAATACATCTACAAATATCATCCACCACGAAACCAAAAATCCAAAAAAGTAAAACATAAAAATCAAACTCTCTCATCAAAAACACTATTTCAATCAGAATATTCAACAAAAAATCAAAGAGACCATAGAAAAAGAAGATGGAGGAATTTTACTGCCGCCGGTATAAGACCACCGCTTTTATTTCCAGATTTCATATCGCCGCGGCCATCGCCATCTTCGATTGTCTACACGCGCCTTCGTTAACCAACCACCGCGCTCCTCTACAAGCCACTCCGGCGCAGGCCGCCCCTGTACACGAAATCTTTCGTCATCACTCTTCCTCTCCCATGTTTGTACTCTTTCTATCTAGTTTTTCTTTTTTTTTTTTTTTTTTTTTTACTGAAATTCTATCTAGCTTTCTCTTTTTATTTCTTACTGAACTTCTTGCTTCTTTTTCTGCTAGAAATCGCCAGATGCTTTATGGCTTAGTTTTATTGTTAGCTTTGGTATTATATATGTATATATGTTTACTTTTCCATTCCATTATATGTTTATTTTCTGCTGGAAATCGCCGCATGTTTACTTTTCAATTCCATTATTGTGATTCTTTCATTAAAAACAATATTTTACTTTTTTTTCTTTTTATTTTTATTTTATTTTATTTTATTTTATTTTTTTGAAGTTTAGCTTTTTTTAACCAAAAAAATTAAAATATAAATAATAAGTATTGAAATTGATTGAGATGAGACATCTTATTAATCTTAAATATTTATAACATCTGAGTTGTGACAACTTGATAATCTTAAACTTTAAATTAATTATCTTTTAATAAAATTGGATCGATCAAGATATGACATCTTGTCAGTCCTAGTTTAAAACGCATGAGTTGTGACAAGTCTATGATCTTAAATATTTTTAGCTAATTTCAAACAAACAACCAAACATGCTCGTTATGATAAATTTCTCAGACCCGAGACTTTTTTTCCTTTATCAAACCGACAACATCTTCTAACTAAATCTAATTTCCGCAACAAAATGTATTTCTTTAAAAGCAATCAACACATCTATATTTTTTACCTAAGAACTACGTAGCTTTGATTTCTCAATCGCACCGAGAGATACGTAGGAGCAAGATTGCACTCTTGTCAAGCATAATAACAAAAACCTTTATTTCTCTCTATATTTTAAATGTACTTTTATCATTAGACTATTTTCGTAAAAAGATTATATTTGCATTTTAAAAAGGAGAAATAAATATATTTAAGTTAATATTAATTTTGCACAGTTAATTATAAGTAACCGTATTTTTACGGATGTTGTAGGGTGCTAATACCTTCCCTACGCATAATCGAATCCCGAACTCAAAATTTGGTTTCAAAGACCATTTTTATTTTATTTTTTTTCTATTTTTAAGAGTTTTTTTTTAATATTTTCCCTATTTTAAAATAAATTTTGGTGGCGACTCCATTGAATTCGAAAAACAATCGAAACTTTATGCCGCGATAATATTGAAACTTAAACCACTAATTTGTTCTTGAGTAGAGAAGAAAGAATTTGGAGACACAAGAAAGGAGTGAATCTCATATTATTTAGCTCAAAATAATTTCTTACACTTAATTCAGTATTTATGAGTTAGACACGGTAATTAACTCTAACTGCACATTTTTAATGTTGGTTTCATTATTAGATGATATTTTAGCATATTTTTCTTTTGAAAAAGACGTAGTAGGTATTTTTCTTTTATATATGCATGTGTTTTGTGCTCGAATAGAAAATCATTTTTTTTAACTTCATAGCCTTCTTTTTATTAAATGAATTTGGGCCTGTATCCCTTGTCGCGACACAAAGAATGATTATAATAAGTTCATGACGAATTCGAGAAAAAGAATGATACCTATAACAAACTATTTAAACTAATATTTTATTTAAAACTTTATTTTTAAAAGTATAATAAAAAAATAAAAAAAAATACTATAAAATTATTTTTTTTAAATATCTAAAACAAACTCACCTAACGGTAATTAGCAAGAAATAGATAAGGAATATAGAAAACAAAATGAAGTAACAAAGATATCAATGCATTATTAGTATGCTAAAATATTAAAAAGTACTTATATTTGAACATGAACTGAACAACCATTCATAAAGTAATCAATTACTTGACCATCTATGTATCTATCTCAATAGATAATAATTGTTTTATTTTTTTCTAATTATAGTAAAAACAATTTTAAAATATAATTTATCTATTACAATAGTACAAAGTGTTATTAAAAATATAAATATCATTCGGTTAAATCATCTCGTACATCGCAGATACATGAGTTAATTATAGATAAAAGTAATCATAGATTCATGACATCAAACATCCAAAGTCTCAACTCAAAATTATTTTGTAAATGTTTAATTTTGTGTTAATATCACAAAATCACAATAAACCATCTTAATTTTATATAAACTATAATTTTTTGAAAATCACAATAAAAACCATCTTAATTTTATATAAACTATAATTTTTCAAAATCATAATAATTCTCCGTAATTTTATCTGTCTCACAGTGTAACCGACTTTGCACTTTATAAACCTTCATTTGTGACACCTCCATAAATATCCACCCAAACTCAACACCACAAGTCTCCCCTAATTTAAAACTCTGACGTACTAACGTGTTCGTTGAAGAAGACACAAACGTATAATAACACAACAAGGTGGAGAAGAAACACGAAGCAGCACCACACATTTATGTCACTTTTTTAGTTACAACTACAAACTACAACGTTTATTTTTTTTATACTATCATAAGTGACTACGTGTAGTGTAAAAGATTATGGAATGCAAAAAATTACAAAAACTTGAATTCAATTGATAAAAATGATTTATATAGAATAAAAATATATGTAAATGACTTGTTGAGGTTTGAAATTTTTAAATTTTTTTATAACAAAATTTTTAAAAAAAATTTGATAAAAAGAATGTTTAGATGGAATTTCCTAAATATTTCATAATGTCAATTCAATGGATTTGATTATTAATTAAAAAGAGAATTAAAAAACACTTCTAATTGGACAATTGGTTGAAAAATATGTTTCATAAAATGAGAAAGTATTGTTTTGTAGAACATAAACGAGGAAGATATGCATGAAATATATATCTTTTATCTCTGGCCGAACTTCAAATGATTCAAATGATTGTAATTTTATATTTTGAGGAATTAGAAAGTTAAAACTTAAAAAAAAATTAAAAAAAATTAAAAAATGAAGATACTACTTTATCTCTCTTTCTTTGTTTTTCTTTTGCTCATTATCTACTAAAGAGGGGTGATTTGAAGCTATTTTTTTTTACTCACATAAGCTCTATGCATCGTTTTTCTTCTTCTTCATCTTTTTATTTAAAGTTAGTGTTTTTGGCTCGAAATAAGCCCTCTGCACCATTTTGTGCATTGTTTGTGGTTCAAATTGACATATCAATTCGATCCATTACAGATTCAATCAATGACTTGGTCATCAATGCTTGAATTTGAATGTATGAGTATTCGGATTACTTTGATTATATCAAAACATTTGTAGACATTGTGCCGTTATATGTTATTATTTGGATGTTGCGAGACTGTTCGCAGATTCATCACTTTTATTTTTTAGTAATTTTGAATTTATATTGTATTTTATATATTCTACCAATTTAAAAGAATGCATATCTTTTTATTAGTAAAAAACCATGAGGCGTGATTTTTTGGAACATCCACCCATTTGAGTGCTCATTAGTTAAATATATAAGAAAAATATCAACAAATATTATTGATGTAGTATGGACAGTTCTAAGCACTTGACAATATGGACATGATCGGCCTAACATGTTCAAAGGCATATAGCGACTTTCAAAAATGAGACTTTCAATTGTAAAAAACATAAAAATAGTGGTATAGTCTAGATATTAACCATGGACAATAGACTCCAAATCTAACATATAACTACAAGTAAATTGGCATAATTAATAAAATCATAAACTACTCGGTTTGGAGGCTTTTTTTTCTTTGTTAAGTAAACATTTATTTTAGGCCTAAAGCCCTAGCTTTAGTGGTTTGGGTGGTCCTAAGCATGGATTGGGGAATGCAAACTAAAGATGTTGTGTTTTCTCTTATCATTAACATTTTTGAAGTATTTGGTTTTGTAGGAACATGAATTCTTTGAAGATAATCATATGAATTTGCAATAGATCATTCATAATATCAAAGTAAGTGTCTACTTGTCGGGTACTAACTTTAAGTGATGTATGAGATCTTCTATGCGTGACTTTACGGTCCTTAAAGAATTCGACATTGCTTGTCATGCACCAAATGCTCTGGTGATTAAAGAAATAATAAGGTAGTCCCCTCTGCTACCTTAGATAAAACGCAATACTTATGGTGCTTCTAGTGGTTCCTCTAGCAGTTATGCTTGTGAGAGACTTTTTAGAGATCATTATGGCTCCTTTCTTAGTGGATTTGCAGCTAACTTAGGAGTCTCGACTGCTCTTCATGGTGAGCTGACTGTTGTTATGTTGGTTATTGACTGGACAGTAAAAGAGGTTGGACTAATATATGTTTGGAGTATGATTATAACATCACTACTCAGGCTTTCAGTGATCCATCTATTGTTCCATGACATTTTAAGAATATATGGAGTAATTGCATACAACTTATCGGAGGTCGTCGCTTCATAATCACTTATATTTATTGAGAGGGTAACAGTTGTGCAAATAAATTAGTTAATGTAGATTTTTTATAATTGATTTTATTTGGTAAGATTTGGTATCTCCCTGTATTAAAGAAGATTTATTCCATAGAGTATGACTTTCTAATTTTCGATTTTGCATATTACTTGATGATAGTTGTTGTCAATTATGATACTCTTTTTATTTTTTCTTTGATTTTATCTCATTAGACTTTTCGGTAATTAGTTTTTCATGAAGCTATTAGACATTTCAAAATTCATTGTTTCCTTAGATATTAACCTATTTTCTTTCAGTTTTATTTTGTTTATCATTATTAATACAATTGATTGGAGCGTTGCAAATAATAGATAAATACTTAGAGGTGTTAATATAATTGAAATGTTTAAATAAATATTTATATTTTTTCACTCTAATCTATTACTATAAACAATTGTAAGTTTAAAAATAAATTCTTTAGAATCATTCTAAGTTCATCTTGTCAACGTGGCAATTGGCAACCTCTCAATAAATCATAACAGCTATATGTTTCTTAAAAAAAAAAATATACCTCCTTATAATAATTACGTATTATTCCTAAAGTTCATCTTTTCCTACCGTATCAGTTTATTTCAAAACAGGCGTGGATGCTTCCTTGACTATGCTACATGCATATCATAACTCAAAATTTAAAATTTACAAATTATTCCTAACTTTTAAATGTAATGCATAATAAATAATAACATAATTAATTTAACAAGTAAAGTAGAAAATAAACATTAATAATGCATATTTTATTCAATCAAATATTTAAACTATGTTTGTGTGTTTGTAGATGTATTTAATAAATATCACCTAAAATTTACACATATAATTACGAAATTTTTGAATTTAAACTCATGATATAATAGTCTAACAATACAACATAATCATTAATTTATTAGTTGAATTACTTAAATTATTTTGAAAAGGGATAATGAAAAATAGGGAATGGAATATCCCCAAGAGAAACCATCATGTAGTCCAAATTTAAAGTTACTGCATATTTTTTGTTTTATTGTCTTCCGTCAAATAAAAAACATTTTAAAATTATTTTAAATTTAAAATTAGTATTATATTAATAACATCCATTAAATGAGATAATTAATTTTATTGAAACTCATTGTAAATTATGAGAAATATAAATTATTTGATCCAAGCTTCACATTTGCATTTGTACTAAATAATTTTAAATGAAGACAATTATGTATTATTTTCAAATCATTCAAAGGAAATAATTTAAAAGAATTTATTGGACATAACGTCCAGTTCAAATCCGAAACTTCATAGTTGTGTGAGTTAATTATGGTAAAATTTACGATAAAAATATATATATATAAATCAATGTGTTAACAATTTGAAATTTCATTCGATTAATAAAAACTAATTTGAAATTTCACAAAAAAAATGAATTTTGAAATCCACGCAAACATATATTGAATTGGCAAAAAAAATTAAACAACAATAATTGAATTTGAATATATAATTTTTAACAACAAAATGTTTGTTCTTAAAAAATAACTAAGTATTAAATATTAGAAAAAATTCAAAAGTCTTTTATTTTTTAATATTTATAAAACGAAATTGAAATATAGAAATTGTACCTACAAAAATCTATAATTAATGCATTTCGAGTATGATTACTTTCGGCACATATATATAAAAAAAGTATTTGAATAAAAAATATACACGATCTAATATTATTCTCTTTTAGTTATGAATTTTCAAATGTCACATTAAATAGCAATAAAATTAATATTGGAAGATT
>JBBPBQ010000001.1:36873406-36889025 GCA_037974755.1 Cicer yamashitae | reverse complement strand
TTAATTTGAATTTATAATATTTAACAACTAACGATGTATTCTATAAAAAATAGCTAACTATTAAATTTAGAAAAAGATTCAATTGTTTCTATTTATTTATTTATATAATATTAAAAACATCATTAAGAGGTATTTCAATAATAGATATTTCTTACAATAAAAATTTAAATTCGAATTTACTATATTATAAAAGTCTAATCCCTTTATTATACATACCTTATTTATTTAAAATAGTGTAACAATATATTACATGTCTTAATATTAAAATTTATTTTTCAGATTTTCATGTCAAAGCAATTCGGTGAAAGTTTGTTGTTTTTTTTACTGAAAAATTCAGTGAACGTTATCAATAAACTAACCATACAATTAATAATTTGTAAGCAAATGTTTCACACAAGTCTAAAATGTTAAATGTATATTCACAACCTAAAACCGAAAGGAACCTAAAATGTTAATGTATATTCTTTAACAAAAAAAAAAAAAGAAGTTAAATGTATTTTCCAAAGTACACCGTGGCGTTGATGATATGTGTTTTGTTTCATCAATTTTAAATAATATTTTTGAAAACTAAATTTTTATAAGTTATTTTTTTAAAAGATATAATAAATATTATTATAATTAATTTATAGTATAAATTTTTGAATTCAAATTTAAAATTTAACGTAATAATATCGACATTTATTAATTGAACTAAATTTTACCAATCAAACTATACTATTTTTTTTATGAATAATCAAATGATACTATTCAAATAGAAAGATTAGTTTGCAGTCAAAATAGATGGATTAGATAAAAAAAATTAGATTTATAATTGATGGATCAAAATAATCAATTTATCATCTACTAAAAACTCAAGTATAAAATCCAATTCATTCAATTAATTGACAATTTTTTATTGATGAATATCCAATCCATAAAAAAGTTATTTAGTTTTTATAATTACTTAGGCTTGCGATGACGGTTCAAGTGGCAGAATCATGTTTTTAAAAATATTTAATATTTAAAATAACTGTTATAATATTTTTTATAAAATAATAATATTTAATTTTTATAAAATGATAACATGTGATTCCTTCACATCAATTAATAAATCATTAATTTCCTAAAAATAAATAAAAAGTAATTCATTGGATTT
Organism: Cicer yamashitae; assembly: GCA_037974755.1. Lineage (NCBI taxonomy): Eukaryota > Viridiplantae > Streptophyta > Magnoliopsida > Fabales > Fabaceae > Cicer > Cicer yamashitae. The sequence continues at coordinate 36,887,890 of JBBPBQ010000001.1, read as the reverse complement.
CATTCAAAATTTTTAAAAAGTGATATATTGAATTTTTAAAGTAAGTTAGACGGATTATTTACCATCCTAATTATTAAATGAATGGATTGAATTTCATTCATTTTTTTTCATAGTGGATAAATTAAATGAACTTATAATTAAATAAATTAGATGTATGATAAAAAAAAATTGGATTGAATTATCACCTTAACATTGGCCATTATGCACAAGTAATAAAACTCAATTTATAAATAAAACTATTGATATTGTTGGCTTGTTTGTTACCATCTGTATTTATATTTAGAATACTTATTTATCTCATTACTATTTTCTATTAGTATCTTTATTTACTATTTCTGAATCCACCTAACCATATTTTTGTCAACAATATTTTTAATAACAAAAATTAATACATTCAATAATTTTCTTTATCTTCATTACCCCATTTTTTTAAGACAAAATCCCTATCAAACGTTTAAATCTCAAACACCATAAAACTTTTCACCTCGGTTTCTCTCATTCTCTCATAACAATCCTTCACCAAATTCAATTGAGAAGAAAAAAAAAAAAAAAACAGAACCAAATCAAACATGGCTTCATCCATCACAACCCTCAACTCATCAAGATTACTTCCCATTTCCAAAGAACAAAACTACCCATCTTCCCATTTTCACTCAAACCTTCTAAAGGTTTCATCTTTCCCTTCTTCATTACCTTCTAGAACCTCTTCTTCTTCTTATTCTCTTTCTTGTTCTGTTACTAAAGACCCTTCCTCTGTTCTTCCATTGCTGGATCATACAAAGCTTGATAATGGGTCGGTTGTGCCTCAAAGACCGGATTCGTTTGGGAGGTTTGGGAAATTTGGTGGGAAATATGTTCCTGAAACTCTTATGAATGCTCTCACTGAACTTGAGGCTTCTTTCTATTCCCTTACTGCTGATGAAGATTTTCAGGTTTTGTAAAAAAAGTTTGGATTTTTTTTAATAAATTTTTTATGTTTATTTTTAAGGGAATTGCTACATTTTTTTTATTCTGTGGAGCTGTTTCATTGGATTTGGTTACTGCGGCCAGAAGATAAGTAAAGTCTGGCCAATAATTGTTTCAGCTAGAATTCAAATTCGGATTTTTTCGAATGATTCGTCCTTAATTGAATCTCATTAACTACTTGAGTACAATCAGTTGGTTGGGTTGAGATGAATTTTTGCTTATAATGAGTTTTGTTTTCAAAGTTGCACTTTTTTGTATATTTTTTTTTATTAATTTTGGTATTGCACACTAATTGATTGTTGAAATGTAGCACTGAAGGAAATGGTAGTTTTTTTTTTTTTTTTGAAAGTTGAAATATGTTTGGAATGTCATTTTGTTTGTTCAATTGAATCCTCTTTGGTTTGCCATGGAATTAGGGTTTTGCCAGAAACTGAGATGAGGTTATGTTTTTGCTATGGGGAATGGGGAGAACCAAGGATTGCACTGGAACTTGTTATTTTGATCTACACTGTTTGATGTTTTACTTCCTTTTTTTCTTCTTTGCTGTTTCTTGAACTATTGTTGCTTGTAAAATTCAGTTTTATGATAATTTGAATGTTTACCATTTTTGTTTCATACAGAACTAATCAATATAGAAACTCTTTCAGAATATTCCTTATTATTTCATACACTTTGATGCTTGTAAAGTTTGCACTAATTGTGACAATCTGAATGGGTCATTAAATTGTCAAGCTTATTTATTAATGTTTACTGGAGCACCATAGATTTATTTACTCAATTATTTACTCACAATCGCACATACATTAGCATTCAACTGTCGTAAATGTAATTTCTAGGAAGGAAATCTTCTGAGATAGATATTTTTAAATTGCAGAGAGAGCTGGCAGGGATTCTAAAGGACTACGTTGGTCGGGAGAGTCCTCTTTATTTTGCGGAAAGGTTGACGGAGCATTACAAGAGGCCTAATGGTGAAGGGCCTCACATTTATCTGAAGAGGGAAGATCTTAACCACACCGGTGCTCATAAAATTAACAATGCTGTTGCACAAGCTTTGCTTGCCAAGAGTTTGGGCAAAAAACGCATTATTGCTGAAACCGGAGCTGGACAGCATGGAGTTGCTACTGCTACTGTATGTGCTCGATTTGGTTTAGAATGCATTATTTATATGGGTGCCCAGGATATGGAAAGGCAATCGCTGAATGTTTTCAGAATGCGTCTTCTTGGTGCTGAGGTATAGCCGTTGTTATTGTAGTTCCATTTGATTTAGTTTATGTATCTTATGTTTATTCTCTGATTTGTTGAAAATAAAAAAAGATTGTAAAAATTCTCCCTAAAAAAGTTAATTTTATTATGTTTATTGTTCATGACTTCATATGAATTATCATTGGCTTAAGACAATTGTGTGGTTTAAGGTTGTCAACTGTTAGCTATGAAGCACCGACACAGACACAGACACAGACAATGACACTGGACACCGACACCGACACTGACACTGACACCAACACATAGACGTCGATAATAATTTGAGAAAATAAATGTGATTGTATGTGATCACAAGTGTTAGTGTCCTGGCACCAACATGTGTCAAACACTCACGTCTTCAATATAAAGTGTCAGTGCCACATTGAGGATTAGTGGTTGCAATCATGTCCAGTTTTACGATGATAGCACAGAAATATATAACTTGGGACAAGACAGACATGCAAATTTTGTAAGCAAAAATAAAAATTTCAACACCATATTGGAATTTTAATTATATTGACTAATTGCAGCATCCAAGACTAAATGTCGACTGATTTATTTATATAAAAGCTTGGATTGTTTTATTACATTGTTCATATGCGAAATTGTGTCTTTATCTGGCATTGAACAAGGTGTAATGATCATCGAGTGTGACTAAACCTAATTGCTATATATTGAGTTTAACAGATCTACATTTGAAAAATGTGATCTATTCAATTGTGTATCTAATAGCTGAATGCTGTGATATAGGTGAGACCAGTCCATGCTGGGACTGCTACACTTAAGGATGCTACATCCGAGGCAATTAGGGACTGGGTTACCAACGTTGAAACAACTCATTATATTTTGGGTTCTGTTGCCGGGCCACATCCATATCCGATGATGGTGAGAGAGTTTCATGCTGTGATTGGCAAGGAAACCAGAAAGCAAGCTTTGGAAAAATGGGGAGGGAAACCAGATGTTCTGATTGCATGTGTCGGTGGAGGCTCAAATGCCATTGGACTTTTCCATGAATTTGTTGATGACAAAGATGTTAGGCTAATTGGCGTGGAAGCTGCTGGCTTTGGCTTGAACAGTGGCAAGCACGCAGCTACCTTAACGAAGGGAGAAGTTGGAGTTTTGCATGGAGCTATGAGCTATCTGCTGCAAGATGATGATGGACAAATAGTTGAACCTCACTCTATCAGTGCAGGGTAATTCTTCCAACTGAATAGTTCAATATCATCAGCTTTCTTGTGTCGATTTAGATTATGTTTGTTCTGATTGTGTTGTTATGCTTTAAAAAAATTGTTTTTTAGCTTGGACTACCCTGGTGTCGGACCTGAACATAGCTTTTTGAAAGACTTGGGTCGTGCTGAATATCATAGCATCACTGACAATGAAGCATTGGAAGGTAAGACTACCATGACTCTGTTGCTTATATTACATGATTACACATATAGGCAAAAATATTTTGTATAAAGTGAAAATTTGGATGGATCGTTAAATTTAGTTGTCACAATTTGTTTCCCTCTCCTTCATTTGCATTGACTTTCTTGTGAACTTGTTGAAATCAAAATATTGTATTCATGCCTGTTCAATCAGTAAATGATATTTATGGGAATTTTAAATGTCTAAAGCAAGTTGCTTTTGGAAATTAGGATATTATGATTTGGTGCATATCAAATCTTCAAATCAACAATTTTTGTTTTTTATGTGATCTCGCAACCGACCTCTAGACGCATGTATGCTTCTTGTAGATATATGAATCTGCAATCATGTAGAACATAAGTCTTGATGGGGATCATTTAACTAGGGAAGTAAGGAAGGTTCATAATTCAATTGTATAAACAACATTTTGCCATTTTCCATATAAAATCTAATAAAATGCATGATATGAATTTTTTTTTCAAATAAAAAACTGATTTGTTGGTTAGATGTTAATGCTGCTTTATTATAAGATCCTGCATCTCTATCTAATATTTGAAATTTTTTATTGAATGCGCAGCTTTTAAGAGAGTTTCACGACTTGAAGGCATCATTCCAGCTCTCGAGACATCTCACGCGTTGGCTTATCTAGAAAAAATTTGTCCAACCCTTCCTAATGGAACAAAGGTTGTGGTTAACTTCAGCGGCCGAGGTGATAAGGACGTTCACACTGCTATCAAGTACTTGAAGTTGTGAAAAGGTTGTGTTCTTGTATCAAATAATCGTTTAGCTGCTAAATGGGCTTCATTTTCATACTTAGTGACAGAATTAGTTCAATTTAATTTTAAAAAAGCAAGCTATAGTTAAAGAGCCATGCCATGTAGATTTGCTTCTCGGAACTGCTTATATACAGTCTTTCATAATCTTCTGTTTTGAGTTTTACATAAAATGAATAAATGCCACAAAAATGTACTGTGGAAGTTTGCTGCTTGAGATTTAAAACCTGATATGAACGAGATTTTAAATCGCAGTCGTATGTGATTCTTGATATCACTGAGTTGATAAGAGAAATCAGAATATTGAATGCTGCAGTATAATTTGTGGTCGCAGATGATTTTTTCTAAAACCTTCCCCATGAATATTCATGACACAATAACCTTTGACTTTGAAAATTGATCTTGTCAAGAAATAAATACTTCACGTCCTTTACGTACGTAATGTTGCACTTGTAGGAGAAAAGATATAGGACTTAAGAGATTCTCTCTATTTTAAAAAGAAATTGGCATCTTTGTTATTATGGTTTGTATGTAAAAAAATGTTTAATTAATATCATATTTTTGTAATGTGTTATTATATCACTTATATACCCCAAAATTATAGTAAATAGATATCTCTATTTCATTTAGTATTTATATTTGTATACTATTAGGAAATATTGAAATCACCAAAAAAAATGAAAGGATCTCAACTCATGTCTATAACTATGCATTAATAGTGTGACTTTTCTACACAGCAAAAGAGTATCTATATCCTTTCAACATTTTTTATTGGGGATTTTTTTTTGAAAGTTTCGCCTTTTTATGTGAGACTTGTACAAGTGTTGTCTCCACAACTTAAAATTTATCCTTATGTGATTAGAGCGTCTTCAATGGTCATTTTTTATGGAACTTACTTTGGATTTCATACACCACTAACAAATGGTTTTCACATGTCAAGTCATACTTATACATCTACACCGTTTGCTTCAATGATAAAAAAATTATCAAATGTATCTTATTCCAATGGTTGAAGAAAGAAAATTACTTTTTAATTCTATGCTACCGTATATTAAATAAGCAAATTCAACAAAATTGGTGAAACTCAATTTTGCCATCTTAAATTCCTTCAATGGAGAGAAAAAAGAGAAGTGCTATATATCACTGAGAAACTTTTGTGAAATTTCCCGACGGACTAACGTGTATTAATAATAATAGAGAAGAACAGTTTTATTTAGTATTTGGTAGAAAACATAGGGTTGACCGATCAATTAAAATCAATCGTGATGACTCTCGCAATAAAAATCTCTCGCGAGAATCACCATTTTCTGAGAGAAAAAGAAGCAATGGATTCATTCTCCCATGAAATCCTATTAGATACCCCATTAAAGTTTGTTTTGGATCGGACTAAGGCTCTTCAAGCGTCTCTTTATGGGCTTTAGTCCAATCTAGCAAAAGTGCCAAACTACTTGTGCATTTGGACGCCGAACTCTGGCTCAAATGTCGAATTTTCCACAGTCAATCATAGCCGTTCATTGACAATCAGATGGTAATCTATTTTTTGCGTCAGTTTACTCACAACAGCGTAACCACCTCCACATGACCTTCCCTTGAATAATTTCTCTATAAAGTGTTCTGCCTTCCAAAATAATATATCTGTTAATTTATTACATCTCACTTCCTTCAACTTTTTGTATGTGCTCCACCAAAAGCGAAGCCATCGTCAACAATGATACACCACCACCAAAAACCATATTTGACCGTATCCAAATGTGAGTGTACTGTGTACATGAGCACACAACAAAATTCTTATCAAGAATTCTGTTTGCACCACATTTTGTTTATACCACTCAAACACAACTTATTTTAATGATTAAGTAAAGAAATATGCTTCTTAATACACACTCATTATTCTAAGTACAAAAAGGTGCAAAAATGGAAAACGTGGGGAAGAATCATTTCTTAATTTTTAGCTGTAAATTGCTTAAAAAGAAGTACTCTTTTATCTTTAACGAAAATATAAAAAAAGAAAAGAAATTTTCAAACACACATACAATTTAGTTCATTAACTTGGGAGGAATTTATAAGGTGACCCACATTATTTTGGAAATTTTGGAAGTAAGCTGTTTACTTGTGGTTATTACTAATGGAAACCTTATCCATGAAATTGTTTTATTTGGAACTCACCTCAATCTTAAAATATATCATCCACAACATCCCCTATAAACTAGTGTCTCTAACAAAATTTATACAAATATTTTAAAAGGGTTCATTTTGATTGCTCTATCCATCTTCATCTTCTCACGTCTTGTGGCAGTACCTTCATACATAGACACTCTCCATGAAACTGGTTCAGTTCTCTTTCTCTCTTTTCATCTATCTCTCATATCTACTACCTTGTCTCTTGTTATAAGCATCATTTTACAAGTTTAATTTTACACATTAAAAAATTTAATTAAGTAGCGTATTAAATTTCTTTAATTTGTGTCAAAATTTATTGTTTTAGTTAAACAGTGACACATCAAAAGGTAGTCGATGAAAATATTTTTTTTTTACTAAAAAGGTAGTCGATTAATGTATCTAATGATTTGAAAAATGACTTATATTAAAAGATGATTTTTTTTAAAAAAAAATGGAGCATAAATTTAGGAATATAAGTATTATTCTTCTGAATATTTTTTAATTAAAGTGCTTCTTGATTCCTATCGTGTGAATTCTTTTACATTATTGGATAATGTGAGGCTCAAATATATCAATTGACAATTAACAATTGTATCAAATTATATGAAACTTTCATAATGTGTATATTCATATGTTTTCACGTGACCATGTTAGTAAAAATTTCATCAAACCTTCAACAACCAAACATTTTCCTTTAAGCAGGGTCATAAATCAATCAATACCATAAAGTTATGTAATAGATAAAACCACATATTCTTAAACTTTAGCTCAACTGACAAAATATTGATATTGTTAGATTGATCGTCTTATTCTAGATTCAAACTCGAAACCTCGCAGTTAGGTGTGAGTTTATGGTGGTATTTACCGCCACTTCTATAGACAAAAAAAGACTGACTATCTGCAATGAATTAGTTCAAATGGTAAGAGATTTGAACCTCTTAAATAAGTGTTCAAAGGTTAGATCTCTGACTTATTTATGGAGAAAATCTAGTTAAGAGGGGAGAAGTTATCTTATGTGTCTGCAAATTCTCTGACAGAGAGAAATCACCTTATATATCTGCAAATTCTTTAACGAAAATTAATCACGCCAAACTTGAGGTGAAAACTTTTAAATTATGAAGCGCTCCTAGTCTTTCTTGTGTTTTTCTACTTCTAACTCTAGTCTTTCTTGTGTTATTCTACTTCTAACTATTAGACTATACTCTAGTAAAAAAAACTATTAGACTACATACTAGTAGATAATGTACCAATGCTTCAGGTGTCTTCTTCACACATGTCCATATTATGATTATCTTATTGAGATTTTATAATTTTCTCGAACATGAGTACTGCTCTATTTTTATTTTTAATCTCATATATGTTGTTAAAAATTAATCCTTAAATTCTAATTATCGTCTCATCTAAAAAAAGTCAATACAAAATTCTCCATAATGATGTATATGTGTCCCATATGACATACCGCTTTAATTGACGGTAAGTGAGGCCTAAAATAAGCCTTAAATTGCTTTAATTGTGAAATACTGCTTGATATTTTTATTAATTTAATTTTCTGATAGTAAATAATTTATTGCGTTGAAATAATAATTTCATTTTATTAGCTTGGAAAAGAAATGTGGTTGAAGTGAAACACGTAATTTGGGGAATAAATTAGTGTGGATTATTGAATTGAGAATTGCATTAATCAACAATGGAGAGAAAACTTGTGCTTCAGAATAATGAAAAGTCGCTTTCTCACAAGACAAAGTTCACATGGAAAACTTGTAAAGGGTGAAAAAGCAAGAAAAAAAAAATGAAAGGTTGACAATCGCTTAATAAACTTCAATAAAGCCGAAAATTGTTCATGAAAACTCGGATTCAAATTCTGATTGTAACAATTTTTGATCAAATTTTATTTAACTCTCAATTAAACTCAGGATTATTATGATTCATTTCTTTGAGAACCAAAAAGTTAAAAAAAAAAATAAATAAATAACATATAAAGCTCATTAATATTATATCCCAAGTTGCATTTCATAAATATTAATCATAAAAAATAATAGCATCAAATAGATCACACGCATAATATTATAGATAAAACTCCTTATATAGTAAACAATGTTTTGAGAAATTATTATTCTCGGACTATATAAACAGGAACTTTTATTTCAATCCATTGGCATTTAAGAAATTGAAAAACAAAAAACCTCTCTAATCATCTGTTTCATGATAATGTTTCTCAGCATCATTATTTCTGATTATTATTATTATTGTTTATCTACAGATACTAACAGCCGGATCATCCTAGTCTTACAAAAATCCAGCAGCCACATGTTCCAAAATCAACTTCCTTGTAGTAGTCTCTAGAGGAATTTTTGTTCCACAACTCTATTGTTTTGCCTGCAAAATAACAAGTATGCATCAATCAAAAAATGTTATTTTTAAAAGAAAAACAGTTATTTATTTCTAAGGAATCTAATCAATATTCTAAATTTTTTCTAACCCTTCTTTTTTCTTCTACTTTTAGTGGTCAATATTGAAGCTCCTATTTGAAGACTCAATTTGAAGGTTGAATCAAATATTTGGTGCAGTCAACATGGAAACTTTAGAAGGTAAGCCAACTCATGTTGACATTGATTGAAATGGAAAAAAGGAATATTGTGATGGTAGGTAGGGTAGGTTCATAGTTCAAACCAATGGAGTTAGGTAGCAATTTAAGGGATAGTTTTGTTTTGCCAATAAAACATTAAATCACCTAACTTCTGAATAGCACTATTAGATAGGAAAATAAGACATCCTGAGGCACATTTAACACTCTAATCTACATTTCTACCCTATGAGTCTCCATTTTTTTCCATAGTTAACTCTTGATGAGTTGATATATTTCTACCTAACCCTTTTCATAAAGAGAATCAGTTTTACACAGATTGCAGTTCTATCCCTGCTAGTGTCATTGGAGGGAGGCAAATGTAAATCTATTTGTAAGTGTTCAGTGAACCCTAAAGTCTTCCCTACCTTGGACTGAGGCACCATCCCGTCATCCTAAATTTGTTTTCATAAAAAGGAGAGTGAAAGTTTCAAATCCTGTTGCAGTTTTTACTCCAGTCAAAATAACAATGCCTTCACCCACCAATGTGATTTGCTAGAAGGGTTCACCACTTTTGAGGTTCTAGTCCTCCTAAATTTCCTGTAATGTGCAATCCACAAACACCCTAAACACATTCTCTCTCTAAACATTATTTTCTTCCAATAGCGAATAATATGGGAAGCGGGTATAGTAAATAATGGCATACGAAGCACCAACACAGACACAAACACTAGTTGCAACACTGACATGTAGTGTAGTCACTGGTAATAATATAAGAAAATGGAAGTGGTTTAATATAACCACATGTGTCAGTGTCATGTCAAACACTGACATGTGTCGGACACTTGACATGCCTTTGATTCAGAGTGTCTGATGCAACATATCAAAATAAAAAATGATAAGAAAATACCTGTGAGTATAAGAAGGTCCCGAAGACAGCAATTGCGGCTCCAAGAGCATTGACGGGCTGAACTGGTGTGTGGAAGATGATAATTGAAGATACTATGACAGATATACGTTTCATGGTGTTTCCAATGCTAAATGTCAAGGGAGAGATCTCATCCAAGGACATGTAAGACACCTGATTGTATAGATGATAGAATATACTCTGAGCTGCTACCCACCTGTTGTGTGCATTTATCAGCCATACTTTTAGTCATAATATGGAGAGGCGAGGCTTTCAAAATCGAAAGATAAACGGCAGTGAAAAAAAAAGATTACTTAATCAGAACAAGGAAAAAACTCCGCTTACTGTTGCAAAAACATATTCACTTATGATGTATGATTTTACCGTTAACAACACTAATCGTTTATTCTGTCATTAATGTTAACTCATAAAAAAATGGGTATTGGTGATAACCAGTCCATTGCTCCTCAGTCCTCACAGACAATCTCTTGGCTATCAATTGTAAATTAACATGATACAGAAAGGAAACTCAATTCTGCAACTACAGAAATTGAAAATTGGCATCAATTTTATCAAGCAATACATGTTCTCGTGTATTCTCTACACTGATATTCTGAAGTAAGTTCATATTTTTTTATTTATAAAAATGACATAAATAAATCTGAATCAGAAAATGGAGAAATGCCCACCGAAAATAACTTCTTATGTTAGGAGATGCATACAGATTTAGATGAGTGCAACCGTGATAACAAACATAATAGATATAACATTAACTCAAGTAGACATCTCGTAATTACCATATGAATTGAGGTCCAATTTCAGAGAGAGCTGTTTGCCATCCAGCAGCCCACATTTGTGGCCCTTCCACGGCAATTGCAAAGGGTGTGAGAATTGCAAGGGACAAAATAGATAAACAAGCATAGTAGTTCATTCCGCTAACAGATTTTCCCTTCATCCCCTTTTTCGAAAAGATGTTACGGAACACAAATGCCAAATTTGATATCATAGCCCCCATAAAACCTGAAAAACGAAAACAAAAAACAAAGTCAGTGAAATCAAATTCGGGAGAGTACTAAGAACATCCTGCGGCAAAATTATGAGAAACACATTCCAACACAAATGACCTACGAAGCATTGACACAGAGAGCAGACACAACATTGACACCAACACTTCGACACCAATAATAATTTGAAAAGGTGTCGAACACCAGACATGGCTTCAATCTACAACACAAGTAAAAGTTTGAAAAAATTGAAGTAATTGAATGTAACTACATGTGTCGTGTCGAACACCTGACAAGCCTTCGATCTAAAATGTTATACATAGCAAATAACCTTCCCTAGTGGCATCAATGGGTTGGTGGATAATCTCGAGCATGATTAGACAACAAATGCTGTAAAGACCAATTTGCTAGCCGAAAAAATGCAAAACACCCAATTAATCAACACAATCATTTTCAAGTCCAATTTGCAATTCTAGTCAGTTTGTCATCCCATCTCCAACTTATTATTGTATCAAACAACATATAAAAAAGCAAAAACAAAATATTCTTAAAGAGTCAAGTTCATTACCAATCATATTGAAATTGAGCTCAGTCACAGCAGCAAGTGCACATCCACCAATGATTGGAAGTAAGGACAGATAGACTGGCGCGGGGAAGGTCTCACCCAAAATAAATCTCGAAACCAGAACACTAAAAGCAGGCTCACCACTCTTGATAATATGTGTAAATGATACCGCAACTTTCGACATACTAACCGTAGCGGCAACATGTCCAATTGTGTGTGCAACAGCAACCTGAAGTTGAAACACCAAATACTAAAGTCAACACTATCCATCCAAATTGATAAATGAATGAATGAAAATGACCAAATTGCTTCATAAATTTTCTCTATTTTGTTTTTTTCTGAACTCAACCAACAAAGTTATCATCCAAGTGTGTGTTAAAAATTGCAACAAAAAACATAACAGCAAACAAACAAACAAACCTTTCAATTCATCCAATCAATTTTTCATCTAAAGAAACAAACAAAAACAAAATCTAACTTACAGGGAACAAAGTCTTCCAAAACTCAAAATCAGTTTTAGGTGCTTCAGCTATCCTAGTGGCCCAAGAGACCAACATCATAAGGGAGCCACAAGCAAGTGAGAGAGTTGAAGTGAGCCAAGGGTAAGGGTATGCATTCAAAACCTTCTTGTTATAAATATTGAAAACAACATTCAAAGCCCACCAAGTTGCAAAATATATCCCAATTTTTACTTTTTTTGCAGCTTCAGATGGTGTTCCTGCACCTTCAACCTCTGATCTATCAGCTTCATAAGCTTCACACTTAACCAAATCATCACTTCCAAAACCCTTCACCGAATCAAAACTCTTCACTGACCCAAAATTTCCAACACCAACACATGCAAGGTGAAGAGGCTTTTGCACTGAAACAAGAGATCTCTGTGATTTTCCTCTTACCAGTGAAGGTAAAAACGACTGTGGTTGAACTAGGGTTCCATGTCTTTTCCTTAAAACAACATCAGAACCACTGATCGCTATACTAGGTTGTTGTCTCAACGATGAAATCATGGTTTTTAAGAAAAGGGTATCTTAAAAATCAAAACTTTCCGACCAAAACCTTAACTCAAAGGAAAAGAAAAAAAAAACAAAAGAAACCAACCAGAAAAACAAAAATCAGAGACAACCCTATTGTGTCAGGGTCGTGAAATCAACTCTCACGATCCTGAACACACTGTTTATATGTAAAAAGAATGTGTTTTTAGGTTCTGATCATGCCCCTTTGAGATCTTGAAAGGTTTATGGGAAACACAAAACACTGCAAAACAATAACAAGAATACAATAATAATAAATAAGAAAAGGGAAAGGGACAATGAAAATAGTAAGGAAAAAAAGTATAGAGGAAAAATAAGGAAAGGGAATGATACCTTGGAATCTCTGGTATTGAATGAATTAAAAATTAAAAATAAAAAAGTATAAATGCCATGAATATTTTTATATGGTCAAATTTGGTTGTTGTTTCTTGTTGATGGTTGTTTAGTTTTAGTATAAAATAGTTTTAGGGGATACTGTTGTTGTTGTTGTTGTGCGGTTTGGTGGTGGAGGCGTTAAGGTAAAGAGAAGTTTTTTACTTCCTCTTTGAAATCTCAGTCCAAATTTAAAGTCCCTAACAATAACAAATTTCACGTGTACTCTCTCTTTCTCTCTCTCCAAATCAAATGTAATCTAATCAAAAAAGAGTAAGGAAAGATTATGTAATCTTTTGGAACTAATCGATGGAGCCAGTATTTCCTAACCATATTCTTTTTTTTTACGGTGTACATTTATGTGGAAAAAAAGGATCTTTTGCGGTATATTCTACTACTAATGTGTAGGTGTCAATCAATTAAAGTCATTTGATTATATATATTTTCTAATTAGTTAAAATTAGTATTTTTACTTTAATTTTGTGGTCATGAAAATGAGACAAAATAATATACAGATTATAATTTTTTTTACATATTGTTTTTTTTTTCATGTTGTTTTTTTACAAATGAATTATTTAAAAAAATAGTTGAAGCGTACAAATATTTGTGACAAAAAGATCAATTTATTATAAAATTATAAATGTGACAAATATTTGTCACTAAAAAATCAGTTAAAAACGATCCACATATGAGGATAAAATAAAGACTTTAGTCGAGAAAATTTTGTGACAACAATGAATCTAAAACATAAGATATTATCTTATTTAAATTTTTCAAAAAAAACTCTCACAATTTATGTCATGTCTTTAAAATTCACGTGAAAATTGTTATTAATTTATGGAAGAATGATATTATTTACCATTAGAAATTTTTTGAATTTTGTTTATTTAAATATTTTTATTGTAATCATATATTAAGTTTTCAAATAAGGTTATAGTTTGCTTCAATTATTTTTTTCAATAATATTTATCCTCTCCCTTAGAATATAAAGTTACAAATTTTAATAAATGTAATCAAATAGATTAATTTATGTACATATCATCTAATGCATTATATGTATAACACAAAAATATAATGTTCATGATTATATTATAATATGACCATAAAAATGATGCATAAAATATTTGTCGCGTATATAAATTGTAGGCTCTGAACTGTGAAAAATTATAGTCAGTGTATTATAATTGTTCATATTTTTATGTCGACGATATTTTTAAAAAATACTTATTTTAATTAATTATGTAATGAAAAGTATTTATCTCTTGTATAGTAATTATAATAATCTCAAATTAGTATATTCTAATTATTTTCATTTTATTTAGAAAATGTCATATAAACACAAAATTTAACTAATTGTTTAGTGGCAAATATTTATCTCGTGTTTGAATTTACACTCTAAATACTTATTTAGTGATTCATTTTCACATAAAACAACGTGAAAAAAAAAAAACAAAGTATGAAAAAATTATAGTTAGTGTATTATAATTATTC
>JBBPBQ010000001.1:36752018-36859222 GCA_037974755.1 Cicer yamashitae | reverse complement strand
TTTTTTAATTTATATATATATATATACATATGTATAATTTTTATACTTTTTTTAAGAGTTGCTGAGTTAATCATTTTTCTTATCCTATCTTGTTGATGTCTAATCCAATTTATATTTTGGATAAAAATATTTTAACTACAGAGACATTATATGATAATACTAAGAAATAACTTATTATCTTATTATCTCTTGTTGATTCATCAAACACTTGATTGAGAGAATATATGATAGTTTATATCATATTTTGTCTTTTATCTTGAACATCAAACGTGTAGCACCATCTATTGGTATATGCAAGCTTAATGTTAAAATAGTTGAAAATTTGTTGAAAAGTAAAAACTTTATTTATTAAAATACTACATAAAAAAACCTCAATTTTAAAGAGTATAAGTCTAGACATTTATAAACTTATAATTTTAAAAATGCTTTGAAACCACATTTTGTTTGGTTAGAGTGTAATGTAATTAAAATAAAAGGACTTCATTTTTGACGTTATATTGTGAGATCTTTCACAAAGATCAGTTCACTGTTAGCACCTAAAATGGTTGTTGTACATTGACAATCACAATTCAAATATATAAAAAATTAGAATGAGCATAATAGATGTTCAAGCAACACATAACCTTTATTTTATTTATATACCAATTCATTATCATTATCTAATTTAATTAAACTCATCTCTTATCTTATATATCATACAATATCAACAAATGATACATAATCAATCAAACAACAATTTTAACTTATAAGTAACAATCAACACATATATTCTAATCACCCAACTAATGTAATCGACACATAAGATGCAATGCAACATAATCATCAACTAACTCTAACACATAGATTCAACTAAATCTCAATCGATACGGATAGAGGAGTTACCTCCAACCCAACGAACAAAAGATGTCTAGTCGGAGTAACTTAGTTTCTACAATGGATTGTCCCAACAATATATATCTCGCATTTACATAAGACTTCTTATCAATAATACCTCAAAACTATCCTTACTTTGATTTTGATCAACACACCTCTGTTGAATTTGATTAATGCAAGCTTACTTTAATACTTCTACGTCTTAAAAATATGGAAACAGTCAACACTCTCAAAAGTCAACGCTCTGCTCAAAGTCAACGATCTACAAGTCAATCCTCTAAGCCCAAATCTTTGATGAAGTCAACAACTCAATATCCTATGCTCATCAAAAGTTTTAACCTTTGATGGATCATCATATGATATTCCTGCTATTTTTATCAAGATACGATGAATCAAGTCTGAAGATAAACCTGGAAAAGTATTGAATATTGATTCAAGATTTCTGAATATTGATACGATCCATATTTTATGTACAAAATTTATGCATATCATTACAACGGTCAAAAACCCTAATTTTTGTGGAAGCTCTCTATATGAAGACGTGTGATCAGTAGTGCAAGAGCAAGAAAATACGCAAGTACACAAAAACTACAAACATACAACAACCTTGAAAAATTTGTACTTACTGAAAAATTCTTTTACATTATGAGTGCATATCTTTGTAATATTCTTTTGTGAGAGCTTTTTAGAAAACCTAAAAACATTTCCTTGTAACCAAGATTAGTAGTGGTTGTTGTCCTCAACAACTTGATTGTATTAAACTAAAAGGTTGAAAAGACTTGAACATAGTCAATTTGACTAGTAGGTGTTCTAGTGGACTTGTGATAAATTAATTGATATCGTGGATTAAATCCTTTAGAGTGAAGGGACTTGATGTAACTACCTTTTCAATAAGCAGTTGTTTTTAAGAAAAAGTTTGTACGTTTACAAAACACAATTCAGACCCCCATTCCTTGTGTTTTTCACTCTTGAATTGATATAAGAGCTTGGCGGATCACTTAATTGTGTTTGAGAAAAAATCCTATTATTTTTGTTATTGCGACTAACTCTGGTGATGAAGCTACATATCGTAATGTTAACATACCTCCTCTATTTGATGGAGAGAGATCCCAATACTAGAAAGACATGTTGAGAAGTTTCTACATCTCACATGATTGTGAACTTTGGGACTTAGTCGAAGATGGTTATATGGCACCTAAGAGTGATGCTTGTGTTGAAATACATAGAAAAACACTCAAAATTGATCAAAAGAAACAATACAAAACGCATCATAAATCCATAAACTTTATGATTAAGACAATCACCTTCAAGGAGTTTGACAAATGCAACAACAAAGAAACAACAAAAAGCATATTTGATGCTTTATGCCTCAACTATGAAGGAAGCAAGCAAGTGTAGGAAGCAAAGGAAAACCTGCTTATCAGAAAGTATTAACTTTTCTAGATGGAAGAGAAAATGTTCTCCAGATTCCAAACTTTAGTTTTTGGGCTAAAGGTTCTCTAGAAGAGTTACACTACAATTGATCATGTCAAGAAATTCTTTGATGTCTACCTAGCAAGTGGAGAACAAAAGTAACAACCATTCAAAATACTAAAGATCTCAACAATTTGCTTCTAGAAGAGTTGATGAGTTCACTCAGATCTCATGATATTGAACTAGTTGAAGATGAACCAAAGAAGAAGTCAAAGTCTCTTGCGCTCAAGCCCAAAGGAAAAAAAAAACAAATTCCAAGGCTCTGCAAGCTAAGGAAGACTCTTAAGAAAGTGAACTTGATGATCAGAGTGAAGACTTAGATCATGAAGAACTATCCTTCATCTCAAAGAAAATCTAGCGCATGTGGAATAACAGGAAGAAATCATTTCACAGAAAAGATTTCAAACGACTCAAAGATAGTAAAGAAAGAAATGAAAAATATGAGAAAGTGAACTTAATGATTAGAGTGAAGATTCAAATGATGAATAACTATACTTCATCTCAAAGAAAATTCAACACATGTGGAATAACAGGAAGAAATCCTTTCGCAAAAAAGATTTTAGACGACCCAACCTTTCACAAAAAAGATTTCGGACGACCCAAAGATAGCAAAGAAAGAAATGAAAAATCTGAGAAGAAACATATAATCTTTTATGAATGCAAAGAAATGTGTCACTTCAAATCAAGGGAAGCTCTCAAAGGAAAAAATTTAGAGCAAAGAAGAAAAGTTTGATGGCTAAGTGGGATTATGATAACGTTTCAGAAGGTGTACTGAGTTGTTGCAAGTAATAATAAAATAGTAGTACTGAATGTCGAACTCAAGAATTGCGTTATACTATCGAATCATGTTTAATTACTAAAATTCAACAGAAAGTTTCTGAATTGATTGAAATAATTTTTGAAACTAACAAGAGTAATAGTATTGAATTTTTATAATAAGAAAAATGTTAGGGATGGACTTCACTTCGAATCCAACCTTGATTTCTAATTTGATCCTAGTTACTGAATTTCTTTATTGAATTATTACTGAATTCTCTTTACTATTCTTGCCCTAATTTCTTAGTGACAGAACCTTTAATTCCAAAGTATCTCTTAATTCCTTAGTAGATTAAAGATTAGAATTAAACTTTACAGTACAAAAATTCTCTTATTAAACTATTGGTTGGAGATACATATGATGATGGTGTTGATTTATTGAGACGGCCATCGTTGAAGAAGAATGTTGAGATTTGCGACACAATTGTTAGTGACAACGGCTTTCCCCACTTGAGTCATGAGGGGAGAATTGTTGGGTGAATCCCTCCTCAAGTAGGAGCCCACACCAAAAAGAAAAAAAAGAAAAGAAAAATATTATTTTATTATTGGGCTTTGCCCATGTTGAAACAAAAGGGAATAAAATCCCTATTTCCTGAAGCAGTAACAGTAGCGTGCCTGGAAATTGAATAATGCCGCATAGAAACATAACAGAGCAGATCGAGAGAGAATAAATATTTTGGATATCAGTGGTGGATGTTGGTTTGACAAACGTTCTCTGTTTCGGCTAATTGGATTTGTTATTCTAATTTTATTCATAAATAAATGGGAGCTTACAGACTCAATAACACGTTTTTAATACAAAATATAATTAAAATAGGGATGCTTTTTCTACATATCTTACAGACTCAAAATAGTGTTTGTTGTAGTTAAAATGTAACTCAATCGATTGAAATCGAAACAATGGAGATAATGGAAAATGGAATAAAATGTCTTACCGATTGTTGAGAAATGTCAAAATGGTCGGTATAAGAATGATAGTTCAATATAGTATGACAATATAGGAGTGTTTGAGAGAAATATTACCCATCGCGTAGGCAAAAGTTTGGGAACTCGAGTTAGTTGAAATGTTTTTGCGAGATTATACTAAATGTAAACAAAATAGAAAAAGAGAATATCAACACACAAGATTTATGTCAATTCACTATATACCAAATAACTACATCTAGACCCTTCAACTAATCCATTGATCCCATTTCTAATTCAAAGTAAAGCTGCATTCCTAACTCATCACTGAGGAATGTTTGTGAACTGAAAAATGTAATTAACTCAATCAATTGAAATTGAAACAATGAACATAACGGAAAAATGAATGAAGCGAATCTTAATGATCACTATAGGATGAATAAGGGTTCAATATAGTATATGACAATATATGAGTGTTGTTGGAATATAGAATATGTTAACGTGTAAATTTAAAAATTGTTAAAGTTCCACCTTGGAAAACTCTCATATTTGGAGTAGTTTTCAACTATAAATACTAAAGTCTCACATTGAATAGAAAACATACGTGAGTTTGCTTCCATCACTATATAATGAGTTTCAAATTCTTGTGTTAAGTACACCAAAGTTGGATGCGCTTCCCAACTCTCTCTTTTATATTTTGCTCGACTTATTTATGAGTGGTTTTCTACCGTTGTCCCTTCGATATTTTGGTATCGTTGTCCCTTCCATTTTTAAAAATGGTTGTTATACTATAGTCCCTTCGATTTTTAGAGCGGTTGTTATGCCGTAGTTTCATCGTTTCTTGAGTGGTCCTAATACCTCTATCCTTTTAGAAGAGTTGTTATGGCGTAGTTCCGTCGATTTTTTAGTGGTCAAATACCACTATGAACAGTTTTTGTGCCGTAGTCTTTTAGAGCGGTTTTTGTGCCGTAATCTTTTAGAGTGGTTTTTTGTGTCGTAGTCCTTTTGATTTATGAGTGGTCATAGTACCATATTACGAGTGACTTTAATCGTCATATTGAGAGTGATTTTAACCGCCATATTGAGGGTGTAATTCTAGAACGGTTTTCTACGGTGCAGTAGAACTTCGATACATTGAATCTGGGCTGTTTTATTATGGGGACTTCGTGGTTGATAGTCTGCCTTGCACAAGTTGGGTATTGCTGCGAAACGTCTTAAAAAAAGCGACCTAGTCCGTGACTCAACCCAGTAATATATTCGGTGGCATAAATTGATTTTTCAAAACAGTTTTCGAAACTCAAAAACAAGTGTTTGAGAGAAAAGTGGTCCATAGCATGGACAGAGGTTTGGGAATTCAAGTGATTTGAAATCTCTTTGCGAGATATTATACTTAAGGTAAAGAGAGTAGGGAATGAGAAGATCAACACACAAGGTTTATGGTAGTTCACTATCCACATGATAACTACATTCAGACCCTTTTACTTGAAGGATTTTCTACTAAATCAACTAACCAACAATTACTAGAGTATACTTATGTCAGTTGACTATACTCTAGTCTTCCCAAACATATGGCATAAATTGATTTTTCGAAACTCAAAAACAACAATTTTAAGACGTTTCTTTCTGTCATGTCAACTGAAGAGATTATTAGATCTAGTTCTGGTGCTTCTGATTTCAAAAAAATATTTCATTGAGGCAAATAGAAAAGGATAAGAAAGCTGAAGAATTAACCCATGGGAGGATAATGATTACCTACCTCTATAAGAATTATATTCTTAATGGATTTGCTGATGATCTGTATGACTACTACAGCTGCAGCAATACTGTGAGCCACTACCTCTAGTATCAAATGACCGATGATAGATCCATGCAGGACCACTCCCATAAAATTCAGAAGATAACTCATGAGATCATCTATTAAATTACGTCACTCATGACATGTTTAAATTAAATGTTTGAAGTTAATAGAATGTCTCTTCTGTTTACATGTGTGATTTTAATATTTGGCATATTAGACTCTATCATGTGAACAAGGATTTCAAACTTAGGTTTAATTCCAAAGTTATCTTTAAATAATTTTGAAAAATATGATTTTAACAAACAAGCTAAAATAACTAAGATTTCACATAAATCGGTAGTTAGAGAATATGAGCCTTTAGATTTAATACACTCCGATATATGTAAACTTGATGGAACGTTAACAAGAAATGGAAAACGTTATTTCATTACTTTTATTGACGATTGCTCTGACTATACTTTTGTATATCTAATGAAAAATAAAAGTGAAGCGCTTGATATATTTAAGATCTTTGTAACTGAAATTGAAAATCAATTTAGCAAAAAGATTAACAGGTTTCGTAGCGATAGAGGTACAAAGTATGATTCTAGTTTATTTAATGAGTTTTATAAAACACAAGGAATTATACATGAAACCACTGCACCATATTCACCTGAAATGAATGGTAAAGCTGAAAGAAAAATTAGAACTCTTACTGAACTAGTTGTTGCTATTATGCTAAACTCTAGAGCTGCATCTCATTGGTGGGGGAAAATTATTTTGACTGTTTTCTATGTTTTGAATAGAAAATCTAAAAACAAAACATCACCTTATGAGATAGTGAAGAAAAGACAACCAAACTTGTCTTATTTTCGAACTTTGGGCTGTCTGGCTTATGTTAGAATCCTCGATCCCAAGCGAGTTAAACTCGCAAGTAGAGCCTATGAATGTGTATTCATTGGGTATGCAGTAAACAATAAAGCGTATAAGTTTTATGACCTAAATGCGAAAGTGATCACAAAGTCAAATGATGTTAACTTCTATGAAAATAAATTCTCATTCAAATCAAGAAATAGCGGGGGCAGCAAACCAAGTCACGTTCCTGTGACAAGAAGGACAAAAACCAGCAAACAAGGCAAAACAAAAACTCGAAGAAGTAAGAGAGTCAGAATTGCTAAAGATTATGGACCTGAATATACAACCTATTCTTTAGCAGAGGATCCTACAAATCTTAAAGAAGCTTTGTTATCATTGGAGGTTGATTTATGGAAAGAAGCATTAAACGATGAAATGGATTCTCTAGAGTCTAAAAGATCTGACACTTAGTAGAGTTGCCACCTCGTTGCAAACCAATAGGTTGTAAATGGATTTTGAAAAAGATACTAAAACTCGATGGAACTGTTGATAAATACAAGGCTCGCCTTGTAGCCAAAGGTTTTAGACAAAGTGAAAATATAGATTTCTTCGACACTTTTCACCAGCCACTAGAATAACATCCATTAGGGTACTCATTTCACTAGCAGCTATTCATAATTTGGTGATACACCAAATGGATGTCAAAACAACTTTTTTAAATGGTGACCTGGAAGAAGAAATCTATATGGAACAACCTGAAGGTTTTGTAATTAATGGACAAGAAGACAATGTCTATAAGTTAGATAAATCTCTGTATGGTCTTAAACAAGCTCCTAAGCAATGACATGAAAAGTTTGATAATTTGATTATAACGAATGAGTTAAAAGTGAATGAAAGTGACAAATGTATTTACTAGAAATCTAAAAATGGCATTTGCACTATCATATGTTTCTATGTAGACGACTTACTCATATTTGGTTCAAACATTCATGCTGTAAATACTGTGAAATCATTGTTGTGTAACAACTTTGATATGAAAGACCTCGGAGAATCGAGTGTAATCATTGGAATCAAGATTACTAGGTCAGAAAAAGAGAAGTTCTTTGGATCAATCTCACTATATTGAAAAGATCTTAAAGAAATACAAATACTTTGACTGTAAATCTGCTTGCAAACCATATGATCCATGTGTGAAGCTTTTCAAGAACACTAGTGAATGTGTTAGACAAATTGAATATGCGAGCATCATTAGCAGCATCAAGTATGCAACTGATAGTACTAGACCCGACATTGCCTACGTCATGGGATTATTATGCATGTTTACCAGTAGATTTAGTATGGAGCATGGACACGCTATCGAAAGAGTCATGAGATACCTAAAAAGGACCATGTGTCTCAGATTACATTATCAAAGATTTATTGTCGTACTTGAAGGATACAGTGATGCTGATTGGAACATTTTATCAGATGACTCCAAAGCAACTAGTGGCTATATTTTAGTATAGCTAGTGGTGTTATATCTTGGAAATCAAAGAACATGATATTGGCTCAGTCCACTATGGAGTCTGAAATAATAGCACTAGCTACTGCTAGTGAATAAGCGAGCTGGTTGAGATGCTTGCTAGCTAAGATCCCTTTATGGGATAAACTTATGTCAGATGTGTTGATCCACTATGATAGTACCGCGACTATTGCAAAGATTGAGAATCGTTATTACAACGATAAGAGACGATAAATATGTCGTAAGCACAATACTGTTAGAGAGTTACTTTCTTAATGAGTTGTTATCGCGGATCCTTTGACGAAAGGATTAGCTAGAGAGAAAGTCCTAAATACATCCAAAAGGATGATACTAATGCCTATAGAGTCACTCATGATGGTAACCCGACCTAAAAGACTGGAGATCCCAAGAATTAGGTTCAATGGGTAATAACAAGTCGTGAAGTGATATGAGATGAACATGCTATTATAAATCCGAGAAGCATGATTCTTGAAGCGATAATAGGATGAGGTAATAAAAACTCTTAATGAGATCTATACCCTAGAGCGTTCACTATACTTAGATAGACGTGCAAGGCCATAAATGCATAGACTTTTAAGAATACACCCTATGAAAAGGTTGTGTGTGGGTTTGATGCAGAGATAGAGTTCAAGACTACGAGTCACTCTTGTTGAATCTGAATCTTGCTTACTATGCAAAGGTTCAAGTCATGAGACACCTTTGTTTATGCACGATCTTATTGAAGCGTTTGACGTTATTTCAGAAACATTTTTTTACATTCAAGTGGGGGATTTTTGGAACATAGAGTATATTAATGTGTGAATTTAAAAATTGTTGAAGTTCCACATTGGAAAACTCTCATATTTTGAGTAGTTTTCAACTCTATAAATACTAAAGTCCCACATTGGATAGAAAATATATGTGGATTTGCTTCCATCACTATATAATGAGTTTCAATTTCTTGTGTTAAGTACACAAAAGTTGGATGCATTTCCCAACTTTTTCGTTTCTCTCTTTTCTATTCTGCTCGACTTATTTCCAAGCCACATCTCTCATTTCTTTCTGTCCCTTCGATATTTATAGGCGGTTTTGTACCGTTGTCCTTTCGATTTTTATGAGCGGTTTTGTACTGTTGTCCCTTTGATTATTAGAGTGGTTGTTATGTCGTAGTCTCTTCGATTTTTAAAGCGGTTGTTATGCCGTAGTCCCTTTGATTTTTAGAGCGGTTGTTATGTCGTAGTTCCATCGTTTTTTGAGTGGTCCTAATACCTCTATCCTTTTAGAGGAGTTGTTATCCCGTAGTTCCGTCGATTTTTTTAGTGGTCCTAATACCACTATGAACGGTTTTTGTGTCGTAGTCTTTTAGAGCAGTTTTTGTGCCGTAGTCTTTTAGAACAGTTTTTTGTGCCGTAGTCCTTTTGATTTATGAGTAGTCATAGTACCATATTGCGAGTGACTTTAATTGTCATATTGAGAGTGGCTTTAACTGCCATATTGAGGGTGTAATTTTAGAACGGTTTTCTACGGTACAGTGGAACTCCGATATAGTGAATCTGATCTGTTTTATCCTGGGGACTTCGTGGTTGATAGTCTGTCTTGCACAATTTGGACAGTGCCGCGAAATGTCTTAAAGAAAGCGACCTAGTCCGCAACTCAACCTAGTAATATCTTCGGTGGCATAAATTGATTTTTCAAAACAGTTTTCGAAACTCAAAAACAACAAGTGTTTGAGAGAAAAATGGTCCATTGCATGGACAGAGGTTTGGGAATTCAAGTGATTTGAAATCTCTTTGCGAGATATTATACTTAAGGTAAAGAGAGTAGGGAATAAGAAGATCAACACACAAGGTTTACGATAGTTCACTATCCTCATGATAACTACATTCAGACCCTTTAACCTAAAGGATTTTCTACTAAATCAACTAACCAACAATTACTAGAGTATACTTTTGTCAGTTGACTATACTCTAGTCTTCTTAAACATATTGCTTGGTACCTCCAAACACTTTGAGGAAAACACCACTATTGGGCAAAGTTGCAATGGACGTGCAACTGCACAAGAATTAGATAACTCTTTTTGGAAGGGTAAATGATTTAAGCTCACAATTACAATATTAAATACCTTTTGGCCTTTTCTAGTGACATTGACCTTTTTCTTTTTCCAGTAGATTTTGGCCCTTTCTCTTTTTGTCTTCTTTTCTTTTATCTTCTTCTCTTGCAATGGATACAAGATTTTTAAATATTTTCTATAAGAATGAAGTCTTCACTGATAGTGTATGATCATTAATTTGCAGCAAGAGCTACCTTATTCCAAATGTGGATTATGTCTTTTATAGCCAATCAAAATCAATTCATTGAGAAAGGGTTCTTTCTATTGCTTTTCAAGAGATGACAACCCATTATCGTTGAAATGTCAAGATAATATTTGATTTCATTTAATTTGTTACGAACTAGGTGAGGGAACCTCAATTTCTAAGATTTTAATCCCGTATAATAATGGCATATACCAGTTGATCCAAATACTCAACTTATAAGAGACATGTAACTAGAAGATGTGTGCTCTTACTCATACAATATAGTTTACTAGATTGCAATGTAAATCTTGAGGGATTTTGTGCTAGACAGTTGCTGTGGTCGTTCTTTTACTAGTGTTTTCTTTGAGTACACTCTATTTGGATTTGGGTGTTAAGAAATATAAATTTCATTTTAATGTATTAAGCTACATTTGAGTAGATTGAAATATAATCAAAGTTGTGATTTAGTTGAAAAACTTTCGGCTGAAGGAGTTAGACGTAGTTATATGAACGATTGCAAATTAGTAGAAATTGATGTGTTCAACTTTTTCCTTACATGCTTCTTTGTTTAAAAATCTTTATTTTAAAATGTGGATTTTATAAAATGTTTTTCATAACTTATATTGTTTTGAAAAGGTTTTTATAAATTTTGTTTAGAAAAATACTTTATCAAATACAATTTAAATTCCCCTCTTATATTTTTTAGATGCAACAGATTAAAAGATTTAGAAGTGAAAATAATCTTTTTAAATTAAAAAGAAGATATAATTTATTTTTATTTCTAACATGCCTCACATAAGAAGTGGAAGGAGATCTCTTTACAAAGTTATGCTGGCTTAATTTAGATATTAATCTAAAACTTTCATGTTTCAATATTTTGTTCCAATTTTATCCCCTATCATTAAATGATATGAGGAACTTGACTACTTTCTCTTAAATGTTAACAAATTAATTTTGTAGGCATTGCTTTTTCTTTTTGGGTGCATGAAGAGCATTGACCCTCTTTTATTTTTAACCACACATATATAATATTTTACTAAAAAAATTATCATAACCACGACCACATAATTGACTTATGCGTGGCAATTTTTTTTTAATACTTTTGACAAATAAAACATTACTAATAGCAAGTAAATAATTTATACCAATTTTGTAAGAGCAATTGTTCCTTCATCTTTCTATTGTCATATGGTATGAGCAATCATAATATTACGGTCACAATTATTGTTGCACAGAACAATTTAAAATGATCGATCGATTATACTTATCTCAATTTTGCATGTAAATCTATATATTGGTCTAAATAGTGTTTGTAAGAGATCATCCTGCAGCTTTTTTTTTTACGAACCAAGTTTCTAAGAATGAGTTGCGACTCAAATTTCAATGACATTGCAGTATGCAAATTATTTGATTTTTAGACCGGTTTGACATGTACTCCAAATTCTTAACAACTTTACACAACTGGAATTTGCATTTTCTTGTTATCTACGCACACTATAGGTAAAAAAAAAATCAATTTGTTAGTAATTTTAGATTAAATACTTTAATTTTTTATATATATAATTAGGACGAAGGGAGTACCTTGTTAATTAATTATTACTATGCCTAAATCACTATAGTCATTGTATGTCAAAAACTATGCTTAATTTGATCGATGAATCCCACGAGAAGTAGCTGTTTAATTATTGTAAATGCATATTAATTATAACCTTAAAGTACGCTCAAAATTAAATCAACTTTGACACATATTGTGTTTGGTTTAACGAACATAATGCTAAGAATAATGAGAAGTGGCTCCTTAAATCTCTTGGTACTAATTTTATCATTTACAAAATTAGATGCTCAATTTGTCCCAACTCCATCTCCTAATTCACCTTCACATGGTCCTATAACTCCGCCATCTTCACCACCATCTCCTACCCCGACTCCCACTCCTAGTCCGCCAACTTCGCCTACAACGACTCCTAGTTCTCCTCCTACAACTTCTAATGTACCCGAGCCGCAACCTCCGTTGATCGGGGGAGGCGGCTCGTCGGGTTTTAGTGGCGGTCAAAAGGCTGGCATAGTAATAGGAACACTAATGGGAGCAGCCTTGTTAGCTTTCCTTGGAATGATTTTTTGGAAGCGCCAAAATAACATCAGAAGAAACCGTTATAGTGATGCTGCAAGGAGCTTTGATCTTTGAATATATAGCAATTTGTTTGATTTGATTTTTTTTGTCCTGTTTTTGTTTTCAATTCTTTTATCCAGGCAATCATGCAAGGAAAATTCAAAACAATTGTGGTATGTATTTTTCTTTACTAAGTGTGTTTGTTGGATATTCCACAAACGATATTTTAATTTGTAGCTGTTCAATTATTATCACTCCTTTGTCTCTTAATAAAGATATCATTTGTACTTTTTTTTTTATCTTAAAATAATTGTTACTTTAAAAAATACATGTAACGTTTATTATTTTTTTACTAATATATCATTATTTATTGAATCTTACTTTAATTAACTATTTTACTAACTACATTTAATAAATATATTTTTGTAAATGAAACTAATTTTATTATTGAAATTAACAGAACTAATTATTTTTTTAATACCATATTTAATTTGTGGCTGGAGAGTATTGGATAGTACTTAAGGCGAGAGTATTCATTACAATAAAGACAAAAGCATTTGATGCATTACCAACATAGTGTAACATAGTTTTCGTATAACTGAATCTTTTAATTATGTGCTCATGCTTTTAATAAAGATTAGTCTCTGAAGATAACTCGAACAACGAAAACAATATTTAATACATTGCAAAGGACTTCAAAAATTTACCCATTCCCCACTAAACAATGCAACTAATTTGTTTAAATTTTTAATGTAAGGAAACAGAAAATTATTAATTTATTAAATGATATTAATGTCAATTTTACTACTGTCTTTCAGTGAATGTAACATCTCTTTCACTACTTTAAGAATATTTAAAAAAACTAAGTATTAATTAAAAAGTTTAAATTTTTTTTATTTGAGTTCTAGTGGCAAAGAGAGAGCTTGCCAACTTAATTTCTCTCTTTCACCTTCGTTCAGATGCACAAAATCTACCTTCCACCTTCATTCTTTCTTCATTTTTTGTTTAGTCATACACTATGTGACATCATAAATCCCAAAATAACATATATAATAATTTATACTAGATTTTCAACAAAAATTCGCAGTAGATAAAGAAAATTCGTTTCCAATAAAATAAAAACTTTTGTAACTAATTAGGATATTACGTTCCTCAAAGTACAGATGGACCAATTCAAACTTTATTTCTCAATTAAAATAGTGAAATCTCAATGAACTTGATTTAACTATAATTTCTTAATTTAATTTCAAAAACTTACTAGTACTTATAAGGTTTTCATATAAAAAATTATTTCTAATTAAATAGGTAAAATATAAGTTACAACTCTTATTCTCGGTATCATATATGAGAGTGAGATTTCTCCAAAAATGAACTTCAAGACTCATTACCCTGTAATAACTGCGATTTCGCAAACGTAGGGTCAAGCCAGTCAAACACAAACAACGAAGGAGGTGAGTTTCGAAATCATGTTGATAATATAATATAAATAAGAAGAACACACAAACACTCATAGTAAACCGTATCATAACACATCCTGATATATCAAAATATTAAAGAAAAATAATATCACATTATAATGTCAAAATCACTCAAGTAAAATCAATATATCGCTATATCATCACATCATCCGAGAGAAATTATTATCACTTTTGAAATACATTAATCACAATAAAATAATCACAAGATAATGTAATGTTATGCATGAGCTTAGACTTCACTTCTTCACAATTTGGTACCATTCTAACTCTGAAGTACTTGGTTAGGAGGCTTGATACTATGCCACCACACAAGTGGACGGACAATTCAAATTGGCCATGTCCTCATAGATCCCCTCAACTCAATTTGAGACACATTTATGCGACAGTCGAGGTAAACGTGTGTTGCATGGTAGCTCTCGACATTTGGAGTGCTACCTCCAAGTCACCTAGGAATTCCACACCCGAATAGCTCCGAGGTCTAACAATCTTACCTTAAGGCTCAACAGTAGACCGCCACGATCATACTCATTCAGTTGTACTTCCCCAAAATCACTAGACTTGTCAGACCCTACCTATATGATGACAACATAATCTTCACTTCAACAATTCTCATCAACTTCAAATATTCTCAACATCTATTTTCTCCTCTCGTTAGCCTAGACTACTTCATTAAGAGCATCATTTTTAATACAAGTTAGAATCATCACTATTTCATCAATTATGGGGTTACTCTAATATGCTGATAAAAGATTTATAACATCATTATCATTAATCATACATCATCATCATATAAACTCATCACAAATTTATAATATCACTATCATCAATCAAACATCATCATCACATAAACTTATCACAAATTTATAACATCACATAAACTCGTATAATCAAACAAATGCACAAAATTCATTCGACAACCAATATCACAATAATATCAAATACCACACATTTGACGAAATTAAATCAATCAACACCTTATAAATATTTCTATTCCACATTTTAACCTCACAAATTCCATATTTGCACATTAATTAATTTATCCCTCAGAGGGCTACTGCCGTACGTAGTGAGCCCCAGATGAATCATTGAGAAATACGGTTTTTCCGTTCATCTCACAATATATTATATTCATGATTTAAAACGCTCTCTCACCCCTTACCTTATTTCGACGCTTTCACACGCGATAACAAGTCTACAAACAAAAAGCCTTTGTTCTTTGACTTTTTGTCCTTGAATTGATCTAACTCCATAATTTATGGATAAATGTCAAAAATAAATTATGAGAGGTAAATTTCTAAATTGAGTCAAATAAATTTACCCAAAATAGGAAAACACTTAGTGGATAATATAGCCACTGTTCACATGGTTGTTTTGGCGTTGGTTTCACTCAAATTTGACTTACATTGAAGAAGAACGATGCAAAATAACGAATTCCATAGACAAACAAGTCAGGTATTTTAGAGAGAAATTGGGATGATTAAATATTTGAGAAAGTGTGTTTAATTGACTAACTAAATGAGTGAAACAACATACTGAAATTTGGACGAAAACGGAAGAAGTTTTTCTAGGATAGTTATCGATGACCGGTATCAATTTTCTTCATTTTCTCTCCAGGTGCGTCTATCGCTCCTCTTCTTTCTAATGTGTCCCGCTCCTCTATCTTTCTCATACTTTTCCTTTTTTTCCTATTCAATTAATTTTTTGTTTAATATTATTTAATTAAATTTTACTCTTGCATATGGACCTAACACATAAAATACATTTTACTCATTTCTTTTACTTTTTTAAAATAAAACCAACAATTATCAAAGCTAATATTTTTAACTTTTTTTAAACACAATTTAATTAATAAAACATTACTAACCAAAACTCTCATAATCAAAATATAAACTATAATTATTACTATAATATTTTTCAAATAATCACGTAAAAATGCTACCATCTTTATAAAATAGTCAAAACGATAAAATAAATAAATATAACATAAATAATTTATATTAATTACTAAATTACAATAAATATGTATAAAATCACCATGCAATAGGAAGTATATAAAAATAAAGGAAATCAATCACATTATTACTAATATCTCAAAATAATTATTTACAAAATAAATAACTCAAAATCAGAAACACATAGAAATAATTAAAATATAAATATGTGCACACTTAACATTAGTCAAACATACAAAAAAATATCACATTAATTACCAACTCACATATGCACGTAAATTGCCTAAAATCTCATTCTTAAAATGTTTACACTAAAATACTATTATTATTAAAAAAAATATACAAAATAATAAAATATAATATTTATTATTTATATCACTCACTTAGTCAAATATATACAAGATTAACACATCATAAAAACACACATATAAAGAAAACTAATCATAAAGTTAATAAACATATATTTTAAAATAATTTTAACACCAAATTAACTATCTAAAATTCTCTTTCACTTATAAAATAGTTTTTTATAAAATTTGGGGTGTTACACACTCTCACATTCGGGAAACATCAATATTGTTACTATTCATCGTCCTCACCAAACCTTCACTATTCCTTCTCTCTCAAATCTTCCAATTAGGGATGACAACATAACTCGCACCCGCGGGTACCACCCGAACCCGTCTTGATTTGAGTGGGGAAAACCCGCTTTGATTGGGTGCGGGTGCAGATGCAGATTTTGCCCGAAATTAAAATTCAGGGGCGGGGACGGGTTTGGGGGTGGTGATATCCACCCCGCATCCGCATCCAAACCCGCCCCGCAAGTAATATTATTGTGATTTTTTAATTTATATATAGAATATACTTTATATTTTTTTAAATATTAAAAATTATAATCCTATCTCTATAGAAAATATTTTTTAATTTTATTATTGTCAAATAATTATTATTTTATTATATTAATTATAATAGATATTATTTTTAAATTTATCATTTTATATATATGAATGGGTGCGGGTGTGGGCGGAGAAACCCGAACCTGGTTGCAGGCGGGGATGGAGGCTTAAATTTCACACCCGCTATGAAACGGGGGCGAGTGCGGGTTTTCCCCGATTAGTCGGATGTAGAGGCGGAGGAGGCAAAATCCACCCCGCCCCGCTGCCATGCCTACTTCCAATACAAAAGTTCACAAAAATTTCCCAAAGCTACCCAACAACTTTGCATGCGAAAATCTGCCTCATCATCCTTGCGAATTAACTCAAATTAGAAAAGCAGAAAAAACCATCTGCAAGAGGAGCTCGGAGCTATTTCGAACCAGATTCAACTTCCTCTTTAGAGCTATTTCTGTGGGTTCTGTTACATTAACTTATTTTTAGCATGAGGGTTACGGGGATTACTCATTAAAATCCTTTATTTCTTGTCAGAAATTATTTTTGGGGATTTTATGGGTTAAAAGAGCTTAGATGTGTGAGAGAAATGAAGTCTTTAGCATATAGGGGTTTTGAATATGCACCCAATGATTTGAATTGACATGCATGTGGTTTGCTTGTTTGTTGCTTGATTTTTGTGTTAGTGATTTAAGAAATCTTAGAATTTTGGGATTTGAATACTCGTAAAAGGTGCGAATCCTGCCCTGAAAGTAAATACATGTGTTTGGATGTTTTCCACCTTTTCCAATGTGTTTTGTCTATGATGGTTGCATTCGCTCCTGCCTCTAATTGCTCGTTATTAAAATTCTAAGTGTTTCTACCTCTAGTGATTCTCTCCATGTTGCCTCTGGTGGTTGTCATTACAAAAATACTAAGTGTTTCTGCCTCTGGTGGTCCTCTTCATACTGCCTCTGGTGGTTCTCGTTCTAAAAATTCTAAGTTTTTCTGCCTCTGGTGGTCCTCTTCATGTTGCCTCTAGTGGTTCTCTTTCTAAAAATTATAAGTGTTTCTGCCTCTGGTGGTTCTCTTCAAGTTGCCTTTGGTTGTGATCGTTATTAAAATTCTAAGTGTTTCTGCCTCTGGTAAAATATCTCCTTCCCTTCTTCCTTTGACGTTGATTCTTCTTCTCTTCTTCCTATGACGTTGCTTCTTCTTCTCTTCTTCGTCTGACATTGATTCTTCTTCTCTTCTTCCTCTGACATTGCTTGATCACTGTTCACATTCCTATACTCTGATCACAATTCACATTTCTCTAACTCTGATCATTGTTCACATTCCTCTAACTCTGACTCTGATCACTGTTCACATTCCTGAAGCTCTGATCACTGTTCACATTTTACTAACTCTAATAATTGTTCAACACCCTCTAGACGTATATCCTCTAGTACATCCTTCGGACGCGTATCCTCTGATACATCCTCTAGACTTGAATCCTTTGATACATTCTTTGGACACGTATCCTCTGATACATCTTCTGGACGCGTATTCTCTGTGTAACATCCTTCTTTTTCGAGACATTAATTAACGAAATTCTAAACGTAAAGATATAGATTCGTTTTTTTTATAAGACTATCTTAAATACTCATTTACTTTAAAACCAATTAATAACTTTTTCAATTGAATTTTCAAAAATAATGAATAAGATACAAATCACAAAGCACCAAAGATACAAATCAACCAAAATGCACAAATTCTATATGTTAGACTATATGTCAATGCATGATTCCGGAATATCGCCTCCCCCGCAAGGGCTTCGTGGGTCCTTCAAAGCAACACCACTAACTCAAAATCCCTACAAGGATCTGTGAGCTCCAACCAATTATGGACGCACCACACAACTATGAATGCATGAATGTAGACACTTTTGTAGTAAATCACCAATATTGTGCGAGATTAACTTATTAACGACAACATATTTGCATCTTCAGAATTAACCAAGCACAACCATTATAACAACGTATCGTATAACATTCATTTTCCACAATTTGAATATGTCAAGCACAACCATTATAACAACGTATCATATAACATTTATTTTGAAGATAACATACAAAGATAGCCAATACACAACATCACAGTACATTTATATCACATTTAACTCGGCTTACACCTTCAAATAAATAATAATTAACTTAGTATTTAATTGTCTTTCAACTATTAACTTCTACTCTTATAAAGTTTGGGTTTAGTTTAAGATTTAGACAACTTCTTTTAAAACAATCACATTATTATTATTATTATTATTATTATTATTATTATTATTATTATTATTATTATTATTATTATTATTATTATTATTGTTATTATTATTATTATTATTTTATAAATCAACACAACCTCCACACAATTGTCTCATAAAAATCATGACTTTAACCTTTTAAAAGGAATAACTATAACAACAACTTTCAAAGGTTTATAGAAAATTATTATAATTAACATCTATAAGGTTTCTAAAAATTTCTTCAACACTAAAACTATTACGACCTAAAATTGGAAACAAATAAAAATTGAGTTTGTAGCCAATAATGATTTCTATTGATTAAAACACGATCTAGCCTTTATAACGACTTTTACCGAATGAAAATTAATTTTTGACATAGATAAACGTCTTCTCTAATCAAAATAGGTTTCTATATCAGTATCATAAGAAAATCAAGATCACTTCTAAGAAAATAAATTGCATATCCCAATTTTACTTTTAAAACTAAAAAGGATTTTCCTACACAATAATAATAATGATATTATAATAATAATAATAATAATAATAATATTAATAATAATAATAATAATAATAATAATAATAATAATAATAATATCAAAAACCATTTTCAAAATTATCCATCATTTTAAAGCCATTTACTAAAATTAGTTGTTGAACAGTAACAACAATAATAACTTTACCATAAAAATCAATTTTTTTTTCCAGAAGATCAAGAAGGGATTTTGTTCTACTAACAATGAAAAATGGTTATCCAAATTTAATATGATCGTAATTAAAGATTTTTTAATTGAGGGGATGAATCACTAACTCCTTTAGAGGTTTTCTTGAATTTCTTCATTTTTCTCTCTAAGCCCTTTCTTTTCCTTTCTTTCTCGCAGAGGTTGTATATGAGTACTCAGATTGTGAGTTGGAGGCGTTGGTTTTGTTTTTCTTTTATTTTTCTATAATTTAGTTGGGGAAATTGTTGTTTTCAACCTAAGTCCATTAAGACCCTAAATATTCACTTCCCAAATTAATGTAATTTTGTTTTTAATGTCTGTTTCCCAATTCATGCGTCTTTCTTTTCTATCATCATTGTTATTATTATAAGCATTTTTTTTCAAAAACTTAGCAAAAATATTTAGTCAAATTAAATAAATCATGTCATACACATATATACTTTTCAAAAATAATAATTGAATAAAGAATAAAATAATAACAACCACATTATAAATTATTGAAAAAAATACAAAATATATTTCACACACTACTAACAATAGAGAAAAATGAAGGTCTTACACTCTGGCTAGGACCTATGCCCCTGGCTAAGTTACTTTTGGTCCAACTCTGATTAGGGACTTATAATTTAATTTCCACTTGATTTTCAATATATTGTTGAGTTATTATGAGTATTATGGAGTAATAATGCATTTCAAACACATGGTACCAAGGGTCTTGCATACATAGCATCACAAGTGCATTACATTATCATTAATCAGATCATGCATGACCTTATTCACGGTGGGACATTCAAGGTTGTTCCAAGCATGGAACAACAGGTAGAGGAGAACAATCAGGACACTGGTTGGTGTTTGACCAGACCACCTTTACCAATCAGGATTCAATTATCTTGGTGACCCACATCAAGATATTGAGAGACTTTTCTTTGTTTACAAAGAAAAGATTTGCGGGCACACATAGTTTTAGAATCATAATGAAAGAATCATAATTTCATGTTCTTATGCAGATCTATGAAATAAATATTTGTAAACTACTCTTCCCTTTATTTTTTTCAGAACTCATTGAGATTTTATATCTCACCCTTGTTTTTTTTCCTTAGTAGTTAGAGGAACTTGTGTTATTTTTGAATTTCAAAAAAACTTTGAAAAACAATTTATGCCACCGAAAATATTATTGAGTTGAGTCGCGGACTAGGTCGCTCTCTTTAAGACGTTTCGAGGCACTGCCCAAATTGTGCAACAGACTATCAACCACGAAGTCCCCAAGATAAAACAGCCTAGATCACTGTATCGGAGTTCTACTGCACCGTAAAAAGCCGTTCTAGAATTACACCCTCAATATGGCAGTCGAATGACTACCACTCGTAATATGGCACTAAGACCACTCGAAAGAAAGAGAAGAAAAAGTAAGAAAGGGGGAGAAGAGAGAAAAGCCTCAGATACGGAGAGCTTTTGGTGTCCATTTCCAACTGAGGAGAATAGAGGAAATCCTCAACTAGATCAAAGAGAAAAGCGCGATCCATTAAGGCTGATTCACCAAACGTGCGCTCCAATCTTCAGATCTGACCACAGAAACGTGCGCTCCAATTTGGTTGACCACCAAAACGTGCGCTCCAAACGATATGTAGACATCCTTCCTGAATTAGTGACAATTACGTAATTACATAATTACGTAATTAACGTAACAATAAGAGATAAAAACACAAGTATTCTTTTAAAAATAAATAAATAAATAATTTATTAATTTTTCATATACTAAAAAATAATACACTACTTAGACAAGGCCAAGGCCAAGCCCGACCCGGCCAAGCCAGGCAGTGGCGCGTGTGTGTTAGTCAACTTGGCATGCGTTCTTCCTCCCTTACAAAATTGGGGTACCCCTTGGGGCACACCCCAAGGTCTATACCTCCACCTTATATATACTACTAGTGTGTGATATCCCTCATATGTGAGACTTCCTTATTTTTTCAATTCACACTAGCTCTCTCATTAATGTCATCATTATTTCTAACAATCTTCCATTAATATCATCATCATTTCCAACAACTTGAGACGGGTTGAAACCAAAGAATAATTCACGACTGTCCAGCATTTAAATTTGATGTTTTTATTTTACGTTGTAATTAGACAGTTGTGATTCATTTCCAGATGTAATAGATTAAGAATCTATTGAACAAATTGTAAACTGTAATTTTGAATGTAGTTTCAATTGAGTTGGTGATTCTAATATATTATTTGTTATTATTTGCCTTTGTTTTTATTAAGGTCTATGGATCTAATTGCCAAGTTCTAGATAATTGGTGTTGATTTTTATAGTGAATTTGAACATCGTTTCAAATTGTGGTTTGCAATTGCAACTACGACTATAATATTGTGGATTTGAAGTTTCTGCAACAATATTGCAACTACAGTTTCATATGTATTTACCCACATTTTAACGCAATATAAAGGTTTTAGCGTAACAACAATCGTGAATGCAATAGCAATTAAAAATAATAGGCTTTAACTTCATCTTTTGATGTTACAAGGTTAAACTTTTACTATTGGATTGACACATCATAAACAATGTTATTCCTCATAATAGTGATACAAATAAAGGTTACATAAATTTTTAGTCCTTATAAATATTCCAAATTTCAATTTTAGCCCCTCTAACATTTTTAATCAAACAATGGTCCCCAAACATTTTTTGTCTTTGGTAAATAAACGTCCTTTGGTAAGTAAGTTATGTGCAAATTGTTATGACATACAAGTCGTAATATGAACTAGACGTGTCGTTGTTGATAAGTTGATCCTTTGTAAAGAAACCCAAGTTGCAGTATGGGTTGAGTACCATTTGATGGTGATATTATTGATAAGTTTATCTATTTTGTAAATGAACTCAAGTTGTAATATGGGGTGAGTGTCGTTTGGTGATGTGGATAATGTCCTTTATGTTTGCATATAGAGGACATGTCGGGGGTTAGTGTCAAGATTGAATTAGAGCAGATGACCGAATTGAGATCTTGGGAAATGTCGATAGGAAGGTCTTACGTGAAAGGCGAGATTGATACCGCTGGTATGTTAACTGGCGGTCCTTAGATTTTAATTACATTAGACTTTGGTCAAGTGACCAGGGTTTTAGGGTATTTTTGTAGTTAGAAGTTTTAAAAAAATTTAAGTCATCATCTTTACAGTTTGTATGACATATTTAAAATAAATAAAAGTTTTTACATTTCACTAATTTTTTTTATTTATTTATGCTAAACAGATACCTGCACGATTATCAATAAAGTATAAATATCATTTTTATTCCATAAATAAATGTGGGTAATAGATAGGTGGAAGATAATTTTTTAACTTTATTCTTGATTTTAGACATATTATATGTCACATATGTTAACCTTATCCAATGTATTTGACATATGTCTTGTTAAGTGGACATATCAAAATAGATATATTTAATACTTTAATAAAAACATTTAAAATATTCTCCATTTTTTTTATATAAAGGACAAGTAGGGTATTATTGATTTTAAAAAACGTGTAGTTTAGGTTCTGATTCTTATTATTGCTTTAGTTATATTTTTAGATTGTGAATTACTTTTTTATTTCTTTTATTATATAAATTTTCTTTTTAGAATATTTGGTCATTTTTGTATTTTTCTATCAATTTTGTCTTTTGAATTAAAAACAAAAACAATTTTTTATCTTTTTTTTTTTTTTTCACTTTTAAACAGGGGTGAATATTAAACATATACTCATTAAATACCCACAACGGAAACAATAAAAACTGAGTATAAATACATATAAAAGGTACCTTAGTACCATCCGGTCCCGCACCCGATAATATATATAAACAAAAATGTGAATACAACATATATTTTATGGTGACTACTAATATTTACATTACTAATTTAATTATACATATAAAATTACAATAAAAATTAAATAAATTCTTCTTAATTTTTTCGAGTAGAATAAAAATATTCCATAACTCAGTGATATATAAATTTAACAATTAGTTTTATAAAAGATGTTAATTGTTTTTTAAATTTTAATTTTTTATTATTCAAATAAATTTGTGTTTAATTTAGTAATTAATTTTGTTTATTTTCTTGTTTCTATTATTATCACTAATTAAAAGAAATATTTACTTAATTTAATATATTTTTGTATGATTAAAAACTTTAGTGTAATATTTTTATGACTGAAATAAAAATTATTTTTGAAAAATACTTTTCTTTTTAAAAAATATGATTTTTATCATACTATAATCTCTAATAATAAATATTTAAGGTACTGAATGTCAAATTACTTTTTTTTATATTGTAATAAATGAGTTCAAAATAGCTTCTATTATTTTTGAATTAGTTCTCATGAAAATCATTTTTAGAAAGCTAACATTACTTTAAAAAAAAATTTATATACACGGTTATTGTAAATATTTTGTACACCGTCAATCAATCACAATCGTTAAATCATTAATAATATTTTACTTTTAGTACAATTATTTTTAAAGTCATACACATGATTGAACATTATGTGTCGATTGTACATTTTTTGCATAATAGAGTGCATGAAAATTAAACTAAATAAAAAAAAGATGAGTAAAAAGAAAAAAATACTTATTCATTTGGTGTTATATCCAATTGTCAAGTTTTAGATAATCGGTGTTGGTTTTTATAGTAAATTTGAACATCATTTTAAATTGTGGTTTGCAATTGCAACTACGACTATAATATTGTGGATTTGAAGTTTCTGCAACAATATTGCAACTACTGTTTCATATGTATTTACCCTCATTTTACCGCAATATAAAGATTTGTAGCGTAACAACAATCGCGAATGCAATAACAATTAAAAATAATAGGCTTTTAACTTTATCTTTTGACGTTACAAGGTTAAACTTTTACCATTGAATTGGCACATCATAAACAATGTTATTCCTCATAATAGTGATAAAAATAAGGGTTAAATAAATTTTTAGTCCTTATAAATATCCCAAATTTCGATCCCCTCTAACATTTTTAATCAAACAATGGTCCCCAAATATTTTTTGTCCTTGTTAATTCTAATAAACGTGTTTTGGTAAATAAGTTATGTGCAAACGTTAACTTAGTAATCAATGGGAACATCTTGGTGATGTTTTGTCTTTACATAAGACATTCCTATCAATGTCTCTTCCAAAGTTTCCCCATCCTTCTACTTACATTATCCCTCAACAAATCATACTGATATAAAAACACACGCATAAGACATAACAAATCATCGTTAATATCCACTTATGTATAAAATATCTGTTGTTGGATTTTTTTTTTTGGTATGCTGCAAATCTGAAACAAGAAGAAGATAAAATTAATGACGATGAAAGCTGCATAAATAAATTCCAAAGTGTGTGTATCACATTACGCTTTAGGTTCAATTCATCCCACCAATCTATTTATATTGGATGCAAACGGGTTAACCGGCAAATTTCCTTTAGGATACTTAGGAAATCTTGAAGTGAATTGCACATTCACATCAAACCTATCGATCAATTATAGTTTATAGAATAAAGTTCCTTCATTTACTCTTGTGCACTAGAGAAAAGAAGAAATAACTCATAAATTTTTTGACAGAAATTTGACTCATGTAAACAAAAAAATTCGTGTTCTTGTTTCTTCCTCTAAAGTGTCTCTATTTATAGAGAAACTCATACCAATTGGTGAAAGAAAACAACTCTTTAAAAAATTTGTAGCTTTTGGTCTAATGCATTGGTTTAATGGCTAATAGATGCCTTAAACACAAACATTGCAACCACGTTAAATTCAAGTTTTGCAACCACTTGACCAAGTGATACATTAAATTATTTAATTTTACTACATTAATATAGCTATTAAAGAATTTCAAATATATTTTAAAAATTCCTCTCAAATATGCGACTAAGCATATCATAATAGATTAACATCATCGACAACAAAAGTCTTAATAATTAATTCTTTATTAATTACTAAACATTAACATAATAACTCATTACTTATCAATAACTAAATATTACTAAACTTTTTTTAGTTACTTAATCGATTATTTTATCAACGTTATTGATTATATATCTACATTTACCTAAACGACTATACTTCAAAATAATTTATTAATTTCTTTGTAACAAATCTACCAATCATCGTATTAATCGATTACTCATTGACTGAAACTTAATCAATTATTCATTCATCCTAATCGATTATACTATTAACCTAATCAACTATTAAGTTATCATATTCGAGTATTCTATAAATAATGACAACTAACACTTAGAACAATTTTCTGGGGTTTTTTAATTTTCTAATTGGTCAACTTACTGTGTAATCAAATATATAACTACCTAATTAATTATCTACATCATCTAATTGATTAACATTCAATTTAATCTCAATTATAACTTATCTAGTTGATTAAAGAGATTAACAATTCAAAAACCATAAAACAATTTTAAACAGAAACATCAGCAATTATCCTCATCAAGTTAGAATTTCATATAAAATCTAAAACGAAATATTTTATTAAAAATACAGGGGAAGCAAAAAGGATTAGAGCGTGTACCAAATGCTCATTACCAATAAAAGATAATACTTCTGATATTTTTCATGTAAACCTTTTCTTCTAGAACTTCATTCAGAAATATGTTGTTTTCACATCTATTTGATGTAGTTCTAAGTTAAAATGAGCAACTAATGCTAAAATGATACCAAAAAATCCTTGTTAGATACATGAGAGAGAGTCTCCTTGCAATCGATTCCTTCCTTTTGAGTGAATTCTTTAGCAACGAGTCTTGCTTTATATTTCTCATGTTGTCCGATTAGTTTTTTTTGTCTTAAAGACCCATTTACGACCAATGACTTTTCACCTATTAGGCAACTTGACAAGATCCTAGACTCCGTTACATGCCATAAAATTCATCTCTTCTTTCATAACATTATGCCATAAATTTGACTCTCTTCAACTTATAGCTTGTGAAAATGTTTCGGGATCATTTTCAGCACCAACTTTATAGTCCGATTTGTTAGAGGTAATTAA
Source organism: Cicer yamashitae (assembly GCA_037974755.1). Taxonomy (NCBI): domain Eukaryota; kingdom Viridiplantae; phylum Streptophyta; class Magnoliopsida; order Fabales; family Fabaceae; genus Cicer; species Cicer yamashitae. The sequence goes on along the minus strand of JBBPBQ010000001.1, from coordinate 36,832,286 downwards.
AAGATACTTAAGGTTAGGTGGAATTTGTTAGTTTAGTTACATTAAAAGCACTATATAAAGGTGCATCATACTTTAATTTTATAACAATTCTTCACATAATCATTTCAAGTTTTATTGTTCTCTTTAATTATTTTTCTTTTCCTTGGGCTCAACCATGATTCTCTACATGGTATCATAGCAATAATAATTGTTCCGCTACATTATTTTTCCAAATTTTATTTATCCTTTCTTCCTCATTTTGAATCCAAATTTGTGATTCTTCATTCTTTCTCAACTTGTTTGTATAATATTTGAAGATTCAAGATTGAAAATGTTTTGTGATTTATGATGTGATTCTTTAAAAGTTTCATTGTTCATTAGCCATTATCTTCTTTAGTGATGTATTTTACTATAATTTCATTCTTTTTAACCATTGTGGACTTTCTCTTTGTGCTTCTACCATATGGTAGTAAAGAAATTATCATTTTCTTTGTTCTTATACCTTGTGGTATTAGACATTTTTCATTCTCTATGTGCTTCCATCCTATGATGGTTAAGTTTTGTTGGCCAAATTTGGCATTTGAAGATCCAAGATTGGGACTCTTGATTCTATATTGGAGTAAGTGTCGTGGAGACACTGAAAGATTTTCAAGTTAGCCCAAAGTAGGCCGAAGACTTCGACGAGAGTTATGCATCTCGGTCGCTACCACTTTCTACATGAATTTTGTTGTTTAACCGAAGCAATTACGATTTGTATTTTTTTTTCTTGTAATTTTCTTTCATTAATTACATTGTATTTTTCTTTTTCTTGTATTGTATTTTTCTTCCCAAGATGGAAATGTTGTTACACACTTCCAACTTACAGGGGAAGATACTTATGGTTATGTGGAATATGTTAGGTTAGTTACATTAAGAGCACTATATAAAAGTGCATTATACTTCAATTGTATAAAAATTCTTCACATAATCATTTCAAGTTTTATTTTTCTCTTTAATTATATTTCTCTTTTCTTGGGTTCAACCATGATTCTCAACACGATTCTTGTAAATATACCATATAATCACTAGGTATAGCTGAATTTCTTTCTCTAGTAGATCTCCTTAATGTGGACTCAACATTTTCTAAAGGATCATGTTGTTCAACCATTTGTTCAGTAGTTTCTAGAATTTGTTGAACATCTTCATTTACTAGATTATCATCAGCCTCTTGTGAAACTCCAATGATTGGTTGTCTAATACTTGTTTGAAATTTAGAGATATTGTTATTGACAATCAATCTGCTACTTGATGTGGAAGGTTGAGCTTCAATATGAATTTTATCAGAAACAATATCCTAAAATTGACTGCTCCCACTAATCAAGTCATCTTCAAGAAACTATGCATTTCTTGATTTCACAATCCTAGTGCTATGAGATGGAAAATAGAATATACACTCTTTAGATTTTCGATATATCCAATGAAATATTTACTTACAATCTTAGGGTCTAGTTTCTTTTCTTGTGGATTGTACACTCTTACTTCAGACGAGGATCCTCAAATGCAATATATGACACAAATTCGATTTCCGACCTTTGAATAAATCAAAAAGTATCTTTGGGACAACATTGGTTGGAACACGATTCAATATATACATTTCGATCTTAAGAGCTTCACTCCACATGAACATTGTATCTTAGAGTTGTTGCACATACTCCTAACCATGTCCATCAAAGTTCGTTTTCTTCTTTTAGCTACTCCATTCTAGTTTGTAGAATTAGACATGGCGTATTGGACAACTATCCCATTATCATGAAGAAATTGCGCAAATGGACAATTGGCTTGTCCACTATCACTATATCTATACAGTATTCTCGATCTCTATCAGTTCTCACGATCTTTGTTTTCTTTTCGCATTGTTTCTCTACTTCAACCTTCAAAACTTTAATAATTTAATATACAAATAACTACTTAAAATCAATCCATAAACATTTTTATATACAAGTTTTGAAGTAGAAATTTAATTTCTAGAGAAACTTGGAACATAAAATGTCTTCTTTAAATTTAAAACAAAGCCACTACTTAAAATTAAACTACATGATCCAACAGCCTCCACATGCGAATGCATCTTGCTGCTTGAATAGATGCCTTGCTCACTTGGAAGTGGTTTCCTTAGATTTGTCATACTCTACAAGGTATTCGAAATATGGATTGTAGAACCATAATCAATCCATCATGACTTATAAATAACATCAACCATATTAGATTCGTAAAAAACAAATGAGATTGGTTTACCTTTCTTCTCAAGCCATTTCTTAAATTTGGGGCAATCTTTCATCATGTCATTTCTTTTTACAAAATAAACACTTGGGTTCTTTTTTAATTCCAAGGAGGTGGTTTGTCTTTCTAAATAGCATAATCAATATTCATCCACCCTAAGTGAAGAAGAATTCTCTCCTTCCACACCTTATAGTTTTTCAACCATCAGTTCAGAAATTTCACACTTGAAATCAGAAAAAATTCATGAGTTGTATAGCTGCAAAAATTAAATATACATTCTTATAATTAAACAAAAATTGAGACTACCATCAAATATCATGTTTTACCAATGTAAATCATCTTTCAAACTATGAACCTAGTGACTTAAAACCTACCTGTAGGCTAAAGTCTTATTCAATTAGATTCATTTATAACTTAATAATAAAACTATAAAAATATATTTCTTTTCCTAATTCTTGTGGGTAAATTAGAAAATATAAATTGATATTTTATCCTAATTAATTATATAAAAATATAATAAAAGTTCTTGTAGGATAAGCTTTACTATGTTCAAAATAATCAATTACCATTAATATCATGATCTTAACATTTAACGTATAATTTTGCATAATTAAAGATGTTGTGGCTATTCTTTAATTAATTAAAATCATGTAGATTATCTTGACATTTTAATTAAATTGCATAAAACAGTAAACAATTAATTCAATTATACATAATTGTACGATTAAAACACAAGATAATCATATTGTGTATATGCAGAATACAAACATTTAATTACCTAGAAACATGTACAAATCATTTTCGTTTTATTTCTCATTTTAATTTGAATTTAAAGGGTCTAAAATAACATATCTAAAACTCAAAAAATTTGAAACATGACAATCAAACAAGAACGAGGTCTGAACTATGATACCAAATGGTAGACATAAAATCTAAAACGAAATTCGATGGAATACAATGGAAGCGAAAAAGATTAGAGCATGTAGTACTTAGATCGGACATTAAACTGGTGCTCTAAATAGAGTTTAATTGTGGTTGAATATGTAGTACTTAAATATATTATTTTAATATTTTTCATATAATATATAAAGAAAACAAATAAAAATTAACATAATTTCATAATTTTTTATAGGTTTAAATATATATTTGGTCCCTGCAAATATATCACTTTTTGATTGTAGTTCTTGTAAATTTTTTTTGTTTGAATTTAGTCCCTGTAAAATCAAAGACGATCCGCTTTGGTCCATAAAATCAAATCAACGTTAAAAAAAAAAGACGAATTTTTTAAAAATCTCTATACCACTCTTTTAATTTCTATTCATATTTTTTTTTTTATATAAAATAACACTAATTATTAAATGATAAATAAATAAGTTTATTAATTAATAATATAAAATATTTTAATTTTTAATACGTTATAAAAGATAATGTGTTGGTGTGCATTTATAAGGTCACGTGTCACTGCAGTTTGTCAGCTCTTTTTTTGTAACGTTAATCTGACGTTAAAGACCAAAATCGATCGTCTTTGATTTTATACGGACTAAATCCAAATAAAAAATTTACGAGGACTAAAATCAAAAAGTGATATATTTGCAGGAATTAAAAATATATTTAAATCTTTTTTATTTCATTCCTAACTCAACCAGATAATTGGCTCATTACAAGTTCTAAAAAAAGTTGACTTGTTATTACCATAGTTCCAAGAATGTAAAGGAAAGTTGTTACTTGATATTGATAATTACTTATATTTATAAATTTTTGTCCCGATAATGTAAAAGAAATGGACTAATATAATTTCAAAAAAAGAAATGGGCTACTAGTTTTGTGGAAGGCTGGTAGTCTATAATATACTATGAATGTTCATCCATTTTCTTGATTTTGTCTTCCCATTCTTAAATAGTATATCAAAAATTAAGATCGAATAGTGTATTTTACACTACTGAAAATTAGAATCCAGTAAAAAACTGAAAAAATTAGAGGATTAGACCAACACTCACCATAATTTATTCACCAAAAACAAAAGGAAGCCCATTCTTCTTAGTCAGTAGACTCTAATAGACTGACACCATCACAAACTCATAATTTTATTCTCTAAAACAGCATATGCAATAGTAATAGAATTTGGTTCTCTAAAATAGAATTTGGAATAACATCATGCAATAACAACTTCAAATTAAAATACAAAACAAACATTAACAATGTCAAATTAAAACAAAATATTAGTTGTCTAGAATCTAAATGAGAATTTAAAATACGATGCGAAATAAACAATGTCCAAAATAGGCAGCAATAGTCTAAAATAGATAATAACAGTCAACTTGAATAATATAAACCTAAAATAAAATGAAATAAAACAGGTAGTAGATTTTTACAATGTAAAAAATTGGGTTGCATTGAGTGGTTGAACTTGAATTTGCCTGAACCATTAATTTACAGTTAAAATTGGTTTGATTTGATTTTTATAAAAACAAAAAAATAATAGGCAATTTTTTATTTGGTTTGGATGTTCAAACTCATTGGATTTACCAGGTACACTTACACCCCTATGCCGGCCTCATCTTTTTTTCATCTTGGTTTATTTTCTACATTTTTCTTCACTTTAAGAAGACCACCATTAATTCTCTTTAATCTCCCAATTTTGTTTTCTACTTCTCCAATCTTAATACTCTTTGATGTTGCCTAGTGCTAATTTAGTGTAAATGGTGCAGAAAAGATAATTTTTCTTACTACTGTGATTTTTTGAAGAAAAACTGAAGACTCTCATCTCAATTCACGATAACTTTTGAAAAAACATGGTTCAACCACTCAAACTGTCTCGACTATGACCAATTTTCCGGGTTTTGGACCGGTTTTCTGATTTTGGTGCAGGATGATTTTCATGGTCATTTGAGCTGAATAGGAGACGGTTTTTGGTTGAACCAACCAATTTGGTCCGGCTTAGATTTTATTAAATCAAATTGTTTCAGTTTTCTATCACCTCCTTAAAAAAAAAGTTCAATCACCTTTTAAAAAAGAAAAATATTCGATCACCTCCTTAAGGATTACTTTCAACAAAATAGATCGAACGAGATACGTTTAGTTTGAATATAGAATTGCTATCATACGACATGATTATACAATTGCGTTTCCAATTGTCAAACACTTTGCGTTTGAGATAACCCAATAACCATCGATAGTAAGAACTTCGCATCAATAAAGTAATTTTGTTTTTGTTTAAAGAAGCATCAATAAAGTAATTAGATGCTTATGAACTATTTCATAGTATATATTTTTACCCGATTCAGTCAATAGATGTACGTAATTTAATTAACCAAGATAGAAATTATTAGCAAGAGGAAAAAAGATAATGACCACATATTTTAACATACCAACTCTCCACAAAACAAATATAGAAAAGGACATTCGGTTCAGATATATTCATTATAAATGAATTCCATCTAGGGATGACAAAAAAGTCTATACATGTAGATATATATGAGGATAAAATATACGATGGATATCGGATTGGTAGTTTGACGGGTATTTTAGACCGTTATTTTAAGTATTTGTTAGATAATACAAAGACGGATGTAATGATGTCTGTACTTTTATATATCGGTATTTAATAGTAAATTAGTAAAATTGACATGTAATATTTTTTGTTTATGTATTAATGTATTAATACTTTTAATGACGAAATTTTATTATATATATTTTATTTATGTGTTAATGTTTTTTGTGTTGAAAAAATATAGGGAAAAGTTCTACATATTTCCAACAAAAAAACTAATTTTTGTACACAAATAGTTTTTATTTAAGAGATGATATCTATGGATATCTGCAAATATCCATGAATATTTAAAAACCAGTCAAATATCCGTTGAGTGTAATAACACTAAATTTTGTATTATTTCTAATTCGATAAAAAAATTTAGTAATCAAACCACATCTTTCAATTTGTATATTTATTACTCTTTATCTAAAACTGTAGAAACCATTTTCAGAAGCAAAACAACTCAAATGACGGCTTATATGCATCAACCAAAACTTCAAATTGATTTTTAGCATCATTAGATTTAGAATTAGTTTAAATATATTTTTATCATTTTTTAGGATTTTCTCTTAGCTTTTCAACGCCACCAAGATCACATCAATAAGACTCCTATAGTTCGAGTTATGGCACAAAGAGTGTACTTGTTGTTGTTGTACCTAAAAACAAGATTTTCATGGTTTTCATTTTTAAATTTGTCCTAAAGATGTCTAAACAACTTGGATAAAAAAATTCGATCTAACTAATCTGGAACTATTATTTAAACCTTATGAGAGATCAAATTCGTTACATTCTTTTGGTGAGATTTGAGAGAAACATTGAAAACGCTCATAACTTTCTCATTTGTTATCCGAATTCAATTCCATTTGTTGCTAAACGATCGTAGAAATCAAATTTGTAATATAGTGTTTTAATCACTATTCAGGATTTGTTTGGTAAGTCATGAAAATGTGATTTATGTTATGTTTCTATTTCTTTCTTAGAAATCTTGCCCTAACAAAAGTTCTTATTTTTAATTCATTGTTTGAGTTCCAAATCTAAAGTGATCGATCTATTTCTCTTGATCGATGTAGGATTAATCGATTTGTGAAGTAGCTTTCGTGATAAAAAATTCAATCAAGTACGTGGTTTACTCTATATGGGAGATCACAATTATTGCATATATGATATATAGTGTGTGGATAATAGTGCTAAATTATAAGTGTATGATTGCATGATATATGTGTATGATAATATGTGTTGATTTATGAATTAATGTGCTGCTAGTTGTTATTGTGTTAAATTGTATGTTTTATGTGTGTAGTTCGTGTGAATTGTGTACGGTTGACGTTAGTATTATTGTTAGGTAATTGTTATGATGTTGTGTGTTTTTGTTGATTTTTAAACCATTTATAAGTTTTGAAATCGGTTCTTATGATAGTTGAAGTTGATTTATGAAATTAAAAATGAGAATTTCTCTAAGTGTTGTAAATAGATTTTTAGGATATAAGAAAATAACTTTTCAGCGATCATAAGTTAAAATTGATTTTTGATTTGTTATTATTAGGTTTGATTAGAAGTTAAAATGTCTTAGTAATTAATAGGTGATAAGTTATCAAGTTTAATAAGCTATAATTAATGAATTTAGACATTAATTAGGTAACTCATATGATGTTTGGTGGTAGTTTAGTAAAATAATTAATTAAATTATAATTAATTATTAAGTGAGAGTTTATGTAATATTAGTTTATTAATTACTTAGGTTAAGAGTGTTAAAGTTAGTAGAGAATTAATAAATACTATTTATTAGTAAAGATTAATTAATTACTTAGTAATTGAAAGTAACTTGAGTTGATAAAAAGGATGTATAAAGATAATTACTAAAGAATAATAATACATAGCTAATAAGTTAAGTATCAAAATTATATCTAATGATGATGAAATATTCATGTGAATGGTATGTTGTTCATGATGTATGATATATCCATGTTTGTATAATTTGTTTGTTGATAATGTTGATGTTGAGTTAAATTGTTATGACATATGAGTCGTAATATGAACTAGATGTGTCGTTGTTGATAAATTGATCCTTTGTAAAGAAATTCAAGTTGCAGTATGGTTTGAGTATCATTTGGTGGTGGTATCGTTGATAAGTTGATCTATTTTGTAAATGAACTCAAGTTGTAATATGGGCTGAGTGTTGTTTGGTGATGTTGATAATGTTCTTTATGCTTACATATAGAGGACATGTCGGGAGTTAGTGTCAAGATTGAATTAGAGCAGACGGCTGAATTGAGATCTTGGGGAATGTCGGTAGGAAGGTCATACGTGAAAGGCAAGATTGATATCGCTGGTATGTTTTGGTTGTATACTAACATGAACCTTGTCGACTAGACTCTCTAGTTCGTCGGGCAAGGTGTAGTTTCTTTGCTTGCACTAACCCGGAGTAGTTGGATCAATGTGATGGAGATAATTGGTGATTAGGTATCATTGCATCATTTGGATACTTGCATTAGTGGAGTCACTAAAATATGTTTTTAGTGTACTTTGTTGTTATATGAGTGTTATGTGATAATGTGTGTGATATATGTATTTGATGATAATTTAATCAAATTGAATGCTAATAATGATTATTAATAGATAAAATAATGTTGTATATTGTTTGAATGTTATGCTAATTCTATATGTTTGCATTGTGATTTTCACTTTACAACCCAATTTTTTTCAAATATGCTATCGTACATGGATCTTCTCAAAATCATCACAATATGACGTCAAGTGTCAAGAACATGTGGTCCTTAGATTCTAATTATATTATAGAGTATTTTTGTAGTTAGAAGTTTTGAAAAATTTAAGCAATAATCTCTATTTGTATGATATGCTCGAAATAAATAAATTTTTTTACATTTCACTAATTTTTTATTGATTTATGCTAAGCGGATATTTGCACGAACATCAATAAAATATAAATGCATATAAATAAAATATAAATTTCATTTTTATTCCATAAATAAATAAATAGCAGGAAATAGATAGGTAGGAGATAATTTTCAACCTTATTCAATGTATGTCACATATGTCTTGTTAAGTAGACATATCAAAATAGATATATTTAATATTTTAATAATAAAATTTAAAAAATTCTCCAATTTTTTTATATAAAGGACAAGTATGGTATTATTGATTTAAAAAACGTGTAGTTTAGGTTCTGATTCTTATTATTGCTTTAGTTATATTTTTAGATTGTGAATTATTTTATTTATTTATTTTATTATATAAATTTTCTCTTTTGAATATATTGTATCATTTTTCTTGTTTTCTATCAACTTTTGTCTTTTGACTTAAATACAAAAGCAATTTTTATCTTTTTTCTTCTTTCACTTTTTGACAGTGGTGAATATTGAACATATACTCATTAAATACCTACAACGGAGATAGTAAAAAGTGAGTATGAATACATATAAAGATACCTTAGCACAGCCGGTCCTTTTTTTCGTGACTACTAATATTTAGGTTACCTTTTTTCGTGACTACTGCAATAAAAGTTAGTTAAATTCTTCTTAATTTTTTTCGAGTAGAATAAAAATATTGCATAACTTAAAGATATATAAATTTAACCATTAATTTTATAAAATATGTTAATTGTTTTTTAAATTTTAATTTTTTATTATTCAAATAAATTTATATTTAGTCTAGTAATTAATTTTGTTTATTTTTTTTGTTTCTGTTAATATCACTAATTCAAAGAAATATTTACATAATTTAATATATTTTTGTATGATTTAAATATTTTAGTTTAATATTTTTATGACTCAAATAAAAATTATTTTAAAAAAATATCTTTCTTTTTAAAAAATATAATTTTTTATCATACTAGAATCTCTAATAATAAATATCTAAAATACTGAATATCAAATTACGTTTTTTTTTATATTGTAATAAATGAGTTCAAAATAACTTATACTATTTTTAAATTATTTCTCATAAAAATCATTTTTGAATTAGCTCTCATAAAAATCATTTTCAGAAAGCTAACATCACTTTTAAAAAAAAATGATACATACTATTACTGTAAATATTTTATACACCGTCAATCAATCACAATCTTTAAATAATTAATAGTATTTGACTTTTAACACAATTATTTTTAAGTCATACATATAATTAATCATGATGTGTCGATTATATATATTTTTTGCATACCAAATGCATGAAAATTAATTTTAAAAAAATAAACATGAGTAAAAAAAAAATACTTATTCATTTATAGTTTTCTTTTTGGTAGTACATATACATTATAGTTTCCAATTTAAACCAATCTGATGTTAACTCTTCTCCCTCCAGATATATAACCCTCTCTCCTCTCGTGTATGACTCACACACTTAAATGTACTCATCCATAAATACATATAAACCACATCAACAAATTTCCAAACCGTTTTCATCATATGCTTATTGTGATTTCTGAGCACCACCACCATGAAATCTTTCACCACATATGTTTTACTTTTTCATGCCCTTCTCATGATTCAAGTACATGCCAAGAAGGATTATATTTATCACAATCATAATAGAATCTTTGCAAAGAGTGGTTGTGATTTGTTTCAAGGGGAATGGGTTTATGATGAATCATACCCTCTTTATGAAAGCTCACAGTGTCCTTTTATAGAGAAACAATTTGATTGTCAAAATAATGGTAGACCAGATCAATTTTATCTCAAGTATAGATGGCAGCCAACAGAGTGTAACTTACCAAGGTACATATCCTTTAGTTGATTTTATTTTTTCATTTATCATAACTTACTTAAAAGACATAGGATTTAAGGTTTTATATCACGGTTAGGTCGACTTACCATAATTGATATTGCAGAGAATTGCTATTATATCCCGTCAATATAGTTGTAATACCTACATTTTTTATCAAATGTGTGCCTAGTGTTCGACACATATCAGTGTGTGACATCGGTACAACATTGAAACTTGATTACATTCAATTAATTTATTTTCTTAAATCATTATTAATATCAACTTATTATTGCGTACCCATATTAGCTGCATAGACTTCGTCTGCAGTGCAATCACACACATCTAGATTGTAAAATCAAGATAGGGAGGTCTAACTTTCAAACTAAAATTTTAGATTTTTAAAAATATATTAAACTCAACCTTAAAATCGGAATTTTTCGATGAAGATCATACGGTCCAGATGTGCTTATTGCACTACAGTCAACTGCAACAAAACCAAATATGTGTCAGTGTTGTATTAGTATCAGTGTTTTATAATCATGTAGACAGAGGAAAAAAACTTCATGTCACCATCTAAATCGCGGTGGAATACATTTTTAAAACCCTTCCAAGAAAATAAGGATGAATTTTGCCGGTTACTTTTAAAATGTTTTGTCCTGTTACAAAGCGTTCGTTGGTTTGATTTTTAAAAACAGAATGGCAACTAAGTTATACAAACAAAGAGAAAGACAAATTCTTTAGAATAGAAATTCTTGAGAATAGGTAAATGGTGTTTTCTAGTTGAAGGTGACGTTGAGACTTTACAGAGTTAGGAGAAGCTCTGTTGGTTTTGATTTGGACATATCTCTTTCCCTTCCTTTTCTTGTGCTGACCAAAACCATGTGATTTAGAGTGATAAGGAAATGACCGCACTTAGTATATTACAAACAATTTCTTAAAAGAAAAAGTGATACATGATGATAGTTAAACTAACTTGCGAGTTTCTTTTATTCTTCTCACTTTTATATTTATTATACAGCTGATAAATATAAAGTAGAAATATAACTTCAATTTGGGATACTTTTAATTTCTATGCTGTACAAGTATCTATTTATTAAATTAAAAGTTATTCATCTATAAGACATAGTTCAATTAGTAAATACGATTTTGTTGGGATAAACATTATATTTCGAGTTTGAATTCAAGACTTCACAGTTGTGTATATGAATTTGAAGTAATATTTACTGCTCTGTCTATAAAAAAAAATTATATGTTTATTCATCACAAAATGGAGAGGCATCGAAGAAAGAATATAAGAAAAAAAAAAACAGAACTTCTAATTTGGAAAAAGCTTGGACATAACTTGGTATTTGGCAGTAAACATATAAAGCATTTTTAATAATCAAAACATATAAAGCATTTTTAATAATCAAACCATATAAAGCATTATCCAATCTGGTCATCAAATTTCCAAAATATGTAAGGTCCAGGGTATGTTATCTCTTATCAGTCCTTAGTTAATTTTACTCAACCATCTTCATGTTTCTCCAATTAACACAAGACATTTTGTTGCATCTATCTGCAAAATTCTAAATTATTTCCGTTATATATAGTTAGATTTAATTAAATATGATTTAAAATAATTAGAAGTTAGTTACGTTTAGGTGAAGTTTTATTAGGTGAGTTACATTAAGAGTATTATATAAAAATACATTATACTTTAATTGTATAATATTTTTTTATATTATTATTTCAAATTTTATATTTTCTTTTAATTATTTCTCTCTTTCTTGAGCTCAATCATAATTCTCAATATAGTATAAGAATAATAATTATTCCGCTATATTATTTCTCAAGATTTTCTTGAGAAAATTTTCATTGATTCATTTTTTATTTTTAATTTTCTATTGAATTCTTGATATTTTCTATCAAGACTCTTGTCAGATTCTTGTTGTATCTAATTTTTCAATTGATCTCGTATCCTTTTCTCCTCCGTTGCTCCATCGGGAAGATGTTATATTGGACATTGTCTTAGATGGTGGGGTTGGTTTGACGGAGCTGTAACATTCCACTAACACATGGTGATACAAACAGTCAAAACAACATGTAAATTTTGATTTACTTTCACTACTAAAGATAAACATTTTAAAGCTAAATTTTCAATTTTTAAATTCTTAATTTTCTGTGTTCTTCATTCTTTCTCAACTTGATTGTATAATATTTGAAGATTCAAGATGGTTTGTGATTTATAATATGATTCTTTGAAAGTTTCATTGTGGATTACCTATTATCTTCTTTAATTTAGTAATATATTTCACTATAATTTTATTCTTTTTATCCATTGTTGGCATTCTCTGTGCTTCTAAAAACAATTATCATTCTCTTTTGTCTTTTACACTATGGTATTAGACGTTTGTCATTCTCTTTGTGGTTCCGTCATATGGTGGTTAAACTTTGTTGGTCAAATTTGGCATTTGAAGACTAGATCTTGATTCTATATTAGAGTGAGTGTCGTAGAGACACCGGAAGATTTTTAAGTTATTCTTAAATAGACAGAAGACTTAGACGAGAGTTATGCATCTCGACCGCTATCACTTTCTACATCAACTTTCTTGTTGAGTCGATGTGATTACGATTTATATTCTTTTTTTTTTGTAATTTTCTTTCATCAATTACATTGTATTTTCTTTTTCCAACTTGCAGGGTTGTTAGGTATAGTTAGATTTAATTAGATACGATTTAATGTTAGGTATAGTTAGATTTAATTAAATATAGTTTAACATAATTAGAAGTTAGTTATTTTTAGGTGGAGTTTTGTTAAGTTAACGAACACTGCGTTATACTCTAATTATATAATATTTCTTCTAACTATCATTTTAAATTTTATATTTTCTTTTAATTATTTTTCTCTTTCTTGTAACCATAATTTTCATATATGTTTTTGCTAGGCTGTCTTTGTAAGGTGTCATACTCCAAACAATTAATTAAAGGTTGTTAGGCTTATTTTTATAATTGAACTACCATATAGTTTATGTGAATAAACTGGCATTGAAATAATGTTGTTGTAAAGTTGCTTTCAATCCGTTTTGTCTTCAAATAGGATCACATGTCATATTAGATCCCAACAAAATATACATTTAATGACCATTCAGGCAATGCAATTTGATTTGGACCCACTTATGATTTTGAATTAACTCTATTATACAGATTCAATGGTGAAGACTTTTTAAGCCAACAAAGAGGGAAAAGTATTTTGTTTGTAGGAGACTCTTTGAGTTTGAATCAATGGCAATCACTCACTTGCATGCTCCACATAGCTGTGCCACAAACTCACTATACCTTAGTGAGAATCGGTGCTCTCTCTATTTTCACTTTCCCGGTTAGATTTCTGTCCTAAACATACTTTTACTTTGTAAAAATGATTTTTTATAAATGTATTATTTCTAACTAGTATTTCATTTTATCTCCATTTCAATAGTTTATTTGAAGTGTCTACCATCTTCTTGTTAACAATTCAAAATGAACACGTATTTTAAATTTTTAATTGCTATAAAAATTTTAAAAAAAATTTAAATTCCTATAAAAAAATTTCCAAGTTTTTAATCCCTAATAATTTTTTATTCTATTTTAGTCCCTATTTTTAAAATCTGTTATAAAAATTTGATACTTTTAGTCTTAGAAAAAGTCTTTATAAAATCCAAATAGGGACTAAAAGTAAAAAGTAAGGGATCAAACTTAAAAGGTCATAATTTTGTAGGGACTAAAAACATATTTAACCCTATTTTAAAATATAATAACAAAAAATATTTTTACAAAGTAAACATACCTTAACTTTTCCATTTCTTCTTATTTCCTTCCTCTTTTCTTACTCACTTTCACAACTAAAATCTATCATAATTTACAAATCAACATTAACTCTTTGTGAAATCATGTTCAAGTATCATGTTTCTGAATATACCTTTCTTTATTCATTAGAATAGTTTCCATGATTACAAAAAGTTAAGGGCATCCATTTATATACGAAGGAGAAGATCTTGTAACTGAAAGTAAAAGTAAGGAAAGAATAATAACTAACAACAAAACACTTAATAATAATGAGAAAATTCAAAACTAGCTTTAACTAAACAACTAACAAACTTAAAAATAGATTAAAAATATAAATAAAGGGTTAACTACTTCTAATATCCCCTCAAATTGGAATGGATATCTAACATTCCAAGTTTGGACAAAAGATGAAAGTAGGGAAAAGGATGCAAAGCTTTTGTAAAAACGTCTACAACTTGTTCAGCAGAAGGAATAGGCATAATATGGAGGATTCCATCTTGAATCTTGTCTTGAACCACATGACAATTTATTTCTATGTGTTTGGTTCTTTCTTGGAAAACCAAATTCGAAGCGATATGAAGTGCAGATTTGTTCTCGCAATATATAACAATCGGTTTAGGATTAGGAATGTGTAGATCGTGCAATAAATACAAGAGTCATTGTGCTTCACATGTGGCTTGAGCGAGCGCGCAATATTCGGTTTCAGATGATGAACCAAGAATAGTGGGTTGTTTCTTGCTTTTCCATGAAATTGGTAAAGTTCCAATAAAGAAACAAAAACCCGTGATTGACCTCCTAGTGTATAGACATGCACCCTAGTCGGAGTTGCAAAAACCTTTGATGCTGAATGATGATTTTACAAAAAGAATAGGCCATTTCTAGGACTGTTTTTGAGAAATCCAACAACAAGAAGAGTAGCTTGCATGTGCAGGTTTGTCGGGGCAAATAGAAATTGACTTAACCTGCAAATAGAGAAAGGAATATCAGGACGAGTGTTAGTGAGATACAAGAGCTGCGCAATAAACTTTCTAAAAATAGTGGCATTAGAATGGGCTGGCAAGTGGTGCTAGACAATTTTAAATTAGCATCCATAGGTGTTGAACATGGTTTTGAACCAAGCAAGCCTGTGTTTTCGAGTAAATTCAGAGTATTTTCGTTGGCACAAGGATGTACCATTAACATTGTGATCTATTTCAAAACCAAGGAAATATTTAAGAACAACAATCTGCTTAATGCTAAAAATAGATTGCAAATAAGACTTAACAGACTAAATTTCAATCAAACTGTCACCAACAAAAAGAAGGTCGCTAACACAAATAATAATGACAATAAAAATAGCAGAAGTAACACATGAAAACAAGTTATAATCTAATTTGGATTGGATAAATCCAAATTGTTTCAAAGAAGAACATAATTTAGTATTCCACTGTTGACTTGCTTGTTTCAATCCATAGAGAGATCTTTTGAGTTTGCATAAAATGCTTTAATGAGGGACGTCAAGAACAAGTGGAACTTTCATATAGACATTATGCATAAGATCCCATGGAGAAACGCAGTGTTTATGTCAAGTTGAAATAAAAACCATTTATGAACAACAACCACATAAAGTAATAAACAAATATTTGTCATTTTTACAACAGGACTAAAGGTATCTAAGTAATCAAGACTTTTAGTTTGGTTGAATTATTTGGCAATAAGGCAGGCCTTCTACCTTTCAACATGACCATTAGCATGAAACTTTAATTTAAAGATCCACATGTATCCAATCACCTTTTTTTGGGAGGTAAAATAGTTCATTTCCAAGTATTATTATGTAAAAGGGATTGAAGTTCAGAGGCTATAGCAAGTTTCCAATAAGAGTCTTTAATAGCTTCTAAATAGGAAGTGGCTTCTTTCAAAGTTGAAATAGTGATAGAGAAAAGCTTGTGTGAATCAGATAATGCATCATATGACAAGTAATTAGACAAGGGATAAGAAGTACCTTAAATATTGAAAATCTTGCAACATATAACAATGAAAATCTTGAAGATAAGAAGGAGGGTTAGTAATTATGACACTTCTTCAAAGAGTGATTAAAGGCAAGGTATTCCGAGTGGAAGAGAAATCACAACTAGGGGAACCATTTTCATGCCTGCACTGGAATCATAATTTCTAGGAGTAGACTGGGATTGGTGTGTCATTCTTCAAAGGAGAAGGAGAACAATATGAAAAGGAAGTGGATTGAGATGAAATAGTAGTATTATGAAAATCATTCAAAATACTTGTGAACGTTGATAGTATTTGGTTGCTGAACCATTGAATTAACAAATGGATAAGGAAAAAAAGACTAAAAAACGGTGTCACGAGATAGAAAACTTTCCTTAGTATGCATATAAAAAAGGACATACCCTTTAGTACCTGGTTTTTGTCATAAGTAAACGCACTTACGAGATCTTGAGTTAAATTACCTTTTGTTGGATTTAATAGTAGTAGAGAAACACAAGCAACCAAAGACTTTTAAGTTTCAAATGTCAGGAGCAATACTATATAATATGTGATAAGGAGAAATAAAAATTCAACAATTTAGATGAAAATCTATTAATAAGAAATTTTGCAAGAACAATGGCATAAGCTTTTAATTGTGTAGGTAGTTTTGCGTGAAGTAGAAGAGTACAAGTCATATTTAAAATGTGTTTTTTTTTATGCTCAATAATACCATTTTGTTGAGGCGTTTCAACACATGTTGTTTGGTGGATTATTCCTTTGGCTTGATAAACATCTTTTAACAAGAACTCATTACCATTGTCAGAATGAATGCATTTAATTTTCGTATTAAAGTGAGTATGAACAAAAGAAACAAAAGATTTAACAAGGATAGATGTGTCAGATTTCAGTTTCATGAGAAAAACCCAACAAAATCTACTATTGTCATCCACAAAATTTAAAAAATACTTGTAACCAAACATGGAAGGAACTAAAAAAATGTCCCCGTATGTCTATAAAATTAATTCAAAACAAGCATTAGAAGAAGAAACAACTAGGAGAGAAAGGTAATCGTTTATGTTTTGCATATAAATATATATCACAAGGAAAATTGCATTTATCAAAATGAACAATGGGAAACTCTTTATTAATGTGTTGCAAAGTCTCAATGGACAAATGTCCAAAACGATAGAGCCAAAGATTACATTTTGAGGCTAGAAGATTATGAAGACTAGAAGCCAAAACAGAATGAAAAATACAAGAAATGTTAGAAACAACATGAATGTGCAATATAGGGAAAGTAAGCAAATATAGTCCATGTTGAATACTAGTTGTTCCAATCATCTTCTGGGAGATGTTGTCCTGTATCAAACATTTAGTGGCATGAAAAATAAGATTACAATTAAGAGAACAAATCAACCTAGGAACATAAATAAGATTGGTAGTAAATTGTGGCAAGTAAAGAACATCAGTTAAATAGAAGTTATTAGTAAAGTGCACAATTCTAGAAAAAATGAACAACAACCATAGAGCCATTAGGCAATTTAATAGAAATAGGTAGAATTCTTTTAAAAGATAGAAACATATCAGCAGAAAAGCATCAGTGATATTTGTGGCACCCGTATCAAGGAGCCAAGAGTGATTAGGAAAATTATTCAAAATATGATGAGATAAAGGGTTGCCCATAATATTTGAAGGTGAATTCTAAAGATGGTTAATAGTATTAGAAGTGGAAGCACTAGAGGCTAGTAGCATTGCTAATAAAACTTTTTTTTGATCCAGTGTGAATTCGTCAGAGCCATCATCAACAGTAGAATTATCTTTTCTGGTGGAAAAGTTATCTGCAACATGATTTTGAGTGGAAGAGGAGAAATTGTTTGAAACAGTAAAGTTGGGCCTTGGATAGTTAGGAGGATAATTTTTCTTCTTGAAACACACATCCATAGTATGACCAGATTTGTTGCAGTGAGTACACATCTTGTAGCCACGACCGCAACCACCAAAAGCACGACCACCACCAAGTGAGGAACCACGACCAAACCCGCACTCATAATTAGAAAAGTTAGCAACAAATTTGACCTCATTTGTGGGAGTAAAGAATTTCCTTTCTTGTTGTACAAGCATAGATAAAACCCTATTAATGTTAGGAAGGGGATCCATCAACATAATTTGAGATTGAACTGGGGAATATTGTTCATTGATACCTTTAAGAAATTGAATAACATAATCGTTTTATCTATAATCGCGAATTCTGGTTAACATGGTACAAGAACATGTAGGGTTGCAAGAGAATGTAGGGAGGGGATGAAATTGATCCAATTCTTGCCAAAGTTTCTATAAATTGGTGAAATAATTTGTGATAGTAGAATCACCTTGTTTAATAGCTTAAATTTCCTTTTGTAGACCAGAGATACAAAAAACATCACTTTGATTATACCTATATTTCAATTCGTTCCAAATGTCGATGGCAGATTCCATCCATAGTATACTCTGAGTGATTTTCGGATCAAGAGAGTTTGTAATCCATCACATGACCATTGTATTGAAACGATCCCAAACAATAAAGAGTTGATATATATCAAGAGGGCAATTCTGGATTCCAAGAACAAATCCATATTTGTTCTTGGATCGGAGGGCGACAAGCATTGCACGGGACCAAGTGTGAAAGTTTGAGCTATTTAGAGGCGGAGACACTAGAGCAAGGTCGTGATTGTCAATCGGGTGCATAAAGTATGGATCAAGCATATGATGTTGGTAGCTTTGACTACGATTTAGGGATTTCTTGAACGGTTGATTAACACGTGATTGATCATCAGAGAATGACGAGTAAGATGATTTTGGATCTGATTTCATCGCGAAAGAAAGGAAATGGCATGGAGGAAAGAAGAATTAGAGGTAGGAACGAGAAATGACAAAGGGTTTTACTACTGATATCATGTCAGTGAAATCATGTTCAAGTATCATGTTTCTAAATATACCTCTCTTTATTCATTAGAATAGTTTCCTTGATTACAAAAGGTTAAGAGCATCCCTTTATATATGAAAGAGATGATCCTGTAATTGAAAGCAAAAGGAAGGGAAAAATAGCAACAAACAACCTAATAATGAGGAAAGTCAAAACTAACTCTGACTAAACAACTTACAAACTTAAAAATATATTAAAAGTAAAAATAAGGGGTTAACTAGTTCTAATATCAAGTATCAAATCTATAATTGCAAATTCAAATATAATAATTTGGCTACAAGTTTGCAACCATGAATTGAAAATATTGAAATTAAATGAAACATCACATGTCAAGTAATAACTAATAAGAATTTAAATGCAATCATGCAATATTTTTGATGTGTACACTTTGAGAAAACTGAATTAGTAAAATGAATCAGTAATCCATGAATGTATCAAGCTATTGCATCTCTCCTGGATAGTTAGATCGTTCCATCAAGAAATTGAAATTTGTGTTTTTCTTTTAATGCTCGTTGCATTATATGCACCCGAGCCTTATAGTTTGAACCATTCAATTGTGGATTCACAACCACAAAACTCGGTCCATCATCTAGATGAACATGCTAGTTCGAATTCGTGCCTACAATACTGCTACTAGAAACATTGTTATTGTTAAAATTTCTTGCTAGTAATTCAAAAATGCTCGAAAGCACAAAAAAAAATGATGAAGATATATCAAGATATGGGTAAGGTAGAATAATAAAAAAAATGTTTAATTAGAGCGAATTGAGAGAATCAAGATACAAGGAAACTGAATTAACCTGCATAAAGTTAGAATTTACAAAACCTAGGGTTATATACCATGCTGATACAAAGTTACACTGATGGAAAAAAGAAAAGGCTAACTAATATGAATCATCAATAAAGGATTCAGTTATAGTCCTAACTGACTTGTGCTTTGTAGCTAGGCTTGGAGTTTGATTAGGAGTTGTGTCAATATCTTGTTTTTTAAGCTTTATTATCCCTCGCCGTCACACACATAAGCTGATGCTTGGTATATGTCGAGCAAGTTGAACTTGGAAGAAATGGTTTAGGGTGTTGAGCTTGGTGAAGAAATCAACTATTAGGGAATGAGAGAATAGTGGCAGATTGAACCATCTCACGCATGAAGTGACAATCAATTTCAAGATGTTTAGTGTGTGGAGATCTTTTGGCAAATAAAGAAGCCATTAGATTTTGCAAGCAGTTTATGAAAGGGCATGCTATTCAGTTTTGCTAGAAGATTGGACGATCTCAAAACCATTTATTTGATCTTTCAAGAAAGATTAATACAGTGTCTTTTCTTCAACTACTTGCGAAATTCAGTGACTTCTTTATTTGGTGAAAGATCTCCACGTTTCCTACTGTCACGTTTCTACCTGCGACAATCAATATCTTGAATTGATTGTCTTCATACGTGAGAAGGTTCCTGGAGTTATTCGCCTTCTTCTCATATCTTCCCAAAGGCTATGCAGCCCTAAACCATTCATATTTTTTGCTTCCAAGTTGAACTTGTCTAACATTTAACAAGCTTGAGCTTGCTTATGGGTAAAGAAGCTTCAACAACAACATATTCACACATCTCCTAACCAAACCCCAAGCCTAGCTACAAAGTATAAATTAATAAGGATTGTAAATAAATCAATAGTTAGTCTTTTGTCTTTTCACTTACTATAACTTTACTTTGTCAGCATGGTATGTAACCATGGTTCTTGTAATGGTTCATTTTATGCAAGATAATTCAATTTCTTTGTATCTTAATTCTCTCAATTCTCTTTGGTTAAACACTTTTGTTAGTATTCTACCTTCATCATTGGAGTTTTCCATTATCTTCAAGTTCTTCACCACAATTTATCAAAGGAGGTGGCAATGATAAATGGAATAATTTAATGATTTAGCAACCTTAAAATGATTCATAAAAGGTTTATTGAGTATAGAATTATAAACCATGAGAGACACCAAGTAATAAGAAACAAAATGCTAACTTATACACATTTTATATTGAAGCATAATTCTAACAATAGAGGTACAAAATATTAGTCGACATGTGAAATACTAAACCAATTTTATGATGGATCACTTTGAGGAGTGGTGTACCATAGGAAGATATTTGAAGATCATTTAAAATTTCAACGACAACATACATTAATTTTTCAAAGTAAAAGTTGATGATTCTCCTCGTTCACATAGTTGAGATGGTGACTTTATTGATGTTGGTTCTACAAAAACAAGCGAATATAATTGTCTGAAAAATCAACTCGTACTCAGCTTTCTTGTTTTTGTCAAATTAATATCAACAAATAATGTTCTCAATTGTAAGAATGAGAAGAACCGTGAGGTTCTATTTTTGAGAATCGTCATTGATTGTCATAAAAATGGAAAGAGGTTTAGATTATTGTTATGTATTGATCCACGATGAACCGCATATAAAAAAGACGACCGTGTAACTCTCCAAAATACATAGGTTACAATTTGGAAGTATTGATGCCACAAAGACAATATTTCTGCATACATAAATGAATGAAGGGACAATGTTATAGAAATTTCTTATGAGTTTGAAAAGGCTCCACCCTGAGAGAAACAAATCACTTGCTAATCTTCCTTTTAATATTATACTTTTCCCCGAAAATTCCCTTTCATTTTAAGAAAACATTACTTAACCATTTGATTATTAAATTGAATCAACTTATAATCATTATTTCTTGGCTCACAACCAAAATATATAAGCTAATTTAACAATTCACGAACCATTTTGACTTTATATTTGTACTGTCAGGCATACACTCAATTGGAAAGATACTCTAAAGGCATAATAATAGAATATACAAAATATTGATATTACAACCAACTTGTTACTAATCTAACTAATTTGCCACTAACATAATCTAACTATAACAACCTCCACAAGTTGGAATATGGATTAACATTTTCAACTTGGGATAAACTTTATGAAGGTGCAAACACGAGAAGGGGGTTGAATTGTGTTTGTCTAAGTTGGATTCTTTTTTATTTATTTATTATTTGATTAAAGTTGGTTCGGGTTTGATAACTTAGAGCAAGAGTAGTAACAAAACTAAGAAATGCAGGAGTAAAGGGACACAAACAAATTATCCTGGTTCACCACCAACTTGGTAGCTACGTTCAGTCCCCTCACTTAGAAGGATTTAATCCACTAATTCAACTCCTTGAATTACACAGCACTTGACCCCACAAGTCAGTCTTGTCAATACAGCCTAACAATCCCAGACTTTTTGAGGAACACAAACACCTTGACTCTACAAGCCAAGTCTTCTCCACACAATCTGACAACCCCAGATTGTTGAAGGCACACTAAAGCCACTATCGGGCTGGATTACAAAAAGTTTGAAACTGGTTTGGTTTTGCTTCTACTAAGCATATTTATTACAATGATTTTCTCACACTAACAATGAGAGACTAAGCACTGAATAATATAAAGTTGAACGAGTGCCTTTGTTGAAACTAAAACCTTGAATTCTGAGTACCTAGAGAGGTTTGAGTTCGTAAGGATTTTTGTATATTATTGTGTTTTCCTTCTACTTCAGTCTTGATCCACTATTTATAGATGAAATTACGGTTTTTAAATTACTTGCCGAGTTTCTGAATCGTATCTCCATTCCAGCTTGGTCAACAATGATTTTCTTCAAAAATAATTCTGAATAGTCTCTACATTCCAGATTGGTCAATGATTTTCTTCAAAAATAATTTTGAATGATGCGTTTTGATAATCTTGCCTCTATGCATTTTCTTATTTCTGAATCAATTCTTCTAGAAAGATATTGTGCGTATTTTTTCAGATTACGTTTGCAAATTGATTCACTTGAATCTTCCTTCATACGTTTGATTTGGTCTAGGCGGGAACCAAATTGAGCTTAGTTTTTGGACCTTCAGAAGTAAGGATACGACTATGTCCAATTTGGTATGTTGTTTAATCTATCAAAGTCTTTGACCTTCCCTCATATTCATTGGCTTTTCTTCATCAGAATCATTGACTTTTATTGTTGGAGTCAGATGTTGTGTTACTTGAACAATCAGAGTCAGAGACAGATGTAAAGCTATGTGACTTAGAATTAGTGGCATGGGCAACTTCACCTTTGGTTCATTATCAAAGTAAGTGCAACTTCAGAGTGTACTGCGTATCAAAGGCTGCTAGTACTTTGGAACGTGTTGCAATCTTCAGAATCATTGCAACTTAAAGGCAGCGATCTTGGAACATGTTGCAGTCACCAAATTCAGCGGATCATGAGGTTCAGAGATAGGCTTGAAGAGTGGCTTCAAACTTCAGAGACATACTCAAATTACTTTCATTAGAGCATGAAGAAATACTGTTTATCACAACATGCATAAATACTATTCAATATCATAGGTATGTTGAAGTTACTGTTCATCAGATGCATGTTGAATCTTTAGAGACATATAATTTTTTTGAAAGGAACGTTGAATCTTTATAGGCTTACTAAATCTTCAGAGGCAGCCGCATAGACTGACTCATCAAAGGCATGCAAATTTGAAGCACGCTTCAGTCTTTTAGAGGCTGACACATAAACACGCTATCAGACCTAGACATTAGACCCAAACATCAGAGGCAATCTTTGTAACCTTTAGAGGTAGATGGGTGTTCTTTTCTAGAGCGTGCATTTCATTGAATAATTTGATTTTGTTTCCTCTGGCCTTTTTACTTCTTCCAGTCACTACCTTGGGTGATATCCTGTGGTACCTTCCTTTGATTTTCTTCTTCCAATTTTTTTCATACTTAATGAAGTACTTTTGTTGTTCTCATGAAATACTTTTGTTAACATCAAACTCTAAGTGGAAAACCAACTTGGTTCCAACACTTTACAATCAAAGAAAATATAAGGACTAAAATATTTTTTTTTGAATGTCAGAACAAGAACAATCTTGTTTTTTCTTGTAAGTGTTTAATCTAGAGTTTACACTTCCACGCAAGATCTTTGCTTGCACTTTTTTAATGACAATTTTGCTAAAAGGAAAGAATTTTGGCACCAAATGTTGTTAGTGTTCTTGAAAAATCTTCAACAACTATTTTGATAGCATATATTGAGTTTTTTTTATGATGAGAGTTTGAATAATGCACTTAACTCGACCATGTTTATACTTGAGAAAAAATTTTGATTTTGAAACAAGGTTGATATCAAAGAATTGAAAAAGTCTTGGATTTTGGTAAAGTTGTGTTGGCAAACACGTTGCCCTTAATGGCTATGGTTTGATTTTTTTATTTTTTACCATCATCATGATGAGAAAATTTTAACTTGACGAAAGGGCAAGAGAAGAAAATAAAGAAAAAGGAGAAAAAAAATAGTTTTGAATAGAGAAAGAAGGAGAGAAAGGTATTAGATATATATAGGTCATCTATCTTATATATCCAACATTTTTTCCATTCTTTGTTAATGTGGGACTAACCACTCACACTTGAATTCCCACAATCTTCATTTCTAGTGTGAACCACCCACATCACTAGATTTGATCCACACTAGGATCCCCCCGCTCCCCCATCAAGCCGAACCAGAGCACTGATACCACTTGTTGGAGAATTCGAGGGTGCGAGAGCAACAACGGGCCAAATGCTCCAAGATCCACAAGAGACTTTGACACCACATCTCCACAAAAAACCTTAAGGCATTAGGTATGTGGGTCACTATCCTTATATATCCAACATTTAGTTCATTCATAATCGATGTGGGACTTAACTACTCACATTTGAACCCAACAATCCTCCCTAAACTTTGAGTCTCCTACATCCTATATTGTACCACCGTATTACAAATGGAACATGCCTCTTGACGACACCGCTAGGAAGACTTTTGATACAGGGATCCAACATCATGATCTCTTTCCAGGGAACTTACCTGTGACACAGTTGACATTTTTCATAATGCTACAATGTCAAGTTTTTCAAGTGTTGTTAAGTTTGACATAGAGAAATTTGATGAGAAAATTAATTTTGGCTTGTGAAAAATACAAGTCAAAGATGTGTTGCTACAATCAAGGTTACACAAGGCAATAAAAGGAAACATTTTCGAAATTGGCAACGAAAAATGGGAGGAATTAGATTTGAGAGATGCAAAAGTGTTATTCATTTGTGTTTGGCTAAGAATATTTTTGCAAATGTCAACAACCAAAGAGCTTTGGGAGAAACTTGAAGGGATATATCATGCAAAATTCATCTCAAATAGGTTGTTGTTGAATGAGCGGTTTCTTAATTTATGCATGGATGAAAATATGAAAGTATCTGATCATCTAAATATTCTCAATGATATTGTCCCTAAATTAGAAGTCATTGGAGTGAAGATTGAAGATGAAGATAAGGTGTTAAGACTCATATGGTCTCTTCCATCTTCCAATGGGCATATCAAACCTGTTTTAATATATGGGAAGGAAACTTTGAGTTTTGAGGAATTTTCCATCAAAAATATTTTTGAAGAAAGAAGGTTGAAAAACAAGGTATACACTTCATTAAACTTAGTGTTGATTTCTAGGGTTAAGCCTTATGGGAAGAAAAGTCATGGAACTATTTTGAAATGTTGGAAATGTGGAAAGCTCGGGCATGTGAAGAATAATTGTCCTAGTAGAGAGAAATGAAAGAGAATGACTCTAAGTCAAATGCTAGCAATATCTCTTTCATGATGGGAGATGATGATCTTGTCTGAAAGTGAGAAGTGTATCCTCACAGCATTTCCGTGTTGCCATGGAAAACAATGAATTATTGCTAATGGGTTAGCACATGGGCATTGGTTGGCATTGATGCAAGTGTTGTTGTGAAATTATGTCGGTTACTAAAGAACTTCTTGAGAAAGCCGACATGGAGGTTGCACCATATTTTTCAACATGGTTTCTGCATGGAGAAGAAATTTTTGAAGTGGTTTAGCTTCAAGTGGAGTATAATTTTTATGGTGGAGTATGATAGTTCTTTTGAACTATGATTGTCCCACATTGCTTGAAATTGTAAAGGAAAAGGGATATCAAGGCTATATATATTACTCTAGTTTTGTATTACAATTTGCATCAATCAAAAATACTTTAAGTTATATCTGACTCTTTTCGTTCTCTCTTGTTTTAGAGTTTTTTTAGGGTAGTTAGATATTTTCTTTGGAGAGTGTGGTTTTATTGGAGGTATGGGTTATTAGATAAAATTATGTCTTATAACAATTTTCATATAGTGTTATTCTCTAGTCGTAGTTTTTTCTCCTGTTTGGAGTTTCCACATTATTTTCTTGTGTTGTGATTGTGTTATTTAAATTTATCTGATTATTTATTTTCCCAACAAGATGAACAAATTGTTCAAGAAAATTTTAAGAAAGAAAGTAACGGAATAATTATTACTTTGATACCATAATGTGATTCTAGATTTAAGCCATTGATAAGAGAGAAATGAAGAAACGTAAATTGAATAATATTGATGATTGAGAGAATCATTTACATCAAAGGTTACATAGACTTATATAGTCAATTAAATAAAACAACTCACTAGTGTAAAATAACCAACTAGATAATGTATCTAATCCATTTACCTAACTAACCAAACTAAAATATCTAATATCCTCTCAAACTAGAATATGTTTAATACACTTCAAGCTTCGAAAAACTCAAGAAAGAAATGTAGGAAAATACATCGGCTCAAAGGAATTTATAATTCCGAAAATCCATCGGCAAAAAGAATCTAGAATCCCGGAAATTCATCAGTGAAAGAATATGAATTTTTGTTTGACTATCCATATTATGAATAGATAATGAAAGATCAATTAAGACTAGAAAGAATGAAAATGTGCTTAACCATCCAATATATTAAACAAGTTCTATCTTGAGGAGATATTAGATATCTTAGTTTGTTTAGTTAGTTAAATTGGTAAGTAGTTACACTATATGTGTTAAGAGTCTCACATTGGATGAGATAAGGTCTAACAAAGTATTTATAAATGGTGGATAGTTCTCACCCTACAAACCGGTTTTGTGGAGGTTGTGCAGGGCTAAACCCAAATTCTATATGGTATTAGAGCCTACCCAAGATCCATTGGGCCACCTTCTATCAGGTCACCGCTATCAACCCACTCGGGTCATACATATATGTTCAATCTTGGACGTGAGAGAGGTGTGTTAAGAGTCCTATATTGAATGATATAAGGTCCGACAAAGTATTTATAAGTGGTGGGTAGTCAACCCTACAAGTTCATTTTGTGGCGCTTATGTAGGGTCCAACCCAAATTCTAAGACATAGTATATGAAACTAAATGCATTTTCTAACAAATAAAGTATTCAAGAGAACAAAAGTTGAAGAAAAAATTGATAGAGACTAAAAAATAAAATTTGAAATTTTATATAAACTAAAAATATATTTAGCCATTGATTAAATGTAACCTAGAAATATAAACATGTTCAAAGGACAATCTTAACTTCGGGTTTAATTATTGGGCAACACATAATTTTTTTTTTTTGGGAAATGCTAACAAGTGTCGGGCACTTGTTAAGAATCCAAACTTCAAAATTATTGGTCATTGTTCTCAAAAATTGGATGTGCGGTACCTAAAGGTGTCTCTGTTGACCATGTCAACAAAGACCACAAGGGTTTGATATGGAATATCTCTTAGAAGATCAAGACGAATCTACCAAACTTGGTTCTTGAGCACATGAGGTTTTGTGTCATCAACTCTAGATCAGACAAGATCAAAATAATCATTTTGCACCTGCATTTGACTCCACTTAGATTGTAAAGAAGGAATATTTTGATGGACTAGAAGCTAAAACTGAGGCGTTCATGGAACAGACAACCAAGAATCAAGAGTCTATTCAGAATACCTTAGGACTGATTTTAGCTAGATCGACCAATCATAAACCTTAGTTTACCAATTTCTTATTTTTGGCTTATGTGTACTTGTTTTTGTTCTATCTTTTGTACTCATAACTCTCTTCGTGACAATGTTGTTTTTACTCTTTTGGTCTGATGATAAAATGGGGAGTATATGTTTTGAGAACAATTACTTTATATTTTCCAAATTCTAATTTTAAATCTCGCTTGTCAGACTACTACATATCACTTTCTTTTAAACCTGTTCATATTAAGAGAACTCTATTTTGAATTATTTTTAATAAGTTTTGCATACATTATATTATTAAAAAGAAAAATTAACAAAAATAGATGTTTGTCTTCATCAAAAAGAGAAAGATTGTTATAATCAAGTTAGTTCAAAGTTGTGTATGGCTACTTGAAAAAAAAATATTGAAAGTTGTGTAATTCAACCTTTAAAATAATAAAAAGTAAAATTTTTTATACAACATTTATTTTTTTTTTTATTTTTTGTATTTTTAACAAGTGCTCTAACACTTGTTAGCCTGACCTTTTTTTAATGAAAAGTAGCACAAAACTTATAGCTTTGTTTATCATATGATTTGCAGACCTATGATGTTAAGGTGATGTTCTCACGCAATGCATTTCTAGTGGACATTGTTAATGAAGATATTGGTAGAGTCTTAAAACTAGATTCTATTGAAGCTGGCAAAACGTGGAAAGGAATTGATGTGCTGATATTTGACTCTTGGCATTGGTGGCTTCACACAGGAAGAAAACAGCCGTAATTAAAACCTCATACATACTCTTCATTGGTTTATCTCTTATAATAATGTATAAAGGGATAAATATAGACTTTTAAAAAAGTTTTGGTATGATATATTCGAAAAAAAATTGGTTGGCCTGAGTTTGTCTTAGACTAAACTATATACCCCTATCAATTAGGCTAATTTATTTCCACCTGTAAATATATAGATATCTTTGCATTGAATCTTCTCACTCCCCACATAAATACGAATACAAAAAAATACTCAATTTTTTAGTTTTTACTTTCTATCATATTTACTTTCTTATAATAATATCTCCGTATTTTGTCAATTCAAATTTTGAATTTTATGATATTAAATTTTGAATTTTACAATATTTTTATTAAAAAATAGTTATATTCCACAAAATTAAAATTAAAAGTTGTATGAGAAAAAACTTAAATTTTTAGTTTTACAAAATATAGTTAAAATTGAAAAAAGTATTGCTGGAATATTTAAAAAATTAGGCCAGAGGACAAGTTGTGTGGGATATGAGAAATATAATTTTTATTTTATACTTTGCATCAATTTTGTGTCTCTTCTTTTCATACTTTTAGTTTGTGCATGCAGATGGGATATCATTCAAGAAGGGAATAATACATTCACAGATATGGATCGTTTGGTTGCTTATGAGAAAGGATTGAATACATGGGCCAAATGGATTAATGATAATGTTGACATTAACAAAACAAGGGTGTTCTTCCAAGGCGTATCTCCAGATCATCTAAAGTAAGTACTTGTTGCCATTATATTGATTATAATGAAATGCAAATTGCAAAATTATGATCTCAATTTCTCTAGTTAGGGCTATGTTATTTTGAAAATAACTTATTCAATGAAAAAAGTTTTATGGAGTGGATACTCATTCACTCAATATACATTCTGAAAATAAAGAAATAAAGAGGATGATATTATAGATGTGATATATTGGTAATGTGACATGAAATGATAGATAGAGAGAACAAGGTGTTAAATGTAGGTTGAGAAATTTGGTATGTACAAATATATGTGTTCTCATTCACTTTACTCAATTATGAACACTTATGAGAATATCACAAACTTCTATTTATCGTATTCGCCCTAAAATTTTTAAATGATTTTATCCGTCGTTTAATCTCCATTGACAAAATTAAGGCTCTAAAAACTAGACCCAACTAATTGGTTCAACCGATTGAATTAGGAATCGGTCTAGCATCCGAACCTAAAATAGAGAAATCGGTAAAAACCGAAATTTTGCCCGTTTGAAAGTTAGCTCTCAAAATCGAATTTTTTTAACAACTAAATTGATTAAACTTTTGAGAGGGCAATGTAGATCCAAGGATTTCTCCATTGATAGACACTAACTAACAACTTTTTTTTTTCTTCCGTTGTTGACATCGTGTACTTACGCTCACTAAGAAAGAAGAGAGGAGGGGAAGAATGAAAAGTATATAATAGTAGATAAAATGTTTTACTCAATAAACTAAAAACATTAAGAAAATAAGAGAGAGACCAGAATAAATCCATTTGAAAATATATGCATAAAAAATTAGTCCAACTGTTTATGAGTTCGAGGATGGCAGCAAAGATTAGTGTTGCCGAGATCTGATTCGACTTTGAAATTGGGCACTAATTTTCACTCTAAATTTTTTTATAAAAAATAAATTCATACATGATGTAATCTGTAGTATATATGATTTTTGGGCTTATTGGAATTGACATCTCAATCCATACAACATATTTGGATTCCTAAGCCCATTCATTTTTATTAGGGTACAAAAATTAAGAAAATTTGCTACGCAAAACTCCGAAATCTTTAATGGTCAAAATTGCGAAATCTTTAACTGCTATTTAAAAATTTGTTATATATATATTGAGAATAAAGATAGTACATTATCGTCGAAATTAACTCGCCACGACATTATATATTTAAAATCTATACATATATGATTAGGCTAAGTAAATGGTACGGATTGAATGACATTGTAAACTTATTTTACGCGATCACAGTAGTACTTTTACGCTCCAATTTATATTTGTAATCAACTTTCATTTGAAGTGGAAAACGATGTCTCACTGAAAATTCGAGCATCAAAGACACATTTTAAAAATATATAATTGTGTCATGTTATTACACCTTGGAAGACCAAAACTCAATTTAAAAATAGGATGGGACAATCAACTGTCTCATTAAAAACTTTAGGAAGAATAGATAATAATAAATAAATGTAAATAGATATCAATATTATTAAGTTAAACATATATCCCGAAATCAAACCCAAACACTCACAATTATGTGTGAATTTCAGACGATAATTACATCATTTCATCTATGAAAAAATAAATAAATATATGTAATGAAATCAAGATAGAGCACACACATTTTATTGTACTTACTTTTACCATATAAAATATTATTATTTTGATGATATTTCAATACAAAAACATATAAATATAAACAAATATGTAGTATATAATTTTGTAAAAGTCTAATAATTGTCTAAAATATTTCCAGTCCAGAGCAATGGGGAGACCCAAAAGCAAATTTCTGTGAAGGACAAGAAAACCCATTATCGGGGTCCATATATCCAGGAGGCCCACACCCAGCAGAATTGGTTTTAGAGAGAGTACTAAGAGCAATGCAAAAGCCTGTAAATTTGCTTGACATTACCACTTTATCACAATTGAGAAAAGATGGTCACCCTTCTGTTTATGGACATGGAGGACATAGGGACATGGATTGTAGCCATTGGTGTCTAGGTGGTGTTCCTGATACCTGGAATCAACTTTTATATGCAAGTCTAATTCAAAATTGAATGTTTAATCTTAAATAAAAATGTGTCATAAATATGTATATTTTTAATGGATGATATAATAAGGCATCTCATTTGATATTCTAAATGGGGATTTTAATTTGACTCTTATATATGAAGGAGTCTTAAGTTCAAATTACAAAATGGTCAGTGGAAGATTCTATTAGAAACTCTGTTTTTTTTCTATTCAAAAAAGCTATAGACAAATGGGTCGATGAGCTAAACATGGTGGAATTTTCCAAATCAAAAGTTAATAGTTCAAAATTTTATAGATTAATTTAACCATTAATTGGCCTATAAGGCAATTAGGATTTCAAACACAAGTATTTCCGGTTTATCTTGTTCATGTTTTTACATTCTTTTTACCTATTGTATTATGGATGAAATTTTTAAAATTAATTTTACTTTTTTTTTTGTTGGTATTTTTTAAACAACTAAAAGTATAAAATTAATAACTATTCATTGCACAAGATGTGCTTTGAATATCATTTGTGCAATGAATATTATGGGAATACAAGCAAAATCCACCACACAAGAAACTCCAAAAAAAAAAATACACCTAAAAACACTATAAAGTACACAAAATCATCTAATAACATCTCCTAGACTAATCAACGGATGTATGTTCTAATGACGAAGATCATAAGCATAATTGGTCACCTTTGATCTAATATATTGCCAAGACATTAGTTTAACCATTTCAATAATAGATTCTAATTAGTTTTCATTTGACAAAAGATTACTATTTTCCTTTATTTCTAAATAGATCAAATGCACACAAGTCAAATCGTATGAAAACTTTGACAACCCACTTTACCTCGTGGTCCCAAACCAAGAAAATGTTGAACTTGAACAAACTATTATTATGCCAAACAAAACTAATGTCTTGATATAGTAAAACTTATCTCCAATTTTTTCTATAAAAGAAACATTCAAATAACAAAAGTTGGGACGTGTCCAAAATAGCAACACCTCTTCGTAGCAAATTATTCTTCGGAAAACATATTACAATCAAACACAAATAATAATTGCAGTGAGTCAATTTTTCGATAGAAATTAATAATCGTAATAACATAATTAAAACATATATCAATTATAAGCATTTCATATTAAATCACAAAAACATGATCAAACAAAAAATTGAGGAGAAATTCATATAATTGGTCCAGAGTTTGGTACTAATCAAAAGCTTAAAAGCTGAATTATATTTTTCAAAGTGTAAGTTAAGGATGCATAAAAAATAAATGAAACAAACAAAATTGTAATTTTTTTATTACTCCACTTAATCATTGAAAACCATCAAGACAAAAAGTTACATAATTTTGCTTTATGGAACAATCTCTCTAAGTTCAACTCCAAATGCAAGTGGTGTGGGTGGTAGTGTTGAATGAAGAGCCTCAACCTCATCACAATAACCTTGTAATATATCGAGTCTCTTCATTAGTGAATCCGAGTGATGCAACAATGTTAGGCCAACAATCATGTCCAATCACTCTAATTGCTTGACAACAACTATTGCCTAAGTCTCACCATTTAGAAACAATGTTATGATTTCACCACTACATGCTTGGAGTTTGAACAATGAATCCCAACAATTAGAGGGGTTCACCACTCAACTTCAATCTTGCTTCAAGACTCATCATGTTGGTAGGTTTAGAGAGTTTCCTAGACTCCACTACCATAGATGTTGATGATATTAATGCAATAATCACAAGAGCAACAAGAACAAGTCATTATAGTAGTAAAAGAAAAAATTTATATAGTTTGGATTGCTTTAACGAAAAAGAACAAGTCTATGTATATATATATATTGGCTAGGTAGAGAATGTTTTGGAAGGGTGGATGAGAAGATGGAGATAATTGGACAAGTGTAACATAAAAGAGAAGTGAATATGAAAGGATGAGTATCCAGAAAAACCCAAGTTCTATAGATAAGAGATAAAATATTATAATAGTTCATAAAAAGTGATATCTCAAAATGTTTTAAGTTCAATATAAAATCTAAGAATTAGTTTATGTGTATTGGATCATCAAGATTAATTAATTTTTTGAAAGTTAGATGCCAATTAATTTATTGAGGGTCTACTAATTTGTCTCCTTTATAAAGGTCGACAATTTTTTTTTTAAGAAAAAGAGGACTAACCCCCAACCGAAACAAGACTAGCAATCTCTTAACAAATGCCAACACATAAGCCCTCTTAATCAAATTATAGAACTTAAGAAAGTTGGATATTGGTATTAAATTTGTTAAAAAATTGATATTGTTTTTATAATTTTATCTTTTAAGAAAGAATTAGTTAATATTTTTATTATGGTATTTATTGTTGATTGTAGAAAAATAGGTAAATTAATTAAGGGTATGTTAAGAAAGAAATAGTTAATGTGGTTGAAAATTCAAAAAGTCTTATAAAAAGAGAAAAATAAATTTTTCAAGAGGGTATTATAGTTAGAGACAAAGATAGTAAACGATGATAAATGATAAATTTGTATTCGGGATATCTAACTAATTAATAGCAATGCACACTTAATAATATAAACAAATAACACTTCAAAGTTTTATCATAATCAAAATAAATTAAAACAAAAATGTACGATCTTTGATGGAGATTTGACTCTTCTAAAGTGAACAACTCACTTTAGAGAATAAAATGAGTAATGTTAATTATTGATTATAAAATAAATAGTTGTTATTTTGTACACACGGAATTATGAGTGATTATAATATCAACTATTGATCCATTTATTTCACCAATTTATCAATTTAGAGGAGTCAAATTCGTTGATGGAATAGAAATAATTCATATAAGCCTGTATTTAACAAACCATATATTATGGTAGAACTCCGATTACCAAAATAGAAAATCAATATGAAAATATGTCATTAAAAATACAATATGAAAATAATTTTTAAGAAAAGACTATTTATTTACATTAGCCAAATTAATTGATATACAATTATTACTAATATTGGTTAAAGTGAACTTCAGTTTATCTCTAGCTTTAAACACATTCACAATATAAATTAATATAAATTATGCGAGGTTGGATTGCCATATTAGAGGATGCAAAATAAAATCAAAATATTTAGAAACATATTATAAAATAATAGCGTGATATAAGTGAAAAAATGATAAATAAATAAATGTAAACCGACGTGATTGAAAATATCTTCAAGACCAACAATCCAATAAAAACACAGGAAGCTTTTTTTTATCAATTTATTAATACAACTGTTCTTACTTTAATGCAACAATCCCTATGTGTCTCCTCAAGTTCCAAACAAAAACTTATTGTTTTATACATCAAAGTGAAAGATTTGTCATCGGAATGTTTTATTTTTTTTACGGTAGATTATAATTAATTTATTATAACTTTGATCATACTTTTATCTAAAAGATATTCAAGTCATATTAATAATCAAATAATAAAGCGTCATGTTAGTGATTTAGTAAAAAAAATACCATCTTCATAATAAAAGTTTGATCAACTTATTTATTTGACGAACAAAATTAAAATCTCCTTTTAGATGGTTGTAGAATAGATATTTTGTAGATATATCTCGGAAAAATTCTAAATAAAAATTTATTATTTTACGCATGACAAACATTTATTTTAGAAAAAGTTTGTAAAAAAAATTATAGTTGTAGAAATTTATTTACACATTTATTTAGAAGATATATTTAAGAGACAAATTAATAATCAAATATACATTTATATCTGAAATAATTAGTATGTAAATAACTATATATATTTTAACTAATAGACAAATATATATTATTATTAGTATTATTATTATTATAGTATAAATTATGATACGAATATTTTTTTAAATAGGAGCAACATTGAGGAATAATATTTCATTAGCAATAAAGTTTCTCAATCGGGTATTTTATCATTTTTTATCTAAACAGTAAATGTTTTATCTAGTACTATAGTCTTGCATTTTTTTATGTTATTTAATACCATCTCTAGCATTTTTTAGCTAATGTTTGAAAATATGAGTGTATTAGCTTTTTTGTTGTCTTTTGATCATAAAAAAATCATTTTTAATGTTTCAAATGTTTGCATATGTTATTTCTTTCAAAAACTATTAAAAACGTATATAATGTTGGATCACAACCATTCATATTTATGTGTGATTTTAAAAGTATTTTTGATTAAAGTCAAAAAAATTTAAAAAAAAATTAATGATGTATTATATGTGTGAATTTAAAAGGATTATTATTATGATTTATTGTTAATGTAAAACACTTTTACATGGTATATAAATTATATTCATTATTTCATATCAAAATCACTTTAATTTTAATTTGTATCAAACGGAATATCATGTAAAATTAGACCCTTTAAGTTAAATTCATAACCCGCATAGGTCTTTTACGATTTTATTTTCAATTGGATTCTTTAAGTCTCAAAAATGTATACGCCAATATCTTTTTCTTAAAATTTGTTAGACTCTGTGAAAAATGTTCATGTGGGTGTTAGATGATATAGTCTCATCAGTGGAAATTCCAAATCAACAAATAATATTTTTTTTCTCCGTGAATATGTTCGTTAAGTTTTTTTTCTTCTTAAATTGGTCCTTTAAGTTTTTTTACTTCTTAGATTAATTATTTAATTTTTTATTCTCATATTATTTCTTTATGTTTTTTCTATATTGATCTTTTTAAGTGCCAAGAAAAATTCTTGAATTATTTTTCATCATCTTCATAAAAAAAAAGACTTAAATATATGTTTGATCTCTATAAACTAGCATTTTTTTTTTGTCGTTGTAATTATTTTTGTTTCAACTTTAACCTTGTCAGCTCAAATTTGTTTTAAAATCGTCCCTATTGTTAATTACTTAAAAAAAAGTTGAAATGTCAAACAGAGAAGGGATGAAAAAAAAAAACTCGAACTTACATGGACAAAAATAAAAAAAACACGAACTTATAGGGATCAAACATATAAGCTTTCATTTGATTTTTCGTTTCTATAAGTTCGCACTTTTTTTATTTTCGTCCCTTCTTCATTTGTCATCTTAGCTTTTTTTAACAGTTACTAATAGCAAAGACGGTTTTAAAACAAATTTGAACTTACAGGATTAAAGTTTAAAAAAAAAAAATTACATAGACGAAAATAAAAAATGCTAACTTAAAAACCAATCTAAAAATTATGTTTTACTAAAAAAAACTTATTAAAAATAAAAATCACCAAATTTAAAGTTATTTAGGGTTTTTCACACCCATTCAAATTTATGAGTTGAAAAACCATAAACTCAAGGTGTGTCATCTTAGAGGTAAAAATTTGACTTTGTAATCTTTAAGACAAAATTTAAATTCCACTTGAGACAATTGAAAAATGATCAATAGCATTACCGTTAATAATAATATTTTTTTATTTCTCAATTTTAAAAAATGACATTTAAAACTGAAACTTTATTTTTCACACACATTAACAGGTTCCCTATAATACTCGTTAGAGGAATAGTTATATTTTAGATTTTGAAGATAATAATTTGACTAAAGTTTTAGGAATCAATTTTTTATCATTAAACTGACAATTCTTAGATAAGAAAAAAAGAAAGAATAGTATAAGAATTTTTATTGGGATTTTAAAAAACCAATCTGAGAAGGAAAAAATAACTTACAAGACAGATAATAAAAACATAAAAGTACTATCAAAACTTTTTTATTTTTTTTATTTGGACTTGTCACCTCAATAATGTTTAGTGTCTAGCAACTACATGTGCACCTTTTTAAAGGACTAAAGTTTATTAATTGGACCTCGACGTGTAAATGTTTAAACTTAAAAGATCGATTTAGAAAAAAGTTTAAAAATATATGGACGAATCGAAATAAGAAAAAACTTTAAAAATATATGGACGATTTGAACCTAGAAACATGAATGTAGTTTTGCTTATAATATAGATATGGAGGCTCTTGGTTTCTATATTTATTTCATCGTAACAGCCAAAAACTAATGGATAGTTATGGCTTATAAGAAAATAGATAAAAGATATTAATTTATGAATTAATTGTTATATAATAAATGCCCATCATAAGCTTAACCAAGGTTATTGTAAAAAAAAAAAAACTTAACCAAGGTTTGGAATTTCAACCTGAGTTTGAACGTGCCGCAGTTTAAAAATTTTAAGAGTTTTTCGTTCATTTGATTCCCACAAAGTTCGAGATATTTATCTTAACAGTTATACAGATGATACTCTATTTTAAAAAAATCTCATCATACTACAAAGGAGACAAATAGACCCAATAAAATAAATTTTCATTAAAATTCAATCCCATTATTAGTGTTGAATTCAAGTGTACAGAAGATGAACATTCTCAATCTTTCCTACACACATACACTTTTATTATGTAACCACTACCCAATTAGTTTTACGCCCTTCATCTTCCCATCATCCTAACATTACTAATTACATTAATTCCCTCTAGCTAGCTATACTATATATACGTGCATAGATCCTAACCAAGTTTTCACCAAAGCAATCCAAACAAAAATCATAGATCATAGATAAATACAAACTTTTGTTCTAATACTACAATGTCTTCCACGCACAAAGTGTTTTTTCTTGTTGCTCTTGTGATCATTGCATTGGTGTCATCAACATCTATAGTGGAGTCTAGGCAACTCTCCAACCCTTCCAATTTAATGAGCCTTGAAGCAAGATTGAAGTTGATTGGTGAACCCTCTAATTGTTGGGATTCATTGTTCAAACTCCAAGCATGTAGTGGTGAAATCATAACATTTTTTCTAAATGGTGAGACTTACTTAGGAAATAGTTGTTGCCAAGCAATAAGGGTAATTGGACATGATTGTTGGCCTAACATTGTTGCCTCACTTGGATTCACAAATGAAGAGACTGATATATTGGAAGGTTATTGTGATGAGGTTGAGGCTCTTCATTCACCACCACCACCCACACCACTTGCATTTGGAATTGAGTCTAAGGATATTGTTCCATAAATCAAAATTATGTAACTTTTGGTTTTGATGGTTTTCAATGAATAAGTGGAGTAATAAAAAAGTACAACTTTGTTTGTTTCATTTATTTTTTATGCATCATCCTTTATACAATTTTTGAGAAACACAGCTTTGCTTTCATGCTATTGAAATGTAGTGAAGTATGAACAAATAATATAATTTGCCTCATCAAATCTTGATTGGTTATAGGACAATTAATGGTAAAATTGATCTATAGAAATTTGGACTAATACCTTTTGTTTTGGTACTTCAACATATGTAGGTCGCCCTTATATTTTTTTATAAGAATAGATAAATATATAGAAGCCAAACAAAAGCACAAGATGTGACAAATATGACCGCAACAAAGTGTGATACTGATACAAATCTTTTATATTACTATTAATTCTAAACTTTGATAAGTATATTGCAAGTATTGTTCTCAGGGACGGATTCCAAAAATTATTAATCGGGGAGCATCATATATATTATTGTGTCTATTACTCTCTTTGACAATAAATGTTAATAATTTATGTTACACACAAATTATGGAGTGATTACAAATGAATAAATGAAAGAAATATAATGATAATTTTATCGAATTAACTTTATCTAATATTAATATATTTATCGTTACCAAAAATGTAAATCAGAAGATATTACTTATGAATGACTGATATTAATCTACAATTGAAAACAAAAATAATTAATATTTAAGACATTCTTTTTATGCAAATATGTCTTCATTGTAATATAGATAGAATAATTTTTTTTTAAAGTAAAATATTACAATGTTGTAAATATATTTTAGATTTTATTAAAATTAAATAATTAATTAAATAAACTATATATATATATATATAAATAATATATTCAAGGGAAGAAGGGGCCAACACGATATATATGACATAAAAAAAGTTGTATTAATAAAATATAGATATAGATAAAGCCATGCAATGTTTTTTATCAATTACAAACAAAACATTTTTTGTATTACTTTTATTAAAATCATTATAGCGTCAGAAAATTAATTACTTTAATATCTTTCATCTTCTATATGTTAAACTAAATTATTAATATATTAAATTTATTGGTCAGTTATAACTAACACATTTTTATATTAATTCAATTACTCTTATTTATTGGTTTCATATCATATTCTTCACATTCTATGAGACCATAATTAGTATCACATTTATGAGACCATAATTGACAAAGCATTTTCACACACACACAAGCGTATGCTTTTGTGGTGGTAGGTTATGTGCATTCAACCTCTTCAAATGTCAGGTATGTTACTATACAATTTAGGAAAAAATAGCATATACATGTGAGATTATTGTATTTCGTTTAATTTTTAATTGTTCAATAAGACTCATCTTCTTACAACTCCTAATAAAATAATCTGTGTGTGTTTTAAGATTGAAAAAGTACCATTATTTTTTAATATCAAACTAGTGTTTTGTTCAATTCTACAAGCAATCATTTTCATAGAATTGTGTGTATTTCTATCCAAAATTAAAATTGTATGTAGTTTCAAGTTTTTTCAAATGACTTCTATATTTTCTTTATAATGTTGCTTTGGATAGTTTATAATATATCACATAAATTTATGCCAAAAATGAAGGAAATTGAAGTGAATGAGTTTCAAAACATGCCATCAAAATAATTCTATGTACAAACATAATTTTTTCTACTAAATATTATATTTATTTGACAATCTATGAATTCATGCAAAATAATTTTTATTCATTGTGAATTGTGATGGTTCAAGAAAAAAAAGTGAGTGAATGAAATGCCTTTCATCAAAGCAGTGGCATCATTTTAGGCATTCATTGTGTTTTAATTATTTGAAAATATTTCAAATGTTAATTAGTATCATTGAAAATCATAAAATTCTATAAACTGTAATATTATTTTATGAAGAAACGAAAAAAAATACATTAATCTAATAATAACAAAACATTTTAATATTCTTGCCTTAGTAAGAAAATGTAAGCCTAATTACTTGACTATATATGAAATATGATCGGAGTATATTCTACACCTAATACGTTCGTAACGGAAATGGTTTAAATTGTTTTTATTTATGTTTATATATTGTACTGAAAGTCTTTTCTACAACTTGCATATCATTTTTTGAGGAACTTAAAACATCATGAATATGAAGTCGATGGCGGTTACGACTGTTGGGTGGGCTCACTTCTCAAGTGGAATACGGCTCACTCCCCAAGTGAAACCCACCAATTTTATTAGTATTATTATTATTGAAATAAAAGAAAAAGAAAAAAAAAAGAAATATATGGTTTATTGGGCTTGACCCATGTAAAGGAAATTAAGAGTTACTTTGGCCTACCCACTTTAGTGGAAGGTTGTTATAAGGTTATTGTTGTTGATTGATATTCCCTATTGTTATTAGGAAGAGTGATTGATATTCCTTTAGGAAGACTCTGGTACTCATTAATTATTATAGTGGAAGTTTTTACTGGACTAGATCCATGAGGGAAGTTTTTAATCTGGATACATGTGTACCCATTAATTATTATAGTGGAAATTTTTCACGTTAAACTTGTGCCAATTATTATTTTATTATTTTATTATTTTCCGTGAGGAAGTTTTTTCTGCCAATTATTATTTTCTATTTGGCCATTTATCTGCATAGGTGGGGAAAAATATGAGATAGTTATCTCTAATCATCTCTGGTTTTTTCCAACAATGACGATGCTTCCTACTCAATGATTTAGTAAGAAAAGATTTAGAGTCGGCATATCCTTTGGTTTAATTCCATAAACCCATATAAGTTTTTGGTTATGGACATAAACTCCTAAAACTTCTATTATTATGTTATATTTCTTTTTGAATTGGCTTGCACATTTTATTTTATTTTATATTTATCTTTTTCTTATCAATATATTTTTTTACATATGAGTATTTTTTATATTTATCTTTCATAGACAATATTTATATAATATTATTATATAGTTTGGGATATTGTAACACTCCAAATTTTATGATAAATTATTTTATTAATGAAATAGAATTTTAAATAACTAATTTGGTTTTAACATCATTTTAGAATAGATTTTGATAAATTTTATGATTAATTTTGTTATATGGGTGCTTCCTATGATGGGCTAGTTTTATGCATATTGGACTACATGAATAATATAAATAACAAATATTATATTTTATATATTTTTCTGAAAATAATAGTATTTTAGTGTAATATTTAAAAAAATAAGATTTTAAGCGATTTTACCTATATCCGCGCATGAGTAATTAATGTGATGTTAAGTGTGCGTTTGACTGATGTTAAATATGCACATAGTTATATTTTAATTATTTAGAACTATTTTTAGTTATTTATTGTATAAATAATTATCTTGAGATATTAATAATATTGACGTTGATTTCCTTTATTTTTATAGTTGCTATAGGATCATGATTTTATACGTATTTATTGTACAAAATCACTATATTTAATTTTAAATAAACAAAAAAAAATGACTTCTTTATTTTTGAAATGTATTAATAAAAATTTTTCAATATCGTAATATTACAAACATTAATTTATAAATTAGAAATTGTATTTTTCAACTAAAGTGTGCTAGATGCAGTATCTTAATTATAAAAATTGTATTTAAAAATTAATTTAAATTAATTAGGAAAAAAATTGTTATCTTATGAAAATGGAAATCAATCCCATTTAATTATTCTCCAAAACCGCTGATTTAGTGTTCAAAGTATAATTATAGACTTTCCATTTATTTGTTTTAAAATATGTAACAAAAATTTCATAATTTATTTTACATTTTTTTTATTAATAATAATATACTTAAAAAAAGTTGGGGAAGATAATTTTCTTTATTAATCAAGGTTAAATTCTTACTGTTGGGCTAAGATTTCAAGTATAAATTGTATAATAATATATTTTTAAGTTAAAAAAATTATCAAAAAGGAAAACAGAAATTCGGGAACATAAACCTAATGAGTAAAACAAGAAATAAAAAATATTTTTTTAAACTATAAATATACTTTTAAAAGTTTGTGGAAGACATCTTTAAGTTTTAGTTCAACTGACAAGTACTGATATTTTTAGGTTGGATGTGAATAACTCTTTCAAATCATGTCACATCTACTTACTTATTTGTGTGAAATTCTAGAATTTCACTTGTACTTTAATAATCAAAAACACATTTCTAAATAATTATGCACTATGAAAAATATTATTTTCAACCTATATTTTGAAAGAGGATTTAAACTATATATATATATATATATATATATATATATATATATATATATATATATATATATATATATATATATATATTAAAGTAGTACATATGAGACAAAGCATAAGACATACTTGGTTATGATTATGATAATGAATTATACTAATTCACAAATCTACAAAATAATACACCCTCCCCTCACAATAGCTACTCAATAAACCTATAGATACACCCCAGTTTCTATCAAGCCACAAAATTAGACTAAAGCATAACTCACCAGCCCTCTAAACCAATAAAACATGACCTAAACTAGACTAAGTAGCAACAAATCTTTTTTATTTTCTTAAAAACAACACATAGTAACATATGGTGTAAATTTTCAGCTATTTTAAGCTTTAAATAAAATCCAAAAATAAAATTATTTTTATTTTATAAATCAACAAAAATCCAACTCAATTTAATTTTTAAAATAAATCAAGAGCAATTCAAAAACGTTATTTTCATTTTACAAAATAAATCAACTTTAACTCCTTCATAATGTCCTTTTTTTTAATTTAACTTTAAAGTTTTACTAACCTCTAATATTCAAAAATTATTATTACTAATAATATGAATTTTTTAATGTTTCAAAACTTCAACTAACGTTCTAAATTGATTTCGTTAGTCAGATCAAAACTTTAACCAATGTAGTTCTTCTAATAATTAGCATTACCTCGATAAAATCAATAATTTCAAACATACAGCTAGTCAATCTAAAAGTTTATTTCTAATTATCCACTATAACCGGAGGGCAGAAAATCATAGTTAAAAACACAAGTCACAAGTCTAGTCAATAGATAATTAACTTAATCATGTCAACCGTTTAAATTAACTCAAATTTTAACAAATAATTTGATAGTTTATTTAATTACTTAGGTATGAACTTAGAATCTACAACAGCGCAATCAGAGTATAATAATACAAAAGCATATAGCTCATAACACACTAATATAACAGGGAAAAAATCATGATAGTGAAAATAATTAATACAAAAGAAAACACAACTAACACGACTGACATTTGACTAACACAAAACTGACACTCGACCCACTTAGCCTGGACAGATCTGCTTTGATACCACTAATGTGATACCATAAACCTCAAAATAACATATATAATAATTTATACTAGATTTTTTAAAGAAAATTTGCAGCAGATAAATAATATCTGCATCATCATCATCACATAAACTTATCACAATGCATCCATCTTTTATTATCACATCACGTAAACTCGTATAATCAAACATATACATAAAATTCATTCAACACCCAATATCACAATAATATCAAATACCACACATTTAACGAAATTAAATCAATCAACACCTTATAAAAAAATTTATTCCACATTTTAATCTCACAATTTTCATATTTGCACATTAATTAATTTATCCCTCAAATGTCTAATGATGTACGTAGCGAGCCCCGGATGAATCTTTGGGAAATAAGATTTTCCCGCTCATCTCACAATATATTATACTCATGAATTCAAACGCTTTCTCACCCCTTACCTTATTTTGACGCTTCCACCACTAATACAACTCCACA
Source organism: Cicer yamashitae (assembly GCA_037974755.1). Classification (NCBI taxonomy): domain Eukaryota; kingdom Viridiplantae; phylum Streptophyta; class Magnoliopsida; order Fabales; family Fabaceae; genus Cicer; species Cicer yamashitae. The sequence continues at coordinate 36,787,845 of JBBPBQ010000001.1, read as the reverse complement.
AGCAAAAGCATTTCTTCTCTGACTCATTGTCCTTCAATCGATCTAACTCGATAGTTTATGGGTAAACATCAAAAATAAATTATGACAACAAACTCTAAAATGGTCAATTTAGAAATTGAGTCAAATAAGCTTACCCCCAAATCGGAAAATAATCAGTGGATAATATAAGTACTGTTTATATGGTCGTTTTGGCGTTGGTTTCACTCAAATCGGACTTATGAAGAACGGTGCAAAATAATGAGTTCTATAAACAGAGAAATTGGATATTTTAGAGAGAAATTAGGATCGTTAAAAATATGAGAAATTGTGTTTAATTGACTAACTAAATAAATGAAACTAAATACTAAAATTTGGACGAAAACAGAAAAAACTTTCTAGAACAATTATCAATTACTGGTGCTAATTTTCGTCCTTTTTCTTTTCCTCAACCCTTTCATCCAAACCCTCTAATCAGAGAATATGAAAATTCAGAATTTGAAAGTCAGAAAAGAAGAAATAAGAGGGTTTTCAGAGTGAAACTGAAACTGTTGACATATAAGTTATATCTTTCTTTAAACTTAATTGTCTGATATTATGTTTACTATGATAACAAGAAGCTTGATCTTAAAAATCAAAGCTAGATTAGTATTTTGCAGGTTCTCAAAAATTTAGAGGAATAAGGAGATGCGCAGAATCTAAACACTTCAGCAGAAGTGTCATACAAGTTTAGTTTTCATAAACAAGTAGAAACCACCAAAAACAAAACTGATATTTTGGCTGTATTGATTTCATTCTTCAATTATCAGATTTATATTAAGTTATATGACAAACAGCTTGACCTTAAAAAGTCAAATCAAGTTGAGGATACTGCAAGTTTACCGGAACCAGAGGAAGCAGATGCATACAAACCAGAAGAACCTAAAAAATAAGACGATACAAGCAATTCATAAGATGACAAATCTTCAGAGGGTTAATCTGATCAAGTTAGAAACAATCAAGATAAGTCAGAAGGAAGATCTGGATGGAAGTACAAGTCATCTCATATCATTGGAAGTGCAATTGATCCTTTGAGGATTAGATCATAATTAAAAGATACCACTTTGTTTGGCTCACTCTCATCAATTGAGCCTACCACTTTTGATGAAACATTGGCAAATAATGGATGAATTCTTGCAATGCAAGAAGAGTTTAATGAATTTGAGAGGAATGATGTTTAGGATCTAGTACCTAGACCAAAGAAGAACATTATTGGAACCAAATGGGTTCTCATAAACAAGGTAAATGAAAAAGGTGAAGTGGTGAGAAACACGGCAAGACTTGTCGCACAAGGCTACAGTTAGCAAGAAGGCATTGATTACACTAAGACATTTGTTCCAGTGACCAGGTTAGAAGCTATTCATATCCTACTTTCTTTTGCTGCAAATAATAACATTACATTATTTCAAATGGATGTTAAAAGTGCTTTTTTAGATGGTTATATAAGTGAAGAAGTCTATGTTAAACAACCCCCAAGTTTTGAATTTCCAAATCACGTTTTTAAACGTAGGAAATATTTGTATGGTCTAAAACAAGCACTTACGGCATGGTATGATAGACTTAGTAACTTCTTGCTTAAAAATAACTTTGAAAGAAGACAAGTAGATAATACACTTTTTAGAAAATCAATAGGAGATGACATTCTTATTATTCAAATTTATGTTGATGACATTATTTTTGGATCTATTAATGGCACTCTTTGCCAAGACTTTTCTAAATTGATGCAGCTTGAATTTCAAATGAGTATGATGAGAGAACTTAAGATTTTCATAGGGATACAAGTTCAGCAAAGTCAAAAAGGTATATACATTCATCAAACTAAATATACAAAAGAGCTTCTCAAGAAGTTTAAGATGAGTGATTGCAAACCTATGGCTACACCAACGCACCCTACTTGTTCACTTGAAAAAGATGATTCAGACGAAAAAGTTGACCAAAAAACCTATAGAGGAATGATAGATTCCCTACTTTACCTTACCGCTTCCAAACCTAACATCATGTTTAGTGTATGTGCATGTGCAAGATTTCAAGCTGACCCTAGGGAATCACATTTAACTGTTGTTAAAAGAATCCTTAGATACCTATAAGGCATTACCAACCTTACCATGTTCTACAAGAAATCTCCTAAGTACAAACTGAGTGGATACTGTGATTCTGATTATGCTGGAGATAAACTTCAGAGAAAGAGCACTAGTGGCAACTGCTCCTTTTTAGGTGACAATTAATATCTTGGTCAAGTAAGAGACAAAACAACATTACAATGTCAACAACAGAGGCTGAGTACATTTCAGTAGCTGACTGCAGTTCTCAACTAATTTGGATGAAGTATCAACTTGAAGACTACAAAATCCTAGAATCCAACATTCCCATCTATTGTGATAACACTTATGCCATTTGTCTAACAAAAAACCCTATCTTACACTCTAGAGCTAAACACATAGAGATCAAACACCACTTCATTAAGGACTTTGTTCAAAAAGGGGTACTAAACATTCAGTTTGTAGACACTAAACACCAAGGGGCTAAAATATTCACCAAACCACTACCTAAAGATAGGTTTGACTTCATCAAGAAAAGCCTAAAACTTACCTTCATACATGGTTGATGTTGTGATAACTTCAAAGTAGTTTAGTTTTACATTAGTTTTTATATTTTCTTGTAATATGTTATATTCATGTTATTCAAAAAAAATGAAAAAATGGAAATAAAAAAACTTTCAAGTCTTTTTGTCTGATGAAAAAAAGGGGAGAAATATATTTTATAAAGTGGAGAGAAATATATTTTACAAAGAAATATAAAGAAAATTTGTTATTAAAAATACAAGTTTTGTCATCATAAAAAACGGGTAGATTGTTGGAACCAAGTTTTGATGATAACAAAAATATTTTATGAGAATAATATATTTGACTTCAAAGAGTATGAAAGAAGATTCATGTTTTTGAAGAAAATCTAAAATAAGATTTGATTCAGATTTATAATTGAAGAAAATCTAAAATAAGATTTGATTTAGATTTATAATTAAATAAAATCTAAAATAAGATTTGATTCAAATTTATAATTGATGAAAATCTAAAATAAGATTTGATTCATAATTATAATTGGAGAAAATCTTTGACCAAATTGAAAAGAAGATATAGTCAAGATTTGAAGAATTTACAAACGCAATATGAACAAAATACAAACAAAATCAATTTGAAGAATTTACAAACTCAATCTAAACAAAATAGGAATAAAATCAATCTGAAAAATTTACAAACTCAATCTAAACAAGATACAATTCAGAATTAAACAAGGAATAAATTGAAGCCCAAATATTAACTATAAATAGTTACTAAAGGTTGAAGAAGAAGATCATCGAAAAGCAAAAAAAGTAGAAGAACTCAAGCACTAAATTCCAAATTCATCTTAGAGTTCAAAGAGAGAAACACTTGTTCATGTTAGAAATATTTTATGAGCGTTCTTTTCTTAGAGTGTGAGAGTTATTATTATCAGCTATATTATAAGCAAACACTTAAAGTTTCAACCATTTGTATCCAACCCAATAATGGTTTAGTTCCTTTATCAATCTGGGGTTGTCAGGCTGTTTAGGAAGACTAGCTTGGAGGGTCAAGTGTTTTGCAATTCAAGGTAATTGAATTAGTGGATCAAAGCCTTCTGAGTGAGGGGACTGAATGTAGCCAAGTTAGTGGTGAACCGGGATAAATCTTTGTCAAATTATTTATGCTTTCATTGTTTGCTACCTCTAAATCCGCTTGCTTCTTATCAAAGTAATTCATAAAACCCAACCAACCTTCATCAAATTAGCAAAAAGTTATCAACTTTGTCAAACACAATTCAACCCCCTTGTCGTGTTTGCACATTTAATAGTGTCCTTGATCGTAATACTTTATTCATTATTCATTGTTTGTTTTCGAATTTGCACTCTCTTAATGATTCTACACTTTTTTAATTAAAAAAATAAAACACAAACATTTTATAGGGTATATTTAATATATATATATATATATTTTTTTTATTTAATGTCTAAAGTTGTACATTGCATTAATCACATTAAATATTGATTGATTGTAGTAATTATTATATGTCAATTTTATTTATTCTTTAGTTGAATTTAAATTTTAAAAAAATTGTGTTTGTCACATGCTATTTAACATGAGCATTTGGAGCAATGTTAAAAATTGAAACTGACATGATAGTTGGCATAAACAGGATTGGGTTATGTCATTATTTATAGAGACATTTGAAGATATAAAAGTTTTAATGTAATAGAATCGGTGTCAATTTAGTGTGGAATTCATAGGGCACTACTACGTCAAAAGGGATGGATAGGTGACATGAAAAATCGGGGTTGGATGTTTCAGATTGAACAACAACCAAATAGGAGAAGTTTCACAAACACTGACAATATTTTAGCAGTTTAATAATTTTAATAGTAATTTTATTTTGCATATGTTTTCGTTGATATTGATAGGAAATTATTTTAGAATATATTATTTTGTTATGTATTATAGCTATTAGTAATTTATAAAGTGATAAGTGGACGGGACATGTACGGAGTGTTGATGCGTCTTCATAGCATGCTAACTAAAATGTTTTAGTACATATTGTCTTACTTAAGGTAAATATAGGTTTAAATATGTTTTTGGTCCTTGCAAATATATTTCGTTTTGATTTTAGTCCCTGTAGTTTTTTTGTTTGATTTATACCCTTGCAAACTCTAACAAGTTTTAAAAAAGTCCATTATGAATCTTTTTTAGTAAAAAAATAGTGTCATGACTAATTTTGGATGAAGTGGCATATGGTGACTGTGTAATTGTTGTTGACTAGACAATATTTAATATTTAAAATTAAAATTCATTTTATTAACTTATTTAATTAAAAACTTAAAACTAATTAATTAATTAATAAACCAATTAAATAATAAAAACTCAATAATCTTCATCTTTCAACCCCAAATTTTTTAATAAAAACTCAACAACCTTCATCTTCAACCCTAATTTCTTCATCTTCAAATCACAAATTCTCATATCTGGATCCAAACCCTAAAAATTCTAATATCTCATTTTTCTTACACCGCACCTATAATCTTTGCCATAACCACCAAAGACATAGGTTGTTTTTCGCAACAAAAACCTCTTTCCCTCCACATTGTTATTTCAGATATATTCAATCAAAAAGAAAATGAAAAAACAAATTTATTTAGAGATTAAAGGTTGTTTATTGAGAAGGTAGAGGTAAAAAAATTAGAATTAAGAAGTTGAAGAGAGAGAAAATTGATTTTTCCGTCAACGGGAAGACTAAAGGAGAATCTCTGGTGAGGTTACGCTCGTCCCTGACTCTCTGGTTTGATTTGTAGAGAAAATCAGACAAGAGAAGAACATAGGTTTTTTTTTAGTCTGTTTGACGGAGAAAGAAAGAGAAAGAGAAAGAAAATAAAAGAAAAAGTTTGTTAGTTGGCTTATTTATCTATGTCTTTGGTGGTTATGGCAAACATTATAGGTGTCGTGTAAGAAAAATGACAGATTAGAATTTTTAGAGTTGTATCTAGATATGAGAATTTGTAATTTGAAGATGAAGAAATTAGAGTTGAATATGAAAGTTGTTGAGTTTTTATGAAAAAATTTGAGGTTGAAGATGAAGATGATTGAGTTTTTATTATTTAATTGGTTAATTAATTAATTAATTTGTTTTAAGTTATTAATTAAATAATTAAATGAGTTAATAAAATGAACTTTAATTTTAAATATTAAATATTGTCTAGTCAACAACAATTACACAGTTACCATGTGCCACTTCATCCAAAGTTAGTCATGTCACCATTTTTTTACTAAAATAATTCATAAAGGACTTTTTTAAAACTTGTTAGAATTTGCAAGAGTATAAATAAATAAAAAATGTACAGGAACTAAAATCAAAAGGAAGCATATTTGCAACGATCAAAAACATATTTTAACCGTAAATATATTACAAAAGCTTAATGTATATTTGGTAGTCATCATAAGATTGGTTTTATTGGTTTAATTATAATTCAATTATTGTTAATACTTATCCTAAGTCTACCTAACATGAGTGAAACATATGGTCCAAACAAAACTATATGAATAAAGGTTGTGTGAAAAATATAATTTGTTGTTAAATGAAAATTCATGTTGTAAAGAAAAAAAATTGAAAACATATAATCATATATACTTTAGCATTAAGCAAGTTGAAGTGTGAGATTATATTATACATAAATAGTTAATACACAAATCGTCATATGTACTAGATAGAAGAGCCATAAAAATATATTTTTTAATCATTATTTTTTATGAAAAACAAAAATTAGATTAGGGGAGGAGAGGATATGAATCTAAGTCGTTGCAGATGTGATACCACAATTGGTGTGGGTTTTTTTTTTAATTTTTTTTTTTATCATCATTACCCTATTTTTGTTTTAGGAGTTTTTATTTGATAATCATATTTTAGATATGAAATATACACCATTATTTAGCAATGGTTAATCTCTTCTCGCAACTGGATTTTCTCCACACACGAGTCATGGATTTAACTCTAATCAGTTGCATAAGGATCTCGAGTCCCTTATCACTCGAACCAATCCATTATTGTTAGAGAGATTTAAAAAAAAATTGCGCATCTAACAATGTTCAAAATTCAATGAATCGACATTTCCTCCTTTTAATTAGTTATATGTCAAATTATCTACACATTACTCTATACTTTTACTCGACTGCACATATCAATTTAAAATCCTTTTAAATTATGAAATAATAATTTTCACAATAATATGTTGTTGATTTCACAATGCTGTTCTTTGAATTATTGTGTTAGGATAATTTGTTACTTTACAATTTGAAAGTTAAAATTTAAAATATTTATCTTTATAGTAAATCAATATTTCATATCAATTAAAAACTAATCAAACTAATAATTATATAATCAATACCTATTAATTAATTTGATATTTGTCACAATCTCTTAGTCGCCTTAGCACAAGCTACACACTAGAAAATATGTCTTCGTCACCACCACAATTTGCGACGAGTTATATATAGTCGTTTGAACAAAATGATTCACACAAATAGATAGATGTTTAAGTAACATCAAACTTGATTGATTAGATTTTTGAATTTGTGCATTTTTTTCTAGGTCAAAAAAGAGGTCTCATATTTTATGTTCGGACTTTGGCTACTTTAATGTTTTGTTTTGGGCCTATTAGGTATAAAACTTGGCAAATCACCAAATAGATTATAGATTATGTTTATTAGGAAGCTATTTTTAGTCTAATTGTAAAATACACTAGAAAACTCTATGAATGGTTATAATCATAAATTAAATTTCCAAATTTTGGTTATAGTTTTGTATTCATTATTTCCCATTTTTGGATAAAATTATGGATCACTCTCTCTTTGAATATAAAATTACAAATACTATGATATTTAATTAAATATTATTTTATGTACATGTCATCTAATCGCACTATACATGTAATATTAAATATAACGTCAATGAATATGTTATAATATGATCACAAAAATGGTAAAAAATCAAATTTATTAAAAACCACATTTTAAAAAATTTCCAACAAAATTTATGCAGAAAATAACATAACATGTGTTCGACAATTTAAATTTACCCAGAAATTTAATTTACCTATACTCATTTAACATAGTGTATTTGTTTATATTCAACTATCTTATAGTAGTGTATAATATATATATATATATATAAAATATGATATTATTACATTTTTTCAAGATCTCTACTTTTCATAGTTTTTCAATATCATTCAAATTTAAAATAAAAAAATAGATAGAAAATTTTTTTTTTTCGTAAAAATTGCATGTTTTCACTATCCTCTTTTCTCATGATAGTTAAAAACTAATCCAGATAAAAAATAGATAATCGATAACTGTAAATGATTTTAATGTTTCTGATGATCTGATCTTCACCATTGTTGTAACCTGTCTAAATGAGTTATCTGCAGTTGTTCCACCAAATTGATTCCCGCGAGTTAATGAAAGCTACGATGATTTCATGAAATTTTAAAGTTATTACACATTTTAAAGTTATTATACATTTACACTTTCTTTTTTGTGAAATGAAATATAAATTATAATTGTTGTTATTAATACAAATAAATTGGCAAGATTTACATTTAATAATTAAAAACTATTTGTATTTTATTTTTTTATATTGATGTTTATAATAATAGATTAAATTTTTAAGAATTGGTTTTAGTTCGCCATTAAATCGAATGAGTATAATTTATCGAATGATGTTGACAAGTAATTAGGAATCCAAACTCTATTAAAACAAATTATTAAATAAAGTGTGTTGTTTATTCTCTATAATGGATTGTTGGGTAATTTTATTTAAGAATTTGTATTGGATTCAATTGCCTACGTATTTGGTCAATAAAAAAAATTCATTGTTTTTAAAAAGTTATTATAATTTATATTTTTATGTGATATAAAATCAATATTTTTCAAAATAAATTATATAATATATAACAATTTATATGATATTTATATATATATATATATATATATATATTAAATTGATAAATATCATTGACTTAAAAAAATCAATCGGTGAATATCATCTATCATATTATTCATGTAAATACTAAAATATAATATCAATGACTATTTAATTATATATATATATATATATATATATATATATAAAATTAGAATGATTCGAATATAACCTCACCCGTGTTTGGCACGGGTTCATACTAGTAATGAGAAAATATAAGGTTGGTGAATGAAGAAAAGAAAATAAAGTGAGTGTATTCAAGGAAACTTTAATATTAGATTCCATGAATGTTGAAAATATAAGTGCAGTAGAATGAAAACCGAAAAGAAAGTTTACATGTTATTTTATATTAGTTTTTATTAAAAATAAAAAATGTATTTTAACATAACAATTCATCTTCGACTTAATAAATAAATAGATTACTATTAAATTATTAAAAAATATTTATTAAAATTAGTAGAATATTTTACATAAATTTTTTTTATTTTTATGATTTTCACCTTAAAGTAATTAATAATTTTTCTAAAAAAAGAATACCTTTTGTTACCTTACACTTATAAAATTAATATTCTCAAAATTCTGCAAAACTTATAGTTTAAAAAATATTAATAATTATTATTTTGTTGATGCAAATAATAACATCTATTATTATAAAATAAAAATAAATGTTATTTTTTTAAATATAATTATATTTTATAATTTTATCATAATATTTGAAATGAATGAGATGAGTTTTATTTTCCATATTGTGTTTTGGAAAAATGATACTTGAAAATCATAAATTGATAGCAATTGAATATGACATAAATAGAATATTTTGGTTTTTAATATGTTATTTATCTGTTTCAAAAAAATAAATGGGAAATTGGTTGCCTTTCATATAAGACGATATACATATATGAGAGGATGAAAAAGATAACTTGCGAAAAGTTTTTTAAAATTGACCCTGAAACATTTCTTCACTAATAAATAATCTTTTATACAATAGAATAAAGCAAAGATTATATTTTAACAAGTGTCACTTAATTAGAGTGTTTAGGCAAATATAAAGTTTCTATTAATAAAAATAATTTATTAATTATTATTTTGTTTCTATTAATCTAATCTAATTAATTTATTAGTTATTGAAGAGTACATGAATTTAATTGATATTATAATTATTAAAAATAATAATAACAATATTACTAATATCAGCAATATTTTTAATTAATTTATTAGTTATTGAAGAGTACATGAATTTAATTGATATTATTATTATTAAAAATAATAATAACAACAATACCACTATCAGCAATATTTTTAATTAATTTATTAGTTATTGAAGAGTACATGAATTTAATTGATATTATTATTATTAAAAATAATAATAACAATAATATCAATATCAGCAATATTTTTAATATCAATATTAAAAAGTTTATTTAGGAATTAGGTTGGTTTGTATTTGAAGTGATATTTACTCATGGTATGTGGCTATTTCACGTGTAAAGTCAAGGAAAGATTGAAGATTTTTATTTTAAAGATGAAGGAAAACCATGTGCCGACACAAGATAGTCAATCTTATTTATTAATATTTTTTTTATTGTTTTAGACCTTAAGATCAAAGTTGTCGTCACTCAGACTTCTTAAAACTAAGATTGACAAAATGTAACATCTCAACCAATCTTTTTACCCACATTGCTTTTGAATAAAATGAATTTTTATTTTATTAAAAATAATAATAATAAACCTAAAAATGAATTTAGATGCATACATAATTTTAGTAGTGGTTGATAAGAGAATAAAATAACAATTATTATAATACAAAACAATAAAACTAAAAGAATTGAATAATTTTTTTTAAAAAGAAAATTAAAACTAAAACTAAATCAAAAGCTAGAATGCCTAGATGAGAGCGGCCATGTTTATTAATAGAAAAAAAAATGGGAATAAAATATGTATGCTAAATGAAACATAAGCTAACTACCGTCAGACCCAAAACCTAAACTAAACCAAAACCTACCCAAAAACAAAAACACGATCTATTTTCGATAGGATGGTCGATGCCGACTATTGAGGTAAATTTTTTGTTTCTTTTTCTATTTCTTTCTGTTTTGGTTACTTTTTTTGATAGAAAAGAAAGGGTTTTGCTCTCATTATTTTGTATCTCCTAATTAATTTATGGTTATGAGGTTGAAGAAGACAAAAGAGGACACACTAAGAATAAAAATTAAAAATTTAATTGTAGTTTTAGTCCCCTATTTTTACTGATTCATAAAATTAGTCTCCCTATTTTAAAAATCGACAATTTTGGTCTTTCACTTTGATTTTTTAACTAAAAAATAATGACGTGGGATGCTTTAAATAATGTGATATATGATACGTGTTGAGTGATTAACACCGATGAAATTTGAATAAAACGTCATAAAAATTTAGCTTTCAACTTTATAAATTTTTCATATTTTTAATTTAATTAATGTATCTAGATGGTTCTATATCATAAATTATATGTGACGTCATTTAAAATATGTCATACCGTTATTTTTTAGTTCAAAAATACGAGGGACGGACCAAAAATTACCGACTTTTAAATTAAGGGGACCAATTCCGTCAATTGATGATAATAGAGGGGCTAAAACTACAATTAAGTCAAAAATAAATAGATGGAATAAATTCAGAATAAAGGTATAACACTAAAAAAAACTATAAACTATTACATAAATGAGTTTAGAAATAGTTACCACACACAAGTTGAATATTTGTTACACTCATTTGATTTTCTCTTATTGGTATTTGCTCTTGTTTTGAATTAGTGTAGTCTTCTACAACTCATTTCATGTTTTAGATCACTTACTAAAGAAAACTATTACTAGTCTAAAAATCAAAAAGCGCTCCTTGTTTGATGAATCTTTGTATCCATGAGATAAAATTGAGTTTTGGATTATTATATGTTTTTTGCAGAAAAATTGGATTTGCTAAGGTAAATCTACAAAAGAGATGATGCACTTTTTAATTGTTTGTATACATGAAAAAATTGTAGCTGTATTAGGAAAAAAAGAAGAAAAGCAAGGAGGCTGAAAAGATGATTGAAGTGTTGCATGTATACATGAAAAAGTTGTAGTTGTATTAAGAAAAAAAGGTGAAAAATAAGGAGGTTGAAAAAATGTTAGGGAGCGCCACTGCTTGCTCGGTTGAGCCCAATTGATCTAGAAAATACTTACTATCATTAGCATGCTTTTCAACAAGGTACAAGCCATGACTTATATAGTTATCCATTCGCTCCAATTAGTTATAACACTAACTAATTGTAACTGCCAAACCAGAACCAGATGCGACCAGGAACCCAGAGGCGACCACGAACTAGAGGCAACCAAGAACCAGAGACCACTAGGAACTAGAGGACACTAGGAACTAGAGGCAACCAGAAACCAAAGACAACCAAAAACTAGAGGCAAACAAGACAAAAGCTATCACATTGACTTAATACACAATTTAGGCTTTTACTAACTAATAAGCACAATTGCGATCCACTATGAGTAAATATAGGTCCAACTATTGGACCAAATTTATTAATTTTACTCTGATTCTTTTCTTTCTCCATTTAAAAAAATATATTTTTTAGAAAAATAATTATTATGGCAAACATCAAAATTAAACATATAACTTATTTTTAGAATTTTTTAATTAGTCGAACAAAATTGGGGTACTATATATATTAATTGTCTTAAAAATATTTATTAAACTTACAAATCTATGCCAATGAAAATTTTATATTTTTAAATATTTTTATTATTTTTAATTTAAATATTTATCAAATTTTTAATAGTATCAATTTAATAATAATTTTGCTTTTCTCCAAATTTTAAATATATATATATATATATATATTATATGTGTGTGTGTGTCAATATTATTATATTTTCATTTGTAAAAATATTTTAAGTATTCTAAACGCACGAGTAATATACTTAGTACATAATGTTAAATATACTTTTGAAAAACCAAAAATAACACAAATACATCAAACAATTGAACAAAAATACCCCCAACCAAATCAGAAAACATAATTAATTAATCAACAAAAATAACAGGATAATTAAGTTTCCTTCCACCACTATTATAAAATCCAAGTTCCTAGCAAAATATATAGTGAAAGAAAAACCAAACAACATCAATCTTTTTATTTTCTACACTATCATGCATGCACATTATTGGAACAAAGTAAATTACATTCAAAGCTTGCAAACAAATCCTGATTATCACAATTTTGCTGATGTGACCAATTCATATAAGTCCTCATAGAAGAACTTCTTGAAAAGTTGCATCAAATCAACCTGAAAATGCATGTACACAGTAACAGAACCATCATCATCAGGACTCTTAATAATTATTCCCCTATCATATGAAGTCACTTTCCCCATACTAAAGTATATAGGCTTTCCCCACCCAAAATCTGCTTCATTTGTAGCAAAACCCATCCAACTTGTTATATGCAAATTAGGATTCCCAACAAATGTAGGAGTTTTACCGTCTCCACCTATAAACAAACGTCTTGCATCATCCAATTTTTCAAAACCTCTAATAACATCAATTTGTGACCTTATATACTCATTTTTTATCAACTCATTTCCTTCCCTTATCTTCTTTGCAGCATAACTCAATGGCTTTGATGTGATTTCTCCAATATACCCTCTTGCTTCTGTTTGAATCAAAGCATTCCCATAATAATTCTTAGGAAGATTTGGAACTATTCTATTTCGGATTTGAACGTTGAACCGAACAACACTCAATTGATTCGCATTAAGCTCGCGAGCCTTCGAAGCACTTCTCCATATGTGTGCACTAATTGCTTCAAATCTACTATAAGGTTTCGATTTCGATTTTGATTTCGACCCTTTTGAAATTTCACATTCATTAGCCTTTTTCTTCAACTTTTCAACTTCATCTGTTGTGAGTTTCAACAAATCAACTCTTGTTTTCTTCTTTCTTTCAATATTGTCATCAGATCTTCCTAGAATGAATGGTAGTGGCTTCAACTCTCTGTGTTCAAAACATGGTTTCAAAGGGGTGTGTGAAAATTTTAGAATTGTTCTATCTAAAAATGGTAACTCATTAGCCTCTAGTGTTTCTCCCCTTGCTATTTTGGCCCATGAATTGATGAAATTCCAACAGCCAAACCCATCAGATAAAGAATGTGAGTAAGCAATTCCAATGGCAACAAAGTTTTCATCTTTGTTTTGGAATCTTGTGAGTTGAACAAAAAGCAAGGGAATCTCTTCAACGGGTTGGTTAAAATCGATTTTTGGAATAAGCTCTTTGATGGAGTCAAAATCATGAATTGTTTGTGTGGTTTCAGCTTCAAGTAAAATGGCTCCTTTTGCATTGAGATTCAATTCTAATCGACCAAGTTTTGTGTAAGAATAACGACCAGCTATAGGATAATAAGGAACTAGAATTTTGCTAAGAGAGTTTTTCAATGTTTGTGTGATGTTTGTTTGGTTTTCTTTTTTGGGTTTGTAAATGTAAATAAGTGGTGTGTGGAATGGACGAAAAATTTGATCTAAATCAGAGAGCCATAAACTACCATTTGGGGTTGATTCATTTGGAGTGATGGTGTAAGAAGCTTTAATTATTGCCATTTTTTGGTTTTATGATTTTCTCATAACCTTTGTTGTGATTTATAGATTTTTTTTTACTTCATGTTGCAACTTGTAATTGTAAGTGTAAATCCAGGGAAACAAATGAGACTAAGAGGAATTCAGGTGAGAGGACATTGGAGCCTATGTAGATGTCAATTATTATCCTTAGATCTGAATCAAAACCATACGATGATAACAGTCATACGATCATGAGGGACACATGTCTGAAATCCAATAATATGCTTTTTAATCATTCATATTCAATAATTATGACTATTGTAAAAACATGATTACATAAAAAAAGTTCAATTATTTATCGATAACTATGCTACCAAAGTCACCCTTTTTAATTTTTAATTTTAAATAAACTGTAAAAACATCTATCGTGACATCTTAACTATATTGGCGCCTTAACTTAATTACTTATCAGTTGTAATATTTTAAAATATTATTAAAAATAAAATAAAAGAAAATATAAATTTTTTAGAGATCATATGGTGAATGAAAAAAGAGCGTAGTAAACATTTTCAGATATCAACAAAATCCATGTTCACGGAGACCAATCTTGTTTCTATTAAAAACATTAGAAATATTAAAAGAAAAAATATCCCATCAATAATTGTTTATCAAGTGAAGTCTCAAATTAACAATTTGTCTGCACATTGATTCTTTTCTCTAAAAATATGAGATATAGTAAAATTTATTTTTTTAATCATCTCAAAACAATTAAGCCATCTATTTCTAATGGACCAAGTAATAAGACTCTTATGTCTAAAAGCTAACTTGTGAAACATATTCAATCTATAAAAATCACCACCCATTGATTAGCCTTGGCTGTCTTTTTTCTTTTAATTTATCCAAAAAGTCCAGGTGAGTTGAATACACACCCGAAGTATCATTAGGAAAAACATCAAGAATAAAAAAATTAAGTGTTTTAAGAAGTACTTTTTCGGTCCCATTTATTAAGAAAATAAAAAGTTATTTGATGATCATAAATATAAGTATAGTCCAACTATTAATTTTTTATCTTAGTTAATGCTATTTTTTCCAAAAACTATTCAATGGAACAAGTTTTCATACAAAATTTAATGAAATGAAAGAGTAATTTAAAAATTGATATTATATCTTTTAATATATCAAGAAAATTAAATGAGTTTAACCACTTGTTATGATCTGAGAACACGAAATTGATCATCTCGGGATAATGATAAGTTGATGCTAGCTCATGAACTTCTCGTTCGCTCCTGCTTCAATCCAAAAGCGGTAGGTATTTGTAAAAACATTTTGATGCAAAAATGAGGGGACACATGCAAAGGTGCTCTGATGCCAAAGTAAAGAAGAGTGATAACAGGGTTTATTGTATTAGAGTTATGAGAAGTTTGTGTTACTTGAGAGTAAACCCCTTATTCATAGTAGTTTTGATCCCCCGAGTTACTAGGTAACTAAAGCCTTCTAATTGATCCTCTTATGCAAGTCTTATCTTAATTTAAAAGTCGTTGCAACTCAATCACGATAAGGACTATTAAGAGTTTTCTTTAATGCAATAAAAAGTTGTTACTGATATAGTCGTTGTGATTAGTACTAACAATGTCCCCTTCAGACTTGGGTAATTAGTTGCTTTCAAAGTTCGATACTTCTAGTTGGTGTGGATTGGGCCATTAAGCTGAGCCGAAATTTTAAAGTAGATTTGGACTGAATCTATTGACCTCGGTTTGGACGTGTTTAGCTCATATTGGTACATCACTATTTTTAATTTGTGTGTAATTAGTTAATTTAACTTACAATTGAAACCATAAGGAGTTCTCCTATATATAATTCACCTATGAGTTAAGAGCAGTAAAAAATTATTTTTGTCTTTAAATGTGAAATACTATTATTATGTTTTTAAGTATCAAAATTATAAAACTCATTGAGTGTAACTCTTAATAGTCTCTTCATTCTATTTATTTGTCAATACACATACTAAGAAAACCAATAAATTTTGTTATTTATTATGAAATTATTAGTCTTTATCTTATAACACCCTTAACAATTTATTTCATTCTACTTACTCATCTTTCCCAATTCAATACTTAATGGTATCATTGATTAAACTATCTAATGAAAGATATATTCAAGGATTAAACTAATGAAGGTTACATTGAAACTATTTTTTTACATCGAGGAACTATAGTAATATCGTCTCACAATACTCAACCAAAATTACTATTTACATCAAGAATAAGTTAAATCTTTATCAACTAAATCAACTTTCGTTAGTTTGATCTTAGGTTGGTTTGCATTGACTAAGCCTTCACCCCCTACGTGGCAGATCTTTTTCGATACCTTCTTTTTGAGCAAAGAGCGCTACCATTTCATCCTCAAACTCCTTTTGAGTAAGGAGCTCAACCAACTCATACTCAAACAAGGAGACACTTATGTAATGCTCAATAAGTTTGGACGCAAGAGTGTTTATTGAGTAGTCAACCAGTTACAATTAGAGGTCAAAGTTTGAATTTCCTTTTTAATTCTCTGTATAATGTGAGTTCAATATATCCATTTCTTTATCTATTTCATTCAACATGAAATCTTATGAGTTTTATTATTCATCAAGCTCCAATTCTTATTTTTCTTATGAGATTAATCTTAATTCCTTTGATGTTGTGATTCCTAATATAGTATCACAAGTATGTGGTTGTAGAGCTTTAAATTTATTCTATGCATCGCCAACGGCGTCGATGAAGATCAATGTGACTATGATTCCTATTATGAAGATAAAATCTTTGTTTTTGAATGTGCACTCAACGAGAACAATAACTTCAAACTTGCCTAAGACAATTCAAACTTTATTTCGCTACGAGAAGCATTTACAATAGCTAGCGCTGCAAGCAACAAACAGAGTCATGAGAATTTTGCAATCGTAATAAGAACCCATTCTTGAATTTGAAATTTTGGAGAACCGCCAATGTAATATCATTTTTGGCAGCATTGACTGGAAATTTTGAAATACGGCTTAGAGAAATGAAGAACTTACAAACAGATCGCACATTTGTGTCGCCAAGAAGATTCACAAGTAATTCAATTTTGCCACCACTTTGTCATCGTTAGATAAGAAGAACAAGCACATGGATCTGTTGATTTTTCCAATGGATGCAAAATATAACATCCCTTTCACTACATTAGAAATATTTATAAGATTTAAGTATTAATTAGAATTTCTAGAATTTTAGTAATTATTAATGTTGTGTTTTTAGTAATATTAAATTAGGATCAAGGGTAAAATAGGAAAATAATAGCATGAACAAGTCTAAGTGGCAAAGAGAAGACATGTCGCCTTTGTTTTTCTCCTTCTCCTTCACTCGCGGGTACTAACCCTCTTTCGTTCAATCTTCTTTCACTTCAAGTTACACACTTTTAAAAACATTCTGGAAATACTAATACCTAGTTACTGTTCACCGTCTTCTCCATTCATCCATTTTCCTCTTCTTCCCAAATTTATTCAAAGACAACAGCCATCTAAAGTCATTTACCCTCAATCCGACCCCTTGCACGTCCCTTTCTTCCTCTCCAAAACCCATTAATCAACCAAAACAGTACTAAAGGAAGATAAAAAGCAAATTGGAAAATCTATGAATCTGAAATACATCATAAAAGGTTGGGAAGAGAGAGCTGATGAGGCAAGCATCTTCCATAAACCTAGCTCGGATTGAAGGAGATTATTATTAACAAACTATGAGTTCTGTTACCTTAACTTATTTTAGCATAAGGGTTATGGGAGTTTATTCAATGAAATCCTTTACTTCTTGTCAGAAATTATTTTAGGGATTTTACGAGTTAGAAGAACATAGATGTGTGAGAGAAATTAAATTTTTAGCATATATGTGTTTTGAATCTGCACCCAAATGATTTTAAATTGCAATGCATGTCGTTTGTTTGCTTGTTGGTTGATTGTTGTGTTAGTAATTTAGAAAATCTCATAATTTTGAGAAAAGAACTGTGATTTGAAGTGTGAATCCCGTTACTGAAGATAAATGCACACGCCTTGGACGTTTTCCCCTTGCCTTTGCAACTTTTCCTCTAGGTGTTATTTTTATAAATTCCCCTTATTTTTACCTCCGATAAATTTACCTTATGTTTGCCTCCAATAATCCTCCTATATTTTTATCCCTTTAATGTTGTTTTCTAAGTGTTTTGCTTCTAACGGTTGTATCTAGGGGTGTTTAATATTTTGAACAAATTTTTAGTTAAAATCAATTTCAAAATAGTTATTCGAAAAAAAAATTTCAAAATTCTTTTGGCAAAAATTTTTCGATTTTTTTCAAGAAACGTTTTTCGAGAAAAGTAGATATAAATAATTTCTCGATAAAAAAATTGTTAAGAAAAATGTTTTCGATTTTTTTCTCAAAAATTTTTCAAAAAAAAAAGTGATTTAATTTTTTTTTTTTTATTATTTTTGAGAAAAATAAATTTTGTAAGAAAAAAAAATCTTAATTGAGATTAATTTTTTTTTAAATAGTTAAACTGGTTTTTGAATTAAGTTTGGTTAAATGAATTGTTTTAAATATGTGGTTCAATTCATGAACCATTAAATGGTTTGGTTTTTTGTGGTGCAGTGCAATCTAATTTATCAATATGGTCTAATTAACCATATGGTTCAAATGGTTTTGTTTTAAATCTGATTTGTCGTTTTAAAATTCCTAGTGTTTTTCCTCTTTTGGTTGTATCTCCTTCTACCTTTGATTCTCCCATGGGACATATACCTTCTGATTTTTCTCAGGACGCGTATCCTCTAATTCTTCCTCTAGACGTGTATCCTCAGATTCTTCCTAAAGACATGTATCCTCTAATTCTTCCTCTAGATGTGTATCCTCTTATTCTTCTTTGTACACGTATCAACCGATTCTTCCTCTAAACGCGCATCATCTTATCCTTCCTCTTGACACTTATCCTCTAATTCTTTCATGTGACGCGTATCCTTTGATTATTCCTCCGGATACATATCCTCTGGACAAGTATCCTCTACTTCTTCTTCTAGACGTGTATCACCTGATTCTTCCTCTAGACGCGTATACTATGATTCTTCCTCTGGACGCGTATCTTCTGATTCTTCCTCTAGACATGCATCCTCTGACCACACTGCCTCTGGTCCATGCATCCTCTGACCACGTTGCCTCTGGTCCATGTATCCTCTGACCTCGCTACCTCTAGTCCATGTGTCCTCTTATCACGCTGCCTCTAGTCCATGTATCCTCTAACCTCGCTGCCTCTAGTCCTGTATCCTCTAGCCATGATGCATCAGGTCAGAGCTTGCCTCTAGTCATGCTGCCTCTGATATGTTTACTCCATAATGCGTTGCCTCTGGTTCCAGCTTCGTATTAGGGACTTAGGAATTAATTATCACCGATATAGTATATTGCTAAGTTGTTTATATTTTTTGTGAATGAAAGATGCATTGCATACATGACATAATAAAGACATTGCATACAAAACATCTCAAGTTCAATACATTCTCATTAATCAGATCATGCATGACTTTATATCACGGTGGGGGAGTTCAGGTTGTTCCAAGCATGGTTCAACCAGTAAAGGAGAACAATCAAGATGTTGATTGGGATTTGGCCAGATCACCTTTACTGCTAAGAACTCAATCATCTCGGTGACCTACGTTGAGATAATTAGCCGACTTCTCTTTGTTTACAAAGAAAAGATTTTTGAGGTCATGCATAGTTTTTTTTTCCAGCCTGAGGTGCCTCATAATTTCATGTTTTTATGCATATCTATGAAAGAAATATTAAACTCCTCTCCCTTTATTTTCAAAGCTTGTTGAGATTTTATATCTCACCCATGTTTTTTATTTCCTAGTAGTTGGAGGAACATAAAATACAGTTTTTTCATCAGAGGATCAATTCTAGACTTGTTGGAGTTTGAATTTAATGTGTTTAGTTTTTATTTTATGATGTAATCAAACACTTGTAGTTTATTTCCAGATGTAATATTTTATGAACCTGTTAAATAAGTTGTAAAGTATAATTATGAGTGTAGTTTTCCATTGAGTTTGGTGTTTGTAATTCATTATTCATTATTACTTGCCTCTATTTTTATTAAGGTTTATGGATCCAATTGCCAAGTTCTAGATAATTTGTATTGGGTCTTACATTTTGATATCAGAGGCAGATCGATTCAATAGGACTATATGTTATGGGTTAGTAATCAGAATAGTTTTCTTTTACTGTACATTCTAATTATCATTTCACCTACTATTAAATATGATCAACTTAGTATTTGGTGTATGGTATGCAGAAGTATGACTGAAGGATCTAGGAGGAGATGAAGACCGAGGAGGAACTTTGCCCTTGAAGACAATATGACTCCACCACCTACTGATGAATCTTGGGAAAGGGTGATGGAAGTTATTTAATTGCAAGCCACAACTACCCATAATTTGATATAACAAATGGCAGTGCAAAGAGATGGCACTCAAAATGCCAATATGGTATTTTAGGATTTGAAGTAGTGCCAATCTTGGCTAGATGAGAATAAGAAGGCATTTGAAGTAGTGCCCTGTACTGAAGAACTGAAAGTGGCATTTGTTGCCCATCTACTGAAGGTTTGAGGAAGAGTATTGGTGGAGGGGTGCAAGAGCTTATTTTTAGACTCAAGGAACCCCTGTGAATTGGGAACAGTTTGAAGTGGCCTTTCTGGATAAGTACTATCCAAAAAGTGCCAGAAGACAAAAGGAGCTAGAGTTTGTGCACATGCAATAAGGAGACATGTCTTTTGCAGAGTATGTTGCTAAGTTTGAAGAACTGACCAGGTTTTCCCCACATGCTCAGTATGCACCCACTGAAGAGTGGAAGATATACCAGTTTGAGTGGGGATTGAGGTCTGAAACCAGAGGAAGTATAGGCCACATGTGTAAGACCCATTACCTGCTGTCTAGAATATTGCAATTTGACACATACACCTTAATAAAACAGAGGTAAAATATAATGAATAATAAATTAGAATCACCAACATAACTGAAAATTACATTCATAAATATAGTTTACAACTTGTTCAATAGATTCATAAAATATTACATCTTGAAAATAAACTGCGATTGTCTGATTACATCATAAAATAAAACATCAAATTTTAATTCCACAAGTCTGGAACTGATATTCTGATGTTAAATCCATATCTCGTGTTCTCTTAGCTGCTAAATAAAAATAAATGAGGTGAGCTAAAAATATCACAGTGAGCTCTGAAAATAAAGGCAGGGGTAGTCTCAATGAATTTCTATCATAATATGTATAAAACATGAAAATAATTATGCATCTCAAGTTAAAACTTTCACTTTTAATTTTCATAAAAGTTTTACTTATAATAATCTTTCTTTCTTAATTCTGAAAAATATATTCATGACCTCAAATCTTTTCCTTTGGAATAAGGAAAAGTCGTCCAATATCTTGATGTGTGTCACCAAGATAATTGAGTCTTGATTGGTAAAGGTGGTCTGGCCAAACGCAAATCAACTACCTGATTCTTCTGCTTGACCTGTTATTCCATGACTGGAACAACCTAAATATCCCACCGTGAATAAGGCCATGCATGATCTGATTAATGAGACTGTACTGAACTTGAGATGTTTTGTTGGAAGTGTCTTTATTATGTCATGTATGCATTGCATCCTTCATCCAAAAAAAGTTAAAAATAACTTAGCAATATATTAAATCCATAATAATTTAATCCTAAGCCCTTAATTCGAAATTGGAACCAGAGGCAAAAAATAGAAACAACATCAGAGTCATGAAAAGGGTAACAACGTCAGAGTCATGAAAAATCATTTGGATGCAGTTTTAAAACACCGATATGCGAAAATTCCATTTCCTCACACTTTACTTCTCCTAACCTATAATAACCCCAAGACAGTTTCTTTAAATAATTCAAAACTCACAGTTTCGCATACGCATCGAGTCAGCAACAATAACAAGCAGAAATCATGTTCGACAAGCATACTGACCTTAAATTAAGGTCTACATTTCTAATTAAATTTTCCCAACACATAATTCATTCACAAACATCACACAAATAGAGATAAGATGCATGCATGTTCTAAATTAAGAAAGATAAGCTTAAATTTTCAATGAAATCCCTGTGTGCTAAATTTCCTTTTTCTTCACTATTTTAGTTCTTTTTTTTCCATTCCCCGTTTTCCCAAACAATTTCAGAATTTTTAATAAAATTTCATCCCCCAATCTCATATGGTAAAAAGCTTTAATGTAGAGAACTCACCTTTGGTGTTTTAGGGGAGAAGTTTAAAGTTTGACTAAGACAGCTTTGAGCTTCCCTCTTAGTCGAACTGCTGCCTTGACCCAAATTCTTTAGTAGGTCGCCCCTGTTTCACTGATCGAGTCTTATCTCTAAGGATGCAAGGGTAAATTCGTACATGCAAAGTTGGGAAACAGGTTTAGGGAATGTTACGAAGCTTTTGGTTTTTGAGAAGAAAAGAGAATGGAAGGATTGGAGATGGAAGTGAGTGGTAATGAGGCTTGGGATTCAGGCATAGGAAGAAGAATGAGGTTTGGAGGTTTCGATTCTGAGTAACGAGGTTTCAAGATTGATGTGAGTAATGACTTTTTACCAGAAAATATAAATGAGGGAAAAATGGAAGGAAATTCCCATATTGTCCCTTTCCCTTATTACTCTTTTGTCCCTTTTTGTCAAATCCTAATTTATTTTAATTGAAATTCCTTATTTCTAAATTAACATGTTAATAGTTTAATTAATATTTAGGTTTAACATATTTTAATTAAATGGTTTAATATTTTCAAAATCTTTTTTTCAATAAATTTTAATTAAGTGGGCTGTTACAATATGGAGCTTACCAATTACTTTACTCTTGTACACAAGAGCTACATTGTTGAAGATAATTTAAAGAAGGTACAAGTGGAAAGGAATGCTTAGTGGCAACAAAAGAGAGAGTCAAGAAAATTTGGCTAGCAGTTGAAGGTAAAGACTCCTCAAGGGAAGGGAAAACATGTACAGACCACCAGTTCCCCAAGAGCAAAAAATTATCTTAAGTGTGGCAGATAGCATGAGGGAGAGTGCTTGGTTGGAAAACAAGTCTTCTACTAATGCAAACAGCCTGGTCATATGGCTCTTCCCTGTCTAGTACGCCACGCAAAAGGAGATTCCAACCCAAGAAAACCTAACATTGGGAGAGTCTTTACTCTTAGTGCTAAGAAATGTAAGAATCACAATCTGATTACTGGTACTTGTTTCATAAATCAAACCTCGTTGACTGTCATGTTTGACACTAGTGCATCCCATTCATTCATATCCTCAAATTGTGTTTTGCAACTCAATCTTTCCTTAATTGAATTATCTTTTCCCTTAGTTGTAACTACTGCAGCTAAGAATTCAATTGAAATCTCCTTAATGTGTCATCAGTGTCTAGTTATCTTATTTAATATAATGTTTTTAATAGATTTAGTTTTCTTACCCCTTAAGGGATTAGACATTATACTAGGAATGGACTGGATGTTTGAACATTTAGTGACTCTGGTTTGCCAGGGTAAGGAAATTATCATTGCCCCAACCAACTCTTGCAATGTTTAAACAATAGGGGTCAAGGCATATTGTTGTTGTTATCCTCTAAGTCAGGGTCAAAAGTAGAATAATCAAACATTCTAGTGGCCAGTGAGTTTGAGGATGTCTTTCTAGAAGATGTGACATCTCAGCCTCCAAAAAGAGAAATAGAATTCTCTATAGACTTGGTCCCTAGAACAGGACCAATCTCCATTGCCTCTTATAGAATGTCCCCCTTAGAGTTAAGTGAGCTGAAAAATTAGTGGGAGGATCTGATAAGCAAGCAATTTGTGACCAAGTGTGTCACCTTGGGGAGCTCATGTGTTGTTAGTAAAGAAAAAGGATGGCAACATAAGGCTTTGTATAGATTATAAACAGTTGAATAAGGTAACCATTAAGAATAAATATCTTCTACCAAGGATAGATGACATCTTAGACCGATTAGGGGGAGCTACTGTTTTTTCCAAGATTGATTTGAGATTTGGATATCATCAAATCATAATAAAGTCAGAGGATATCACCAAAATAGCCTTTAGGACCAAGTATGAATATTATGAATTCTTAGTTATGCCTTTTGGGGTGACCAATGCCCCATGTGTATTTATGAATTATATGAATAGGATTTTTAGACCAGATCTTGATAGATATGTAGTGGTATTCATATATGACATTTTGATATACTCAAAAACCCCAGAGGAACATGTAGAACATCTTTAGATAGTGCTACAAATACTTAGAGATAGGAGGTTGTATGCCAAACCTAGTAAATGTGAATCTGGATGTTAGAAGTGAAATTTTTAGGCCATGTGATCACTAAGGAAGGAGTGACAGTGGATCTCTCTAAGGTAGTGGCAGTATTAAAGTAGGAACAACCTCAGAATATGACTAAAGTTATGAGCTTCTTAGGATAGGTAGGGTAGAATATTCATTAGAAAATTTTCCAAAATTGCCTTGCCTCTAACTAGGTTAACCAGAAAAGATCATCCTTTTGTATCGGATCATGAATGTGAGAAGAGTTTCCAAACACTCAAAACAAAATTGACCACTGCTCATGTGCTGGCCATTCCAGATCCAACTCTAGGATTTGAGATATATTGTGATGCATCATTAAAAGGACTCTGTTGTGTGCTAATGCAAAATAGTCAAGTAGTGGCTTATGCCTCGAGGCAAATAAAACCACATGAGGGGAATTACCCTACTCATGACCTAGAACTTGTTGCCATAGTGTTTGCCCTAAAAACCTGGAGGCATTATCCATATGGAGCACATTTTAATGTCTTCAATGACTATAAAAGTCGAAAGTACCTATTTGACCAGATGGAACTTAATATGAGATAGAGGTGGGTGGAAATTTTGAAGGATTGTGAATTTGAGCTAAGATACCACTCAGGCAAAGCCAATGTAGTGGCAGATGCCTTGAGTATAAAGACACTACATATATCACATCAGATGGTCCAGGAACTAACATTACTAGAAAACTTTAGATATTAAAATCAGAAGATGACACCACTGCAAGGGGGAAGTCTCTTAAACCAAATGGAAATAACTAGTGACCTTAGACACCATATTATACATTCCGAAGAACTAGATGGAGAGTTACAAGCTAAGAAGGACTAAGAGAATTTTTCAAGGGCAACTGATAGGATAATTTTGTTTGAAAACATAATCTGTATACCTAGGGACCAAGAATTTAAGAAAATAATATTAAAAGAAGCCCACAAGAGCCACTTGACTATTCACCCTAGAGCCACCAAGATGTATCAGGATCTTAAGAAGGATTATTAGTGGCCAAACATGAAGAATGAAGTGGCTACCTTTGTTGCCTAGTGCCTGGCTTGTCAAAAGGTAAAAATAGGACGCTAGAGGCTAGTAGGTCTTCTATAGCCTCTAGACATACCTGAATGGAAATGGGATTCTATATCCATGGATTTTATTGTGGGATTACCTCATATCGAATCTGGGTATAATTCCATTTGGGTAATTGTAGATAGATTGACTAAGTCATCCCACTTCTTGTCTGTTAGGAAAACTTATAACGCCCCTAAGCTAGCGAAATTATTTATAGAGGAGATAGTAAGATTACATGGGGTACCTTACAACATAATATCAGATAAGGTCCCCAAATTTACCTCCATATTTTGGAAAGTCTTCCAAAAGTCTTTGGGGACTAGGTTACACCTTAGTACTGCTTATCATCCCCAAAATGATGGTCAAACTGAAAGAACCATCTAAACTTTGGAAGATATGTTAAGGGCTTGCATATTGAAGGATGGGGGAAGTTGGGACACACATTTGCCTCTAGTGGAGTTTGCTTATAATAACAGTTACCATGGTAGCATAGGTATGGCACCATATGAGGCCTTGTATGGAAGGAAATGTACAACACCTTTGTGTTAGTCAGAGGTAGGAGACAATGAGATTTTCGGGCCTGAGGTTATCCAAGAAACCACTGAGAGAATCAATGTCAATAAGGATAGGTTGAGGATAGCCCAAAGTAGGCAGAAAAGTTATGTTGACCATAGGAGGAGACCCTTAGAGTTTGAGGAAGTTGACCATCTATTTTTAAGGGTTACCCCTACTGTTGGTATTGGAAGAGTGTTGAAAGTTAAAAAGCGTAGCCCATGCTTTGTTGGACCTTTCCAAATTATGCGAATGATAGGTCTCTCTACTTACAGATTAGCCTTGCCACTTTCCTTGTCTAGTCTCCATGATGTTTTCCATGTTTCCCAATTAAAAAAATATATCCCAAACGCTCACCAAATCTTGCACCATAAGTCTCTCCAACTTAAACCCAACCTCATATACAATCTAGTGTCAGTTCAGATTATTGATAGGAGTATCAAGGCATTGAGGAACAAAACTATTCCCCGAGTGAAGATTTTTTGGGGAGGATCATCTTCAGAGGAAGCAACTTGGGAGACAAAGGCTGATATGCAGAGGGAATATCGTTACCTCTTTCAATAGGTAATTTATTAAATTTTGAGGACAAAATTTTCTAAGGGTGGGAGAATGTAGCAACCTTCTCACTGCCTTAGAAATATTTATAAGATTAAAGTATTAATTAGAATTTCTAGAATTTTAGTAATTATTAATGTTTTGTTTTTACTAATATTAAATTAGGAATAAGAGTAAAATAGGAAAGTAATAGCATGAACAAGTCCAAGTGGCAAAGAGAAGACATGCCACCTTTATTTTTCTCCTTCTCCTTCGCTCGTGAGTACTAACCCATCTTCCTTTCAATCTTTTTCACTTCCAGTTACACACTCTAAAAAACATTATGAAAATACCAATACCTGTTACTGTTCATCGTCTTCTCCATTCATCAATTTTCCTCTTCTCCCAAATTTATTCAAAGACAACAGCAATCCAAAGCCCTTTACCCTCAACCCTGAAGGTGCAGACATGAGAAAATGGGTTGGATTGTGTTTGACTAAGTCGATAACTTTTGCATTATCCGATTAAACTGGTTCAGAATGATGATTTACTTGGAGTAGAAGTAATTACAAAACTAAGAAGTGCAGGATTAAAGTGACACAAGTAATTTATCCTAGTTCACCACTAACTTTGTTACATCCAGTCCCTTCACTCAGAAGGATTTAATCCACTAATTCAATAACTTGAATTACAAAGCACCTGACCCTCCAAGCCAGTCTTCTCAAACAGCCTGACAACCCCAAACTTTTGAGGAACATACACACCTTGACTCTACTAGCCAAGTCTTCTCCATACTGTCTGACAACCCCATATTTTTGAAGGCACACTAACACCCATATCGGGTTTGAATACAAAGGTTTGAAAATATTTCACATTCGAACAAGTGTTTCTCTCTTTGATCTCTAAGATGAATTTGAAATTTTAAGCTTGAGTTCTTCTACTCTTTTCTGATTTTTTGATGATTTTCTTTTTTCACCTTGAGTATCTATTTATAGATATAATTAGGGCATCAATTTAGTACTTGTTTAATTCCAAATTTTATCTTCATTCCTAGCTTGGTCAAATTTGATTTTATTCAAAAATAATTCTGAATAAGATGTTTTTTGATAATATGTTCTTTAGCCAATTCTTTCTTTCTGAATCGAATCTGAGCAGTTATGCTAGGTTCATTATGTTCGTATTTCGTATCTAAGAACATAATGTTGGACCGGTTCTTGAACTTTCACAAGTAGGAATGTGATTAAGTCCAATTCAGTATTTTGTCCTTTGTCAAAATCTGAATTATATCTTTGCAAATAATAAGTGTATCTTTTTTGTAAACAGTTCTTGATCATATCTTCTTGTAAATAATTCATATCTTCTTGTAATAAATCTTGATCAAATATTCCTGTAAATATATCATATCTTCTGGTAGATAAATCTTGATCAAATCTTCTTTTAAATAATTCATATCTTCTTATAATAAATATTGATCAAATCTTCTTGTAAATATCTTTGGAAATATCTTGAATCATATCTTTGCAAATAATAAATGTATCTTCTTGTGAGTGTTTTTTCTTGTAAACAATTCTTGATCATATCTTCTTGTAAAGAATTCATATCTTCTTGTAAAGAATTCATATCTTCTTGTGATAAATCTTGATCAAATCTTCTTGTAAATAATTCATATCTTCTAGTAGATATATCTTGATCAAATCTTCTTGTAAATAATTCATATCTTCTTGTGATAAATATCGATCAAACCTTGTTGTAAATAATTCATATCTTGTTGTGATAAATCTTGATCAAATCTTCTTGTAAATAATTCATATCTTCTTGTAGATAAATCTTGATCAAATCTTCTTGTAAATAATTCATATCTTCTTGTTGATAAAATGTTGATCATATCTTCTTCAAATCTTGACCATATCTTCTTTTCAACTTGGTCAAACATTTTCTTCAATTATAAATCTGAATCAAATCATATTTTAGATTGTCTTCAAAAACACGAATCTTCTTACATACTCTGTGAAGTCAAATATATTGTTCTCACAAAATATTTTTGCTAACATCAAAACTCCAAGTATAAAACCAACTTGGTTCCAATAAACTCGACCTCTTGCATGCCCCTTTCTTCCTCTCCAAAACCCATTAATCAACCAAAATAGGTCACAAGGAAGATAAGGAGCAGAGCATAAAATGCAGAGAACGAAGAGCTAACAAGGCAAACATCTTCCACAAACCTAGCTCGGATTGAAGGTGTAATGCCCCGGATTTTTGAATCCAAAGCATTACTTAAAATACTTATTGCTTAGAAAAATTTACGGCAATTTTTTTAGTAAGAATACCTAACATTTATTCATTTAAATAATTAGTAATAACCCCGTTTATTTAATATTATTAAGAAAATATTTATTCAAAGCTAAAACAAGTAAAAGCAATTATTCCTAAC
Organism: Cicer yamashitae; assembly: GCA_037974755.1. NCBI lineage: Eukaryota > Viridiplantae > Streptophyta > Magnoliopsida > Fabales > Fabaceae > Cicer > Cicer yamashitae. The sequence goes on along the minus strand of JBBPBQ010000001.1, from coordinate 36,758,760 downwards.
GGAAGGGAATACATTTTCGTATTTCTAAAATTCTAGTGCATTTAAAAAGTTGGTGACAAAAGATTAAAAATATCGCGGCAATTGTATTATTACAAAATTGTCTTGAAAAATCTATTTTTATCCCACATTCGCCACACATCAATACTCATCAACTACTCTTGAATCTCCTCGAACTCATTAGTACCTAAAATGTTGTTGTAAGGGTTAGTTTTGTTCCATCATCCACGTCAAACCAAAGCTAAATATATGGAAAATGGCACAAAACATATAAATGTAAAACTTCTAATTTAAAAGAAAGAAATGAAAACCGGTAAATTGTATAACACTAACATATGCACTTACGTGTAATGCATGCTTCGAAAACTATATGATCCGGATATAAACCTGCCACTAAGGCAACTTCCACACAGAAAAATTACCCATACCAATGGACCAAACAAACCTGCCACTAAGGCAACTCCCACGAAGATGCATATGCCATGACACGATGATATATTATCAAAGAGATGTATTCCCACACAGCCGACTAAGAATCATGTCATATGCACTCAAAATCACTTTTAAAAATCATCATCTTATTCACATATCACGAAGATCACATACCACGCATCCTATCATGAGTATCGCATATTCATAGACAAATAATCATAAAATTTATAACTTTCACCACATACACATAAAAATCGAAACTTGATATCATATACACCATAAAAATTAAAACTTTAACATATATAACAAGAAAAATCAAACTCCAACTCATATACACCATCAAAGTTAAAACCTTATCACATATAACATACAACTTCAACCTTTATTTCATATTCATCATAAAAATTAAAACATTATTACATATAACATAAAAATTCATACTTTACTTCATGTTCATCATAAAAATTAAAACTTTATCACGTATAACATAATAATTCATACTTTGCTTCCTATTCGTCATAAAAATTAAAATTTTATCATATATAACATCAAAATTCATACTTTACTTTATATTCATCATAAAAATTAAAACTTTATCGCATATAACATAAAAATTCATACTTCGCTTCTTAAAAAAAAATCGTATATTACATATCAAACTCAACGTAAATGATTTGGGTTTTATTCTTTTAATTCATTAGTTTAAATTTATTCCCTTCAAAAGGCAAGCAAACACAAATATTAATTTTATGTCATCCAACCAACGGTCTAACTATAATTTGTGTGGGGAAAAACCCTTACCTTGGCTGCTTTTCTTCCTAGTACAAAGCTCTAAGCCCCACGAAGTTGTTCACAAGGAAAGAGAAGTTCCAAGCTTTTAAGTCACGAAGAAGAGGAGGTGAGAAGGTGATGGTGGCTAGGGTTTTGGTACTCTGTTTACAGAATCTTGTCTGTAAATGGCTTGTAAATTAGGGTGTGTGATGGTGGATAGGGTTTCAGTATTTCTTTCTACTTATTATTACTGAGTATAGAAATATTATGGACTTTAGGGAAAATTTAAAGTGGAGGTTATTAGGTAGATAGTGTTGAGCCTAAATAAAGAATAAGAGGGAGAAAATAATATTTTTTGTTAGCCTTTATCATAAAAAAAACCAAGCCACAAACCCATAGCCCAAATATCTACTCATTCATATGGGTTAGGCCACACCAAGCCACGAACCCTTAGCCCAAATTCTTCTTGCACTAAAGATAAAAAAAAAAATTATCTACATATATATATATATATATATATATATATATATATATATATATATATAACTCCTCCACTGATTAAATAATTCTTACTAACAACTTTATCAACTACAAAAAGTCGAACAAGACAAATAATTATCACACCTAAATTAATATTGATAAGTCCTAACTATTTTAAATAATAAATTTAGAGGATGTTACAAAAGGGGATTATTATTAACAAACTGTGAGTTTTGTTATATTAACCTTTTTTAGCATAAGGGTTATGGGAGTTTATTTACTAAAATCATTTACTTCTTGTCAGAAATTATTTTGGGGATTTTATGGGTTAGAAGAACTTAGATGTGTGAGAGAAATGAAATTTTTAGCATATAGGTGTTTTGAATCTACACCCAAATGATTTTAAATTGCAATTCATGTTGTTTGTTTGCTTGTTGCTTGTTGCTTGATTGATGTGTTAGTAATTTAGGAAAGCTCATAAATTTGAGAAAAAAAAACTGCGATTTGAAGTGCAAATCCCATTACTGAAGGTTCACACGTCTTAGATGTTTTTCCCTTTGCCTTTGCAACTTTGCCTCTGGGTGTTATTTTTATAACTTTGACTTTTGCCTCTGGCAAATTCCCCTTTTATTTTACCTATGGTAAATTCACCTTATGTTTGCCTCCAATAATCCTCCTATATTCTTATCCATGTGATGATGTTTTCTAAGTGTTTTGCTTCTAATGGTTATATCTCCTTCTGCCTCTGATTTGTCTTTTTAAAATTCTAAGTGTTCTGCCTCTAATGGTTGTATCTCCTTCTGCATCTAATTCTCCCATTGGACGTGTACTCTCTAATTTTTCTCTAGACATTTATCCTCTGATTCTTTCTCTAGACGCGTATCCTCTAATTCTTTCTCTGGACGCATATCCTCTAATTATTCATCTGGACACGTTGTAACAGCCATCTCATTACCTTAAGAATATTTAAAAGATTTAAGTACTAATTAGAAAGTCCAAAGTTTTTTAGGTGTTAATGTTGTGTTTTTAGTAATATTAAATTAGGAGCAAGGGTAGAATAAGGAAGTAGTAGCATTCACAAGTCGAAATGGGTAAAGAGAGCTTTCCATCTTTACTTCTCTCTCTTTCTCCTTCATTCACGTGCACAAACCTACCTTTCACCTTCAGTTTTCTTTCATTTTTTCAGTCATACACTCTAAAAACATTCGGGAAACACCAACATTGTTGCTATTCACCGTCTTCACTAAACCTCCATTCTTCCTTCTTTTCCAAATTCTCTAACACGAAAAGTTCACTAAAATTTCCCAAAACTACCCAGCAACCTTGCATGCGGAAATCTGCCTCCTCATCCTTGCGAATAACCTCAAATCAGTGAAGCAAGGAAACCATCTGCAAGAGGAGCTCAAAGCTGCTTTGAACCATAATCGTCTTCTTATTTAGAGCTATTTCCGTGAGTTCTATTACATGAAAGGTGTGAATCCTGCCCTGAAGATAAATACACATGTTTGGATGTTTTCCACCCTCGCCAATTTGTTTTGTCTTTGATGGTTCCATCCATTCCTGAAGAGTATGAAAGAAGAATTTACAAAGTCAATCTACACAAAATTGGAACAGAATCATTCTGAAGAATTTACAAAGTCAATCTACACAAAATAGGAACAGAATCATCATGAAGAATTTACAAAGTCAATCTACACAAAATAGGAACAGAATCAATTTGAAGAATTTACAAACTCAATCTAAACAAGATACAATTCAGAATTAAATAAGGACTAAATTGAAGCCCAAATTTTCACTATAAATAGACACTCAAGGCTGAAGGAGAAAAGCATCGAAAAGCATAAAAGAGTAACTCAAGCTCAAAGTTCTCAATTCATCTTAGAGTTCAAAGAGAGAAACACTTGTTCAGGTTAGAAATATTTTTTGAGTGTTCTTTTCTTAAAGTGTGAGAGTTATTATTATTATCAGCTTTGTTAGAAGCAACTACTCAAGTTTCAATCTCTTGTATCCAACCCGATAGTGGTTTAGTTCCTTCTTCAATCTGGGGTCGTCAGGTTGTTAGAAGAAGACTTGGCTTGTAGGGTCAAGGTGGTTAGTTCCTCAAAAGTCTAGGGTTGTTAGGCTGTTTGGGAAGACTGGCTTGGAGGGTCAGGTGCTTTGTAATTCAAGGTTTTTGAATTAGTGGATTAAAGCCTTGTGAATGAGGGGACTGGATGTAGCCAAGTTAGTGGTGAACCAGGATAATTCTACGCGTCAAATTATTTATGCTTTCATTAATTGCTGCCTCTAAATTCGATTGCTTCTACTCCAAGTAAGTCACCAAAACCAAACTAATTTTTAATTATTTATAAATTATCAAAAAGTTATCAACTTTGTGCAAACACAATTCAACCCCCCTTCTCGTGTTCGCACCTTCAATTGGTATCAGAGCTCGGTCTCAAGGTTGAGCACTTTACAGTGTTTGAGAAAAGATCCAAGAGTTCAATATGTCTGGATTCAGTGAAGAAGCTGTTGGAGGAAATATCAACAGACCATCTCTGTTTGATGGAGAACGTTTTGAGTATTGGAAAGACAGGCTGAGAAGTTTCTATATTTCACAAGATCCTGAACTTTGGGACTTGGTGGAAGATGGTTATATTGCTCCGAAGAATACTGATGGTATTGAAATTCCAAGAAAGGAGATGAATGCTGATCAAAAGAAGATGTACAAGATGCATCATAAGTCCAGAACATTCATGATAAATGCAATCACCTTCAAGGAGTTTGACAAGTGCACCAACAAAGAGACAGCCAAAAGTATTTATGATAGTCTGATTCTAACCTATGAAGGAAGCAAGCAAGTTTAGGAAGCAAAGGCCAACCTCCTAGTCAAAAAGTATGAGTTGTTCAAGATGGAAGAAGATGAAGATATTGAAACAATGTTTTCCAGATTCCAGACCCTGGTCTCAGGATTAAAGGTACTTGAGAAGAGTTATACTACTGCTGATCATGTGAAGAAAATTCTTAGGAGTCTGACAAGCAAGTGGAGACCTAAGATCACTGCCATTCAAGAAGCAAAGGATCTGAATACTCTTAAGCTGGAAGAATTAATCAGCTCTCTCAAATCACATGAAATTGAGCTTGCAGAGGATGAGCCCAAGAAGAAGCAACCAACCATGGCTTTGAAATCCAAGCAGAAGAAAGTTTTGAAGGCAACAGCAGAATCAGAGGATGATGATTCAGATGATCAGAATGAAGACTTAGAGGAAGAGGAACTGGAGTTTATATGCAGAAAAGTTCAGAAGATGTGGCACAACAGAAAGAAGAAATTTCCCCAAAGATATTCCAAGCAATCCAACAAAGGAAATGATGATAAATATAACAAGAAAAGCATCATCTGCTATGGATGCAATGAACCTGGACATATCAAGTCAGAATGTCCAAACATGGAGAAAGAGAAACACCAAAGGAAAGATTCCAGACCCAAGAAGAAGAGTATGATAGCTACATGGGATATATCTGAGGAATCCTCTGACGATGAACAAGTAGATTTGGGTATGATGGCTCATACCAACTCTACCTCTGGATCCAACACAGATTCTGACTCTGAAGGTGAATCAACAGATGAAGAAAGTGAGGTATTTTCTGAATTTACTCGATCTGATTTAATTACTGCTATAAATGATTTTTTAAATATTAATTACAAATTGTCTTTAAAACTAAAAACACTTAGAAAAGAAAATACAAATCTAATTGAAAATATTAATGTTTTAAAGAATGAAAGTACTGAATTTAAAACAGAAAATACAAATCTGAAAACTGATATTACTGAACTTAAAATAGAGAATGCAAATCTGAAAACTGATATTACTGAACTTAAGACAGATAATGCAACTCTGAAAACTGATATTATTGAACTTAAAACAGATAATGCAAATCTGAAAACTGATATTGTTGAACATAAGGCTGAAAATCTAACTCTGAAAAGTAATTATAGTTCAACATCAATTGAAAATACCACATGTAACTCTGATAAGCATGAAGAAGTATTTCAAGATTTTATTGATAATGGTATGGAAAGAAGCAAGTATGCATCTATGATTTATGGGGTTAGTAGGAATGGTAAATGAGGAATAGGATTTCAAGAAAAAGTAATTGAATCTAAGTTTATTCCCTCTGATGATTTATGTATTATTTGCTATAAGAAAGGTCACAATAAAATATCTTGTCCTATGCTAACCACATGGAAAGACAAGAAATCTTTTAGATCTAACAAACCAGGACCCAACCAAATTTGGGTACCAAAAGATAAAATTGTTTATGTTGCAGATGTTCTAAGCAATCAAATTGAAACACCAGTCATGGTGCCTGGTCAATGGATGCTTGCAATATATGAAGGCAAAAAGGTCTATGTACCAAGACTTAACAAACAGAAGCCAACTGACTCTGGTGGAAGAAGGATTGGTCAACACAATACCTATCAGAACCAGAACCAAATGATGACTCAGAAATATCAGAGAAATCACACATATCAACAAAACTGGAACTACCATAAGAATCAGAATTACCATAAGAGAAACCCGATATATCAGTAGAAACAGAAGTGGCAGATTAAAAGTCAGAATCAGGAGACTTCTTTGAATACTCCAATCAAATTCATAAAGACTACAAACCTGGATGGAAATTCAAATTCCTTCATCCAGACTCTCTAATTAGAGAATATACAAACTCAGAATCTGAAAACCAGAAAAGAAAAACTAAGAGGGTTTTCATAGTGAAACTGAAATTGTTAATATATAGGTGATATCTTTCTTTAAATTTAATTATTGTCTGATATTATATTTATTGTGATAACAAGAAGCTTGATCATAAAAATCAAAGCTAGATAAGTATTTTGCAGGTTCTCAAGAATTTAAGAGAAATGATGTTTGGGATCTAGTACCTAGACCAGAGAAGAACATTATTGGAACCAAGTGGGTTTTCAGAAACAAGCTAAATGAAAAAGGTGAAGTGGTCAGAAATAAGGCAAGACTTGTCGCACAAGGCTACAGTCAGCAAAAGGGCATTGATTACACTGAGACAT
>JBBPBQ010000001.1:36681655-36731817 GCA_037974755.1 Cicer yamashitae | reverse complement strand
AAAAAAAAAGATGTTTCTTTTTAATCCTTGAGTTAGATAGAAAATATATCTCTTTTGTTTAAAATTTTAATTTTAACCTGAAAATTCTTATTTTTGATTTTAAGTTGCCTTGTGTGAAGAAAAAAAAAATCGATTTTAAATTGTGAATGTTAATTTTAAATCACTTGAAAGTGTTGATGGTTGTATCTAGATGGTTAGAGTTTTGACATTGCTTTTGAAAACAATTTAGAACGTTCCTCATGATTTTAAATAGTATGAAATTCATATTATTAGCAATAGTAATTCTTGAATATTCAAGGTTGGTTGAATTTTAAAGTTAGACTTTTAGAAAACAAATCGTGAATGAGTTAAAGTTGATTTATTTTATAAAAGGAAATATTTTATGTTTGAATCATTTTTGAATTATTTTCAAGAATTAAATTGAGTTAGATTTTTGTTGATTTATAAAGTAAAAGTAATTTTATACTACTGATTTTATTTAATGTTTAAAATAGCTGAAAATTTACACCATATTGTACTAGATCTTATTTTTAAGAAAATCAAAGAGAGTTGTTGTAACTTGGTTTAGAAGTGCTGGAATGAATATTGAATCGTTAGGGTGTTGGTATATTTGTTTGAAATAATTGATTTACTAATTCTAATATTATGAACTCATTAGAGTTTAACTTGATGTTAGAGTTTAAGATTTTAAGAACTCATCAATGATTTATAACGATACTAATAAAAACAAGGTCAAATGATAAAATGTCTACTAATGAGAAAGAGAAGGAAACATAAGAAAATAAATCGGAACTATTTTGGGAGTGTTAATTTATTAGAAAATTTTCTATCTATCTATATATATAGTTTAAATTTTCTTTCAAAAAATAAGTTGAAAATAATAATTTTTATAGTGATTAATTATTTAGAAATGTGTTTCAATGATTAAAGTACGAGTGAAATTTTAGAAATCTTATAGATTTTAAAAATACACGTGATTTATTTTATTTTAATTGTATTTAGGAATGTGACTTATTTTAGTTGTTTTTATTTAGACGTGAATTATTGAAAAGTAATTTAAGGAAAATTTTGAATTCTCAATTATTATTTTTTTGCGCTAAATGATTAGTGATATTTTTATAATAATTTAAGTCTAGAAATCAACTTTTAGAATGATGGGTAACCTTGAAAGTTGTTTATGCACTACCTGATTCGGTCTGGTTTGGTAACTTATTGTATCTTCTAGTAAATAATTATTTATCTTATTTGCTACTTGAAAAATTTATGCTTTCATTTGTTGTAACTCTTAAGTGATGAATATTAATTAAAAATAAAATTTAATTGTGATCAATATGGAGCAATTAGACTTCTATGAGAATATGTTTCATGTTTAGAATCATCATTTGAATTATGAGATGAACATAAAATCTTGGTGCTAATTTTTGGATTAGTTATGTAACTGTGTATATGATTATGTGAATATGAAAGTGTTTGTGTTTCAGGTGTTCTAGGTGTTGAGAATTTGTGTATAGTATTTGAAGTTATTGGGAGTGTTTAAACGTGAGATAATTCTATATTTCTTTATTTTGATTGTTGATTTATATTAAAATACGTGTCATTTCTTTTGTTGTTGTAAATTACGAATAAATTATCAAGAATGTGTAATTAAGTGGGTTTTTAACCTGAAGTAAGGAGTAGGAGTTGTGGCGCCGCCTTCGCACTCCCGAACCACGTTAAAGATACTTGTAATTACCCATGTTTTAATTTGAATAACTACAGTTATGGTTACTCTAAATAATTGACTCCATGAGTAGGAGGGACTAGCTACCCCGATAACTTATCGTCGATAAAAGAGGCGACAATAACTTATTATTATTGTTAGAAAAACTTTTTAATTTTATTTCCGAAATTGTTGAAAAGTGTATTAATCTTTATGCCATTTGAGTGATTAAATTGTTTAAGTGTATGTGTTGTGAGCTAGTATGTCTATCGACAAGTTCTTAATTTTTTTTCTTCTTGTTTTTATTATTTATAACACGTGTTATCATAAAGCTACTAATTATAAATCTTATATAGTATCATTGAATATCGAAGATTATCTTGAAATTGGCTACATTAGTTGTAATGCATATATATGTGTTAAAATTAAATGTTCTAGTAAGGATATACTATAAGCTTTTAAGTAACTTTGCATTGTGTTAGTAACTTTGCAATTATTTGAGATTGTTTTCCCTTATTCACTATGGTTATGAACTTTAATTCTTGATTTCTAAGGTGTTGCATATTCTATGAATTCTTATGTGTGTATCTATTTGAAAATCTTAAGGCTATGAAATAATATTATTTAATTTTTTTTAAGAGAGTAAAACTAGTAAAACATTATTTGAGAAGTTAGTTGAACTTAACAATCTATTTTGACATATTTTTGCTTCATTCAACTTAGGGCAGTAAGTTGTGAATAAGCTTCGTTTCCTTCGTAAATTATAGTGAATAATTGAGGTATTTCATTCATAAGTGAACGTTATATGCGGTTGTTGAATTGATTCATTGTGCCATTTTAACCAATCATGCTAAGCTACCTGATTTTTGACAAGTTGTGCTTAAATAAATAATGAATGTCTTAAATATGTTTATAGACTAAGTTCGAATCTGGGAGGTGGGTAGTTAGATATTAGTCCACTCACCACAAATTTCGAGGACGAAATTTCTTTAACGAGGGGAGAATTGAAACACCCCAAATTTTATAATAAACTATTTTATTAATAAAATAGAATTTTAAATAATTAATTTGATGTTAAAATTATTTTAGAATGAATGTTGATAAAATTTGTGACAAATTTTCGTTATATGGGTGCTTTCTATGATGTGTTAGTTTTATAAATAATGGATTCAATGAGTGATATAAATAATAAATATTAGATTTTATATATTCTACTAGAAATAATAGTATTTTAGTGTAATATTTTAAAGAATAAGATTTTATGCAGTTTTACGTATATATATGCACGTACCCAATTAATGTAATATTTTTCTATGCATTTGACTGATGTTAAATATGTACGTAGTTATATTTCAATTATTTATAACTACTTTCTACTTTAAGTTATTTATTTTATAAATAATTATCTTGAGATATTAGTAATACTGTGATTGATTTCCTTTACTTTTATATATATCCTATGATATGATGATTTTATACATATTTATTGTGATTTAGTAATTAATATAAATTGTTGATGTTATGTTTATTTATTTTATCGTTTTGACTATTCTACAAAGATGGTAGTATTTTTATGGGTTTATTTTGAAAAATATTATAATAATAATTATAGTTATTATTTTGAATGTGAGGGTTTTGGTTATTAATGTATTATTTTAAAAAAAATATTTGATTACTTTAACTACTTTACTTTATAAAATATTAGTTTTGAAATATCAGTAAGATTTCAGTAATGAAATTGTGTTTAAAAAGTGTTAACAAAAATTAGTTTTTATAATTGTTGATTTTAATTTAAAAAATAAAAAATAAAAGAAAGAAGTAAAATGCATTTTATAAGTTAGATTAATATGGAGGAATAAAACCTCATTAAATATATTATTATAAAAATAAATAGATAACCACATAATTGTTTCTTTAAAATAAATAGAAAAATAATGATAGATTATAATATATAGGACACGCTAAATTGTAGGAGCCGATTGGTATATGTAGGCATGGTCTGTTAACTAATCTTACAAATATATAGATATGTTTATTAGGTTTTGCTGCTTGCTTTTTCTATCCGCCGCTTGCCAAAATAAAAGAAATTACCGTTCCCTGTTAACTATAATATAGTTATCGTCTAAAGTAACAAGAACATCCCCGCACCCACAAAATTAAACCCATCATTCTCATTCTTATGGAGTTAATGGACTCCGATTTTAAAAGGAGGTGGAGAACACGCACGATGCGTAACTAGTTCTATAAGACATGACGATCGATGTAGACATGACACATGTTCAGTCAACTGCTCGGGTTCGTTGTGTGAAAGCTTAAATCCAGGTAAGGGGTGATAGAGCGTTTGAATTCATGAGTGTAATATATTGTGAGATGAACGGGAAAACCATATTTCCCAACGATTCATCCGGGGCTTGCTACGTACGGCAGTAGCCCTTTGAGGGATAAATTAATTAATGTGCAAATATGGAAATTGTGAGATTAAAATATAGAATAGAAATATTTGTAAGGTGTTGATTGATTTAATTTCTTTAAATGTGTGGTATTTGATGTTATTGTGATATTGAGTGTCGAATTAATTTTATGTATATGTTTGATTAGATGAGTTTATGTGATATGATGATAAAAGATGGATGTGCTGTGATAATTTTATGTGATGATGATGATGTATGAATAATAATTGTGATTTCATAAATTGTGATAAGTTTGTGTGATGAGTTACGATTGATGATAGTGATGCTCTAAATTTGTGATGAGTTATGTAATGATGATGATGTGTGATTTATAATAGTGATGTTATGAATTGGTGATGAAAAGATTGAAGTAACCTCTGATGAAATAATTGTGATTCCAATTTGTGTTTGAGATGACGGTCTTAATGGAGTATCATAGGCCAACGAGGGGAGAAAATAAATATTGAGAATTTGTGAAGTGGAGATTATTTTGTCATCATATAGGTAGGGCCTGACAAGCCTAGCGATTCCGGGGAAGTGCAACTGAATTGAGCCTGATCGTGGCGGTCTACTGTTGAGCCTTAAGGCAAGATTGTTAGACCTTGGAGGTATTCGGGTGGGGAATTCCTAGGTGACTTGGAGGTAGCACTCCAAATGTCGAGAGCTACCATGCAACACCCGCTTACCTCGACTGTCGCGTATATGTGTTTCGGGTTGAGTTGAGGAGATCTATGAGGACAGGGCCAATTTGAATTGTCCGTCCACCGGAATGGTGGCATAGTATCATGGCCTCCTAACCAAGTACTCCAGAGTTAGAATGTTACCACATTGTTAAGTAGAGTCTAAGCTCATGCATAATATTGCATTTTATGTGATTGTTTTGTTGTGATTAATGTGTTTCAAAAGTGATAATAATTTTCCTTAGATAATGTGACGATATGGAGATACATTGATTTTACTTAGTGATTTTAATATTATAATATGATATTATTTCTCCTTGGTATTTTGATATATCATGATGTGTTTTGATACGGTCTATTACGATTGTTTGCGTGTTCTTCTTACTTATATTATACTATCAACATGATTTCAAAACTCACCTCATTCATTGTTTGTGTTTGACTGGCTTGGCCCTGCGTTTGCGAAATCGCAGTTATTACAGGTTAATGAGTCTGGAAGTTCAAGTTTGGGAGAAACCCCGCTCTGATAGGTGATACTAGGAATAAGGGTTGTAGCTGGTATTTTACTTATGTAATTTGAAATGACTTTTGTATAAAAACATTATAAGTACTAGTAAGTTCTTGGAACTAAATTAAGAAATTCTAGTCAAATCAAGTTTATGGAGATTGCCATGTTTTATAGAAAGAAAAAAAAAAGGGTTTGAAGTATTCCTTTTAGTTTTGAGAAATGTGATATCCTAAATCAGTTACAAAAGTTTTTATTTCCTTGGAGACAGATTTTATTTATCCACTACAAATTTTTGAGAAGATACGTTTTAAGTTATTATATATTATTTTGGGGTTTAGGGTGTCACACTAAGAAAAAAAAACTAGATGTTCTACTGTTAATTCGAGGATTAATCTATTGAAGTCAAAGATTATAATTATGATGGGCTAGAAAGAAAAAAAAAAAGTTTTAAAATTTGGTTAATAAAAAAGGTATTTGTGAAGTTTTGTCAAATAAAAGATAATAAAGTTGTGTCGGAAATCTGTTACATTATTAATAAACATGCAATATCATAAATAATTGAAGGGACTAATAAAATGTCAAAAGTTGTAAAATAGGGTGACCTAAAATCCAAATTTATAAACAAAAGGACTAAGAGTTAATTTTGAGAAAAATAGAGGGATTAAAAATATATTTAAATCAATTAATTTTAAATCTCATTTTATGTGTCAATATTAATAATTTTACATTTATCTTTTGTTTTTGAAGAGATGGATTCCTATTGTGTGTTTTTAAAGGGAAAATTTCACGTTACGTTGTTCACTTTTCAAAACGTATAAGTATATTTGGAATGAAAATTAATTTTGATGATATTCAAATAGGAAAATGTTTAATTACTAAAAAAATAGAAAAATATTTATGCAATGAAATTGGGAAAATTATGTGAAAAAATTAGGAATCCTCGTCTTAATTTTTTAAATAAACAGTGTGAAACAAATGTTATATACTGTACCAGAAATAAGAGGAAGAAAAAGAAAGATAAAAAATGTTACATGGTATGATAAAGAATACAAATATTAAATTAGATAAGGGGAGGAAAATAATCGGTCTCAAAAGATTTGTTACAATATGTATACCAATTTCCTATTCCTTAAACACTTTGGCCAAGATTTTTAAAACACCCTTCAAAATAATATAAACCCCTTATCTTCAAGAAAAGAAAGCACCCCTCAATTTCTTACAAGATAGGATCTAGAGACAATAAATCTCTAAAACATGAGGTTTCATTTTTGTATTATGTGATTCGTTTCCATAACTTTCTATGCTTTTTTGATAGGTTATAGGAGCCTTATGATTAATTAGAAACGACGACTAAGATTTGGTGAAAGTAAAAATACTTACATATGGTATCCGCGGATCCTATCTTATAAAGAATTAGTTCGAATTTGTTTTTTTTTTTTAATATTATTGATAAAAATGAAAATAACTACGGGATAAATTAACACTTATGAGATTGAAAAATCATATGCAAGATAAGTTCTTATTGATAAAATTTAAAAATAATTTAACATACACAAGACAAATTGTTCCTAATAAAATTGACCTATCATATATATAACAATTTATCGTTTATGAGATTAAATTATCATATATAATACAAATTCTCATTAATAAAAATTTAAAAAACACTATCATAGACCGAAAAAATTATCATCGATGAAATTGAATATTTAATAAATTTTGTCTCTGTAGTTACGCTTATTTTAAAATACTTCACTTTAGTTTAGATATATATAACAGATAAATGAAAAAATTATACATTGATATTAATTTTATAAGTCTCCATCTGTCGTTACTTATAATTTTCTAAACACATTCCTTTATATAATTGATATATTATTTTTTTAAGTCACATATAAAAATAATATCGACTTTAGACCATGCAAACACACATGTTTTTTAACTAATTGTAAAAGTGAAAAAATGAAGTGGATAAATAATAACAAAAAAGTTATAATAACTTATCAATTTTTTTTAGCCACTAAAAAGATACCAATCTCTTTTCGAAAAGAGTTTAATGGAGATATAATGTAATTCTAAAATAATTTTACACAAATATCCAATAAAAATTCATTATGCCGTGTAACTCAATTTTGTAACCGCTGTCTAAATAAACAGTCGAATATCAGATTTTTATTGAACGTTAATTTAAAATTAATTTTTGGTATCTTTGCATTTCTCTTTTGAAAAAAATAATAATATATGTTGCAAGTTATAAGACAAAGGATTGAGACAACACAAAATAAAACGAGTGGCAAGTTATAAGGGGTCCGACATTTCTTATAGAAAAAACAAAACTTGCCCCACTGAATTTAATTTTCCTGTCTTTTCATTAATAATCCAGCTACTACTATAAGATAGATGTTAATGATTGTAAGAAAAAAAAACGATTGATGGGAATAATTCACTTACCAACATTGATGGTAGATAATCCGTTGCTGAGCTAAACAAAAACATTTGTGGTCTCACCATTACGAAAGTGGCAAGGAAACACTTAAGTATGGACTGAATTGAATTTTCTAGTGTTTTCATTAATAACATTCAACTACTACCATAAGATAGATACGAATGATTGTAAGAAAATAAATGATAGACATAAATAATTCAGTTGGTAAGCTCAAAGAGACAAAATATTGAGAATAAGATCAAAGATTTATATATGTTATTAATATTTTTTTCTCTTACTATCAATTAACTAATAACATTTGTCCATCAAAAAATAAATAAATAAAATATATGTTAAAATTAGCAAAAACAATTAAACATTAAAATACAATTTTTTTCCTCGTCTTTTTTTAAAAAAAAAAAATTAATTTGATGTTTTACTAGCTTATTGACTCCTTTATTTCTTAGAAATGTTTTGAAAATTTTATACGTTAGAAATAGTTTTATATTGTTCGGAATTGTAAATGATGAATGAGTACAATGTTATATATAAGGTTTTGGTTCTTCATTACAAATTGCATCAATCACAAATCATTTAAAATTGTATTGATTTTTTTCTTTTTTCTTATACACTTGTTTTAGAGTATTGTGAGATGTAGTTCAAATATTTGCTTTGAAAAATGTGGGTGTATTGGGAGTCATAGAGAGTTTGATAGAATTCTATGTGTTAGTAACAATTTTTACATAATGTTATTCTTAATTTGGTTGTCATTAGACAATAGTTGTTTTTTTTTTCACTCTCTCTAATTTTAGAGTTTCTATATTATTTTTTGTGTTGTTATTATATTATTTTAATTTCTCTATGTTTATTTTTTCCAACATTATCTTACTTTTGTAATTTTAATTTGATCTCTTAATTTTTATAAGTTTAAATTGAATCTTTTATCATTTACTTTTGTTCCAAAATGATCTCTTATTATATTAAACTTACTTTTAATGATGTCGCCACATTTGTGGCTCAATGCTTAACTTGTCAAAAGGTGAAGATAGAACATCAGAGGCCAGCAAACCTATTACAACCATTAGACATACCTGAATGGAAATGGGACTCTATATCCATGGACTTTGTGATAGGACTACCTCGTACGCAATCGGGGTATGATTCCATCTAAGTGATTGTGGATAGACTGACAAAGTCAGCTCACTTCCTACCTATTAGGGCCAATTACAATACCCTAAAATTGGTCAAGCTGTTTATAAAAGAAGTAGTGAGACTACATGGAGTCCCTTACAATATAGTATCAAATAAGGACCCTAAATTCACTTCTATATTTTGGAAAACCTTCAAAAAATCCTTAGGAACCAGGTTGAGTCTTAGCATTTCCTACCAACCACAAATTGACGACCAAACTGAAAGGACCATTAAGACTTTGGAAGATATGTTGACGGTTTATGTCTTAGAGAATGGTGGAAGTTGGGATATACACTTGCCTCTGATAGAATTTGCTTAAAACAATATTTAGCACACTAGTATAAGTATAGCTCCATATGAGGCATTGTATGGATGCAAGAGTAGAACTCCTTTATGTTGATCAGAGGTAGAGGACAAGGGAATTCTAGGACCTGAGCTTATTCAAGAAACTACTAAAAATATCAAAGTCATTCGTGACAAATTGAAGATAGCTCAAAGTAGACAAAAGACTTATGCTGGTCATAGAAGAAGACCTTTACAATTTGATGAAGGTGACCATGTATTCCTTAGAGGATAGGCCCTCAGCCTATAAATTAGCCTTACCACCCTATTCGTTAGGTTTACATGATGTTTTTCATGTCTCTCAAATCAGGAAATATATCCCATACCCTTATCAAATCTTGAGTTATGAATCCCTTCAATTGAACCTCAACCTTACTTACAATCCAGTACCAACTCAAATTATTAATAGAAGCATGAAGACATTTAGGAATAAGATCACTCCCTTAGTAAAGGTTGTTTAGGGAGGATGATCACCAGAGGAAGCAACATGGGAAACAAAGGCTGATATGATGAAGGAGTATCCCTATCTCTTCCAATAGTTGAGTTCTCAAATTTTGAGGGCAAAATTTTCTAAAAGGGGGAGAATATAACAACCGTCTTACTACTTTAGAGAATATTTCTAAACATAAGTTAATAAATTATTTTTAGAAATATTATTTTATTTGTAATACTCTCTTTTTGGTAATAGTTGACTTAAGTTAAAGTAGAAATAAGAAAGTAGTAGTATTAATAAGGTCCAAGTGTCAAAAGGAGATCATACCACTTTTTATTCTCTCATTCCTCCTTACTTACGACTAATGACTCATTTTTCATCCCCTCTTCTTCATTTTCCAGCTACAACCATTTCTCAAAAACACTCCAACACACCAACAACCAGTTATTGTTCATCATCTTCTTCATCTCTCATTTTTCCATTCCCTTCTAAATTTCTCTAAAGACAACAACCTCTGAAGTACTCTTATTCTGTTAGAACCCTTTGCATGTCCATTTCTTCCTCTCCAAAACCCATTAATCAACCAAAATAGTATTGAATGAAGATAAGGAGCATATTGAGAAATCTATAAATTTGAAACAAAGCATAAAAGACAGGGAACAAAGAGCTGATAAGACAAGCATCTTCCACAACCCAGCTGAAGTTGAAGGGGATAATCCTTAGAAAAACTGTGAGTTCTTTTCTTAGAACAAACTACAGGTGCAAACACGAGAAGGGGGTTGAGTTGTGTTTGACTAAGTTGATAACTTTTTCATTATTTGACTAAACAAGTCCAGACTTGATGATTTACTTGGAAAAGAAGCAATAACAAAACTAAGGAGTGTAGGAATAAAGTGACACAAGTAGTTTATTCTGGTTCACCACTAACTTGGCTACGTTTAGTCTCTTCACTTAGAAAGATTCAATCCACTAATTCAACAAATTGAATTACAAAGCACCTGACCCTCTAAGTCATTCTTCTCAAATAAACTGACAACCCTAGACTTTTGGCAACACACACACCTTGACTCTACCAGCCAAGTCTTCTCCACACAATTTGACAACCCTAGATTGTTGGAGGCACTCTAACACCACTATCGGGTTTGAATACAAAGGTTTAGAACTTGAATAGTTGCTTATAACAAGATGATTATAACAATGACTATCACACTATTAGAAAAATACTTAAAAAATATTTCTCATTCGAACAAGTGTTTCTCTCTTTGAACTCTAAGATGAATTTGGAATTTTGAGCTTGATTTCTTATGCTCTTTTCTGATTTTTCGATGATCTTCTTCTTCAGCCTTGAGTATAGGGCTTCAATTTCGTCATTTTTTAATTCTGAATTGTATCTTCATTCCTAGCTTGGTCAACAATAATCTTATTCAAAAACAATTTTGAACAAGATACTTTTTGATAATATATTCTTTAGCTAATTCTTTGTTATTGATTATGTTCTTATTTTGTTCAGATTGAGTTTGTAAATTCTTTAGATTGATTCTGTTCTTATTTTGTTCAGATTGAGTTTTTAAATTCTTCAGATTGATACTTTTCGTATTTTGTTAAGATTGAATTTGTAAATTCTTCAAATTAATACTGTTCGTATTCTGTTAAGATTGCTTTCGCAAATTTTTCGGATGAAACTTCCTTCATATTGCTTGCTATGATCTGTTGGACCAGTTCTTGAACTTTCACAAGTAGGAATATGACTAAGTCTAATTCAGTATTTTGTCTTTTTTCAAAATCTGAATCACATCTTTGCAAATAATAAATTTATCTTCTTGTGAGTATTTCTTCTTGTAAACAATTCTTGATCATATCTTCTTGTAAATAATTCATATCTTCTTGTAAATAATTCATATTTTTTTGTAGATAAATTTTGATCAAATCTTCTTGTAAATAATTCATATCTTCTTGTAAATAAATCATATCTTCTTGAAGTTAAATCTAGATCAAATCTTCTTGAAATCTTAACCATATCTTCGTTTCAACTTGGTCAAACATTTTCGTCAATTATAAATCTGAATCAAATCTTATTTTAGATTGTCTTCAAAAACTCGAATCTTCTTTTCATACTATATGAAGTCAAATATATTGTTCTCATAAAATACTTTTGTTAACATCAAAACTCTAAGTATAAAACCAATTTGGTTCTAACACAAACTTCACTTTGCATGTGGGTTTTCGGGTTCAGTTAAACCTCATTTATTGTAGACGCAATTTTCCGATTTTGTTGTTGGGTTTTTATTAAAAACTGAGAGTGAGAGGAAACTATGTGTTTTAGCATGTAGGAAATGTTGAAAATCTGCAATTAACTCTTTTAAAAAATGATTCATTATGCATATGTTAGTGTGGTTATTCTGATGTGTTAAGACCCAGGAAATAGAATTAATATTTGTTAGGTGGAATACGGCATTGATGTGTTCCCATTATTCCTACATTTGTCGTTCTACTTTTAATTCTCTTTATTATTTTGCTCCTGAATTCCTTCTTTTATCTCTGCCTCTGATCATGTTGTTCTAATTCTGCCTCTAATCATGCTCCTTCTGATTCTTCCTCTAATCATGATGTTCTAGTTCTGCCTCTGATCATGTTTCTTCTGATTCTACCTTTGATCATGTTGCTTCTGATTCTGCCGCTGATCATGTTGTTCTAACTCTACCTCTGGACCCATTTCCTCTAACTCTGATTATGCTACCTCTGATCCAAGAATGCCCTGACTTTGTGCCTCTAGTATAAGTACACATTTGATTATATTACCCCGAGTTAGAATAAGTTTTGATGGTTAATGCGAGCTATAGAATTATACTTTGATTTTAGAATTGTAATGTTGAATGAAGTTAATAATATTTATTCAATTGATGATTGAGATATGCATTATATACATATGATGTGAAAATACGCTGCATTTCATAAATAAGATAATGACAAACATATTACGGTGAGACATTTCAGCTTTATTTCAAGCCAAAAACAATGAGTAAAGGTAAAACAATTGGGACGCCAATTGGGGGTCATGGTCAGACCACCTTTGCAAGAGACTCCAACTATCTGGGTACCCACATCTATGTAATTGGAGGAGCTTTTCCTTATAAAAGGAAATGGAAATCATCAAGCTTTTCCTTAGAAAAGGAAATGGGAATAATAAAGCTTTTCTAAATTTAGAAAGAAAAACAAGAGAATGTACATTTTTTCCATGCTTAAAGTAAAAGAGAAGATTTTAAATGTTTGACTTATGGCTACTGAAAAGCGTTGCATATTCATGTCAAGCTTTCATTATTTTCTTAAGGAAAATTATTTCACACTACCCTCCCCCTTTTTACAGAACTCACTGAGATTATTATCTCACCCTTATTTTCTTATGTATTATAGCAAAGAAAATGAAGTAAGGCTGGAGTCAGAGCCAAAGGATATCATTTAGTAGTTATATTTTGTTTAGAAAGTAATATGTGAATGTAATTTTGGTACTTTAAAAGATGTTTGTAAACTATACATTTGTAGTTACAATTTATTTTGTTGACTGTTCCTTAAAGAATTTTAAAATGACTTATTCTATTTGTCAAAATGTATGAATTAATTACCATATTCTAGGCAATTGATGTTGGTCTTTACATTATCTGTGCTATATATGTATGTATATAAGTGACATTTTTTTCAAACCAATAAACTGATTTGATCATAATAGCAATAATAGGTGATAAGTTTTATATTGATGTTGCCATGAAAAACCGATTACCCAATTTGCATTTTATGCTGCATGTAAATAATAGGGAGGAGTTTGTTATAGTAGCACTAAAAGTGGATCACTATTTGAATTGCTAGTTTTAAAGATAAGGTTCTTTTGAATTACTATTAATTCATGTAACAAATTTCTACAAACTTGCTATCTTATTTTGAAAGAGTAACATTTTAGTAGTTTATTAATATAATAAACAAAAAGGATAGGCATGTATATATGTATATCATTTACAGGGAAGCAAAATACTTTGACTCCGAAGTTAATTACACATAAACACAATTTCAAATAGAAATAGATTACAATGTCATCTACACGTGGAGAGATTGAAAGCGAGAAAAATTATACTAAACAAGTGAGTAATCACGTGGAGATAGTGACGAGTAAATTAAACAAGGTCAATTTTAATTTAATTTTAACAAAACAAGGGATTAATACATTTATTTCAATTTTTTTATAGTACATTTATTTTGAGAATTTAGAATGAGAAAAGAATATATGTGAATAGTAATTATTATAAAAATATATTTTGTCAAAAACCTATTTCTATGAAAATTGGGATTTTATTAAATATAATTTTAGATTATGAAATTGATTTATACACTATTTTGTTTATTGAATTGCCGTTTTTTTATGATTGTTTGAATATCTATTCTTTAAAAGATTGTTTTGTTATGTGTTTTTGAATGATTGTTGTTATTGTATATTTAAATAAAATATTGTATTTTAAATATGATTTTATGAAGTGATTGTAAAAAAAGAATTATTTTCATTGTATGTGTTTGTTATGACCTTATGCTCCATATATATGGGTCTTGTACTCTAAAGTTATTTACCGTGATGAGTTATGTGCTCCATATACATGGGTCTTATACCCCACATGAAATTATATGAGTTTCAAACTCCACACAGACGAGTCTTGTATCCTACACTAGATGAATTGGTGCTCCACATGATGAGATGATACGCACTTTGCAGCGTAGTACATCTCCACATAACAATGAGACAACATTGAATTGATTGATTTAATTTCTATAGAATAAATGTGTGTATTTGATTTATCTTATTATTATAGATGTGAATTATTGTTGATTTTAAGTGAATGAGTTTAAATTAATTCTTTAAAGTGATTGCTTATTATAGAAAAATTATTTATATTTCTAAATAATACTTTTAGAAGAACGCGGGTACCATAGTCGGTTTTTCTAGTTACTGCGCTGGCTGAGAACAATACTTGTTTCTAAAATCGTGTTCACTATTCACTGGGATTTGGTATCTCATTAAAGTGTTGTTTTTATAGACTAAGACCATTGAAAAGGTCGAGAGTTGAGAAGTCATACCTCTTTTGAGAACAATAATTTCCTTAGATTAGGTTAGTAGATCAAGAATAAATAGACATAGTGTCTACATTGTATTATTAAAGAATTTCCTTAAATGCTCAGTTTTAAATATTTTGATTATTAAAGAATTTTTCAGATGTAAGGATATATTGAAAGGATTTTCCAATATTATTTCTTTTGGATAATTCATTATTTATTATTAGTACCTTTGTCTCTTATATAAATATGAAAGTTTTCTGTCATTATCTCAATTGTTAAACATACGTAAATCGAAGTTACATTTTTAGTACCAGAGCCACGTCGAAACTAGATCGGATTGTGGTGTGGGTTTACTTTACATTATTTTTATTATTATTTTTTCTATTTTTTAAAGAAAAAAAAATCAAAACTTGGACATATAGGATTTCTTATTATAGTCATAAAGTTTGCATACTATTATGTTGGATATTGTTCTATGCCAACTCAATGATTAATTGGCGGTGTGTGCATATTCTTGGCGGGCAACAAGCATGGGACGAGTGATGCACATGGAGAATAGACAGAGACTCTCCGCCATTTGGGAGGACCCAATATCAGATCGGTAGCTGTCGTAGACCCTCAATATGTTGGACTTTATGAATTTCGAAAGAACCTTTCACCATATTTTCGAGGTAGTTTTGATCCAGTTGAGGCATAAGGGTGGTTGCTGAAGTTAGAGAATATCATTAGAGTCATGTGTTGTGTTGACCCTCAGAAAGTGGACCTCTCCGTTTGTTTAAGGAGGTATTTCTAGAAATGTATTTTCCCCACAATGGTCACATATCGAAGAAAATAACGTTTCTTCATCTTCGTCAGGGAGATATGTTAGTTGTAGATTATGTCTCCAAGTTTAAAACTATATCAAGATACTCTCGTTATTTTAGGAACATTCCACAGGTCGAATGGAAGGCAATTAAATTTGAACATAGACTTAAGCCTGACCTTCAAAGTTTTATTAGAATTATAGAGATCCGTGACTACCCCACCTTGGTAAACAAGTCTAGGGTGGCATAGTAGAAGATGCAAGCGCTGAAGGCTGAGAAATTGAAAGGGAAGTTTAACTCTGGTAGAAAAAAATTCCACAATAAGGACAATAAATATGGAAAGAAATTTCATACTAGATGAGCTGGTGCTGTACATGATGAGATGATACGCATTTCACATAAGTAGTACATCTCCATATAATAATGAGACGCCATTGAATTGATTGGTTTATTTTCTATAAAATAAATATGTGTATTTGATTTATCTTATTATTATAGATATGAATTATTGTTGATTTTAAGTGAATGAGTTTAAATTAATTCTTGAAAGTGATTGCTTATTATAGATTTTTTTTTCTAAAGAACACTTTTGGAAGAAAGCGGGTTCCATGATCGATTTTTCCAGTTACCGTCCGGTTGAGAATAATACTTGTTTCTAAATTTGTGTGCATTGTTCATTGGAATTTAATATCTCATTAAAATGTTTTCAATAACTGAGACTGAGAACGTCGAGAGCTAAGAAATCCTACATTCTTTGAGAACAATAATTTTTTTAGATTATGTTATTAGATAAGAATAAGTAGATGTCATGTCTATATCTTATTTTATTTCGAAATTAGTTATTAAATATCCAATTTTAAATCTTTTGATTATTAAGAATTTTCAGTTATAAAGATTTATTTTAAGGATTTCACAATATTATTTCTTATGGACACATTATTTATTATCGGTACCTTATTCTCTTATATAAATATAAAAGTTTTTCATCATTATCTCAATTGTTAAATCCACGTAACTAAGCGTTACAGCTAGCGCAACAAACACAGACACGAGAATTTGCAATTGCAACATGAACCCATTCATGGAATTGTGAAGAACCACCAATGTGATATCATTTTTGGTAGCATTGACTGGAATTTTTGGAATATGGTCCAGGGAAATGAAAAACTTACAAACAAATCACACATTTGTGTCGCCAAGAAGATTCACAAGTAATTAAATTTTGCAACCACTTTGTCGTTGTTAGATAAAAAGATTGAGCGCATGGATCTGTTGATTTTTCCAATTGATGCAAAATACTTACGATTTGTATTTGATCTTGGTAGAATATATTCAATAGTGATTCAGATTTTACTTTGTTCTGTTTTTTGAAAACGCCCGAGAATTGGATTTTGCCTCTATTTTTGAATGTGAGGATTATGTCGTCCCAGATTTCGTCTTCATATATGTGTATTCAACCAAGAAAAAAACGATGACTTCTTTAGAGACCGCATAAAAAATCAAGAAAAGTGGAAGTGTCAAAACTAAAACTAAGTATATCTACACGTCAAGAAATGTATATTGTTTTGTTCAGCGTGTCGAATCTAATTCCCCAGTTGTGTTTTCATAACCTGTTGTGAACAATGTGAGGTGTGACAAAAAGTTAGAAGGATCAACTTTTTGTTTGCCATGGGTGCCCTAGATTCATAGTATAGACCAAACTCAGATTAATATCACAATTTATCTGAGTGAGTGTGGGGATATTGGAAATATAAAGGAGTGAGTGTGGGAATAATGGAAATATAAAGGTTTTATTGTTAGTAATAACCAATGTTAGTAGTTAGTATTGTTAATATTGTTAGTAGTTAGTATTGCTAATGTTGTCACTTCAGTCCCTAATTTTTCCACCTCAGCCACTAAACCAACCTTATATCCTCTATTAGTAGGGATGTACAGAGGTTGGATTGGCTCATTTTTGCCAAAATAGATACGCGAACCAATAAATTTCTATTGGTTTTGAGTTGAGTTTTCAACACATGATTTTTACATCAAACTCAAACTAAACCAACTTGATTATGAATGGTTTGAGATCGCACATTTGCAAGTCATAAAGAAAAAATATTTTTTATGTTAAAAACAAATTAACTAAATTTAAATACTTGAACTTCTTAAAAATTATACAATTTTATCACAACATACAATTTAATACTTCAAATACATCCACAAACACAACAAAAACACTTAAATCAATTAAAAAAACCACAAAATCCTCAAATAAAATCTAACAACTAATTATAATTATACAACAATAATGAATAAAATATAATGAGTTGGGTCCGCGGGTCCACGAGTTCAAAATGTTAAATCAACTCCCCAAACTGAACATTATTGGATTTTAAATGGGTTGGTTCATGTTAGAATCGAACTTAAATTGGTTGAGACAAAATTTGGATTGGGTTAGTTTGAGTGACTAGATTTGTAGGTTTATCTATACCCATGAACACCCTTGCTTGTTAGAAATATAATGTTAGTTAGAGTTTCAATTAGTTTGTTACAGTTAGTTAAATTTTAGTTTGGTAGTTAGTTTTTTCTATGGTAGTTTGTTTCAAGAGTTTCAATTAGTTGGTTATAGTTAAATTATAGTTTGGTAGTTAGTTTATCTATATATATAGAAAACAATTGGGATCCATTTTTTATGGAAAAAATACACCTCTAATCCTTTAAGTTTAACTTAATTCTACTTTAGGTCATTTAGGTTTATTTTATCATGATTTGGTCTTTGAAGTTACATTGTGTTTGTATTGTTAATCTTTTATCTCAATTTTGACAACAATTAGTTCAATTGAAACATTTTGATCATTAGAAACTCTACCAAATGCTCTGCAACAATATGTCCCTCATACTAATCATCAGAAAACATTCATCAAATCTCATAAGTTGTCTATATTTCTTGATTTCCTCGACAATAGTTTAAAAACATGTATAACCTTAAAAACAAAGTAATAAAAGTCTATCCTCATAATCAATGTCTTTAACTTCTTCACGTGAAAAGTAGCTTTGATAGTCAACTTGCTGCAACATTTTAATTATATCTTAAGATTTCATGACAGTAATTAAGAAGAAAAAAAAATTGAAACTTAAAGGGCCACATGCAAAATTTAATATATCTTAAAAATTAATGGTGCAAAACGAATGTAACTCAAAAGACTGAATCGAGAAAAAATAAACTTAAAGGACCTAAGTGAAAATTGCGCTAAACTTAAATGACTAAGGGTCCGTTTGATGAGCAGGATACCATAGAGACATCATATGATATAAAACTGGATAATGATAGGATATAATAGTGACAAGATATTATCATATCCTATGTTTGATACACACATGATAACAAATATGATATTATTTTATTTTGTCATGTATTTGATATACATCTCATCATAACATGATATAATATATATTATATTTAAATAACAAAATTACCATTGTGAACAATTACATATTAGTTTTTTTATTAAATTAACTTATTATATTTTAAATATTATAAATTAATAGAAAAATACTAAAAAATTAAATAAGTAATGAAATAATTTTATATTTAAAACTATCATTTGACACTACGAAATAAATAATTTAAATTTTTTTGAAAAAATCACGAGTAACCAAATAATTCTATTTTATTTGTTAGAATGTAAATAAATATATGATATATATTATATGTAAATAGCAAAAATACCCTTGTAAAAAAATTATATTTATCATAAAATTTCAATTAATTTTCATATTTTTATAATTTTGAATACAAATTTATTAAATTATATAGAAAGACAAAACTACCCTTGTGATAAAATCAAAAATATTTTTAAATTAATTATTAACATTTCCTTTTTAAGTTTTATATTTATATTTTATTATATAATTCGATTTTATATTTTGAAATATATTTTATATGAGTAATTGAGTAAATTACTGTTCTTATCTTATTCGGTTGGTTTCTAACCAACTCATATTCAAGATAGAAATTTCAACTAAGAGACAACATAGGATCTGAGTTAACTTATCATATTTTGTTGGTTTATCAAACACTTGATTCAGACATGATATGATAACTTATTCATATTGTGTCTCTTATCTTGTCCATCAAACATATCTAAAGATGTATTTTTGCCTTTGTTTTATCTTTTAGTGAATATAAAATCTTATGAGTTTTATTTTCCATCAAACCCAATACTTTACTTTGCTTATCAGATTAATATTTATATCTTCAATATTGTGATTCCTAACAAAAGGAGAAGAGAAGAAGAACAAAACAAGATTAGAGTTTCAATCGAATGCAAATTTGTGATAATACAAAACAAATAAAAAGGTATACATAGTAAAATTATAAAAGACTACATTACAATTAATATAATATCATATTGTGTATATATTAACCAAAACAATATTGCATTACTAATGAATTAAATTCTATTAACCTTCATACGAGGGACGATCAACGTTCACAGATTTGTAGGTCAATTCACACGATCTACAAAGTTAGTTTTTGATAATTTTTTAAAATTACAAAGTAGTTATTTTATTTATGATGCAATATTTTGGCCAGCTAACTTATATCTCTTTATATACTAATCTTAACTTTCATTATCACTAAGAATACTTTCACTTATTCTTAAAATTTTTTATTTACTTTAATTAATTTCATATCGTTGTGGAAATCTTTATGTTTAATTAATTAATATTTTATTTACTTTCATTTATATTTACTTCATATTTGATTGAATCACACCAATTATATTTAACTCAATCAAACTATTTTTCTTACGTAAAATTGTCTCTTATATTTGAAATAATTTGTTGCAATACCAAATCAATCTTTAACAAATGAAATTTCATACGAATAACCACTCTATTAAATTGAAGCTACCGTAGGAAAATGGCTCCAAAGCGGCCAGGTGTCTTTTAGTTGGATTGAGCAAAGGTCAGGTTGTTACGACCAAGAAGGAGTTGGCTCCACAGGTAAGGGCCGGTCGAGCTGTTGATAAGAAGAAATCTTGTTTGTTAATGTAAAAATATAAATTGTCTAAGTTTATTTGGTTCAATTATGTATTGTGGCTTTTACCTGTAGAGATATCTTGTTTTGACTAACCACTATATTGCATCCCATCAAAATAACTTCCGGTGTGTGATAGAAAATCTCTTAAAAGTTGAGACTCTATTTCAACTAACACAAGGGAGTATATATATATATATATATATATATCTATATGAGAATAAGTTCATTAAAATTTTATAATTTCTTGTTAAAAAATCAAACGTATGCTAACTTACCCCTAATAATGGTAGTCTCTTCACAATATCAAGAGATTAGTTTAAAGGAATATTTTGGAATAGTAAGAAACTAAATTAGTTTGAAGAACAATGAATTCTAATAATTTTGAAAATAACAAAAATTATTTTGTGGGAACAATTTATTGTATTATTAGTTTTATTTAAGTCTGTAAATCCTTATAATGAACTTTAAAGTTGTTACGATGCAAGCTCACTCTGATGATTTTGTGTCTGATAAATCTAATAAACCAGATGGCCTCTACTGAACGCTTCAAGTCAACACTTTAATAAAGTCAACGTTGTGATAACAGGTCAACATTCCAACATCCTCTACTCTTCACAGTGGATTTATCCTATGACTAAAGAAACACATGACATCCTATGAAAATGTCTTTGATTTTTCTACCACCTCTATCAAGATATGCTGAATCAATAATGAAGACGAAATTGGAAAAATTTTTAATGTTGATTCAAGATCTTTGAAGATTCGATACAAATCATTATTTCGCAGGCTGATTCCATGCAATCACAACAACAGTCATAAACTCTAATGGACTTGAAGGCTCTCTATAAAAGGACTTGTGATTGTCATTGCAATATAAACTAGAGAAAAACTTATTGCCATCATAGATAGAAATTCATGAAAATTCTTGTATTAGCTCTAAGTTCTGAAAAACCTAAAATACTTCTTGAGAGCATTTTAGTAAATTTGTAGTTATGTTAGTTTTCTGAATTTAAATATGAGTTCTCGTTCTTAAGACTCATCAATGTCCCCTAGCTCAATCGCCAACTTATCTACTTGGAACATTGATTATTTTAATATCATTGCATATAATTTACAAATGATTTAAATGTTAATTTAGTCATTTAATCTTGTCTTATTATGATTTTGGTCCCTATTTATAAATTTATGAAATTGGTTCTTCATTTTCAAAATGTCTTACACCTTCTCCACATATGCATTTGGAGTTGATTTTTTATGAATTGGTTAGTGGAATACTTGTGTAACAATTGAGTTTATGCCATCAAAATGAGTTGTTAGTGGAATACTTGTGTAACAATTGAGTTTATGTCATCAAAATGAGTTGTTGAATGAGAAACCATATAGACTGTTTTTACAACAAATTTAGTTGCTTTTTGTGATATAGATTTATTGTATATTTTTATGAAATTTAAATTAATTGTAAAGTAAGAATTCACTTAGTTAGCCTTATCAACTAGCGGCTAGTGATTTATCAATTGTAATTAAAAGATTCTTTTGAGGTGAACAATTCTTAAAATAATAAAAATGTCAAAACGTTTTAATTATTTTCATGAATACATGCATCCTCGTTAATTATCATTTTATCTTCTCTTCACAATAATAATTCACTATAATAGTCTCATATCAAGGAAAAATAATCACACATTTTACAAAATGAAAATACAATTTTTAACAAATTTAATTAGGCCTAACTTGCAAGTCACCGACAAAAATAGCTAGGGAAACATAATAGTAAAATCAAACAACATAACTTCAATCCATAATTCCCAACATGGTAATGGAAAAATAAGATAACAAACAACACACTCAATCTCTTTGATAAAAGAAATGAACCAAACTTCAAATATCTCCATAGAAGAACTTCTTGAAAAGTTCTAAATGTGCAATCTGAAAATGCAAACACACAAGAACAGATCCATCTCCCTCAGAACTAAGAAGAATTATTGCCCTATCGTGTTGAGACACAGTATTTAATCCAAAATAAACAGGCTTCCCCCAACCAAAATCAGCTTCATAAGTAGGCATACTCATCCAACTAGTTAAATGAAAATTAGGATTCCCAAAATAAAGAGTTTTCTTACCAAAATCACCTAAAAACAAACACCTTGCATCATCCAAATGTTCAAAGCCTCTAATAACATCAATTTGTGACCTTATATACTCATCATTTACAACCTCAATTGATTCCCTTATCTTTTGTGAAACATAACCCAAAGGCTTTGATGTGATTTCTCCAACATACCCTTTTACTGCTGTTTGTGTCAAAGCATTCCCAAAATAATTTTTAGGAAGTGGTGGAACCATTTTACTTCTTACATCAGCATTGAACCTAACAACACTTTCTTGATTCTCTTCAAGCTCACGTGCCTTTAATGCACATCTCCAAACATGTGCACCAATTGATTCAAATCTACTAAAAGGTCTTGACCCTTTTTTCATCATAGCTAGAACAATATCATTATTTTCATTGGCTTTTTTCTTCAACTTCTCAACTTGTTCAGGTGAAAGTCTCAACAAAGAAGCTGCTGTTTTTTTCATTCTTTCTTCTTCCGTATCGGTTCTTCCTAGAATCAACGGCAGTGGCTTCAATTCTATATGTTCAAAACGTGGTTCCAAAGGGGTGTGTGAAAATTTGAGAATTGTTCTATCTATAAAAGGTAACTCATTAGGATCAATTGTTTCTCCTCTAGCTAATTTGGCCCATGAGTTGATGAATCTAACGGCTCCAGGTCCATCTGCTAAAATGTGGTGCATAGCAATACCAATTGCACAACCTTCATTGTTTTTTAACTTTGTGAGTTGCGCAACGAAAAGAGGCATTTCTTCAATTTGTTGAGTATTAAAATGGAATGTTGGAGCAAGCTCTTTGGTGGAATCAGAGAATGAAAAGTCACCATAATCATGAATTGTTTTAGTTGTTTCGGCTTCGATTAAAACGACTCCTTTTGCATTGAGATTCAATTCGAGTCGAGCACCTTGTGTGTAACACAATCTACCAGCCATAGGATAGTAATGAACTAAAATTTTGCTGAGAGAGTTTTTCAATGTTTGTATGCTGTTTTCTATTTGGTTCTGTTTTTGGGGTTTGTAAATGTACAAAGTGGGTGTGTGGCCGAAACGAACAACTTGGTCTATGTCGGAAAGCCATAAACGGCCTTCTGGGGTTGGTTCTTCAGGGATGACAGTATAAGAAGCTTTAGTTGTTGCCATTCTTTTTCTTGTTCTATATTATGGCATGAATCTAAAAATAGTATTGTGTGTATATATATAAGAAAAATGTTTGTTTTATATGCAAACACTCCAACAACTAAGAGAGAGAATAATGTGATATGTTAGTAATATGATAGTGATACGAAATGAATTCACAAGTTATGAGATTGAACAATCATACGTAATATAAGATTTCATTGATAAAATTTTAAAATAATTTAACATACAAATGACAAATTATACTAATGAGATTGAATTGTTATACACCAAACATATTGTCACTTATCAGATTAAATTATCATACATTGAATAAGTTCTCACCGATAAAAATTTCAAAATATTATCATAGATGAGAAAAACTATCACTAATGAGATTGAATATTTAATAAATCTTATCTCTGCAGTTATGTATATTTTGAAATACTTCACTTTATTTTAAATATATTAAAGATAAATGAGAAAATTGTACATTAATATTAATTTTATAAGTCTCTATCTCTCATTGCTTTTAATTTTCTAAGTACATTCATAATTTATATAAGTTAATATATTCTTTTTTTTAAGTCACATAGAAAAATAATATCGACTTTACCATACGAACACATAGATCTTTTACTAATTTTTATAATAAAAGTGAATGAAAAAAGATAAATAATGACAAAAATAGTTATGATAATGGATTGATTCTTTTTGAGTCATAAAAAAGATACCAATTTATTTTAAAAAATATTTAATGTTTAAAATAGTTTTACACAAATATTTAATAAAAATTCATTATTTTATTATAAAACTCTATTTTATTACAACAATCTAAATAAATTGTCAAATGTTAGATTTTTATTGGACGGTAATGTAAAATTATTAAAAAGATGGATTTTTCCTTTTCTCTTTTGAAAAAGAAAAGATAATGGCTAAATACCACCCGTGATCCCTTAACTTAATTTCGGTTAACGATTTAGTCCTTTATCTTTTTTTTTTCCGATTTGGTCCTTTATGTTTTTTAAATAATTTCAGCGTTACCCTTTAAGTGGGGTTCCGTTAAAAAAAAGTTAAAAAGTCCGTTCTTTGGATCATTGCACATGTTCATCAAACCTCTAGGAACGATTGTCACTAATCTGAAGTGGTGTCTATGGAGTATAAATACCCTATAGCTTCAGTTTTAACGAATCAATCTTACTACCAAACATAGAACAAACTTTGAACATTTTTCTGAAATATTTTTAAAACACAAAGGATACTTTTTGTCAAAACGGATGAGAGATTTTTTTGACTTTTTCTTAACGAAATCTTATTTAAAGGGTAACGCTGAAATTATTTAAAAACATGAAGGACCAAATTAAGAAAAAAAAAAAAATTAAATCGTTAACTGAAATTAAGTTAAGGAATCACAGTTGGTATTTAGCCAGAGATAAATATATGTTAAGTTATAAGACAAGATTGAGAAAACAAGTGGCAAGTTATAAGGGTCCGACATTTCTTATAGAAAAAACAAAACTTGCCCCACTGAATTTAATTTTCCTGTCTTTTCATTAATAACATCCACCTACTACTGGAAGATAGATATATTGTTAGAAAAAAAAAATCAATAGATACGAATAAGTTGGTTGATGAGTTAAATGCATAAAATATTGAAAAAGAGATTAAAGATTTAATACAAGCTATTAATATTTTTCTTTCTCACTAACAATTAATTAATAATATACGTCCATCAAAAAGAAAATAAATAAAATAAAGGTTAGAAATCAACAAAAAGAAATTAAGTGTTAAAATATAATTTTTTTTCTTCATCTTATTTTTTTAAAATTTTAGTTTGATTTTTTTATTATTTTATTGAGTTATTTATCTCTTAGAAATGTTTGAAAATTTTATAAGTTAAAAATAATCCTATATTTTTTTAAATTGTAACGAATGAATGAGTTTAATATTATATATGAGACTTTCATTCTTTATTACAAATTGCACCAATAAAAAATAATTTATAATCATATTTAATTATTATTTTTTTCTTATACTCTTATCATAGAGTTTTATAAGATGTAGTTTCAATATTTAATTTAGAAAATGTGGGTGTATCAAAGTCATAGAAAATTTAATAGAAGTTTATGTGTTGTAACAATTTTTACATAATGTTATTCTTTAGTTGTTATTAAACAATAATTCTGAATTTTTTTCTCTAATTTTGAAGTTTTCATATTTTTTTTATAGTGTTATTGTATTATTTTAATTTCTCTATCTGGTTTTCTCAAGAGTATCTCTACTTTTGTAATTTTAATTTGATCTCTTGATTTTTAAAAGTTTGAATTGGATCTTTAATCGTTTCAAAATGATCTCTTATTATATAAAACTTACTAAAACATGATCAAGTTTTGGTTTTAAAAATGCTCTCTTATTTTACTTAAAAAAAATCGTAATATGGTTGCATTTTCCACAAAAGACAATATTTTCCAATTTTGTGTAATTTTAAAGGACAATTTCTAATGTTCACTTTTTTGAAACAGATGTATATCGAATAGCTCACAGTTATGCACGTATGTGGTCTCACCGTTACTAAAATTGAGTGGCAACCAAGTATGGACATCTCTTATTAACTTGGGTCTTATCCACTCACAAATCAATATCATTTTAAAAATAAAATTTTGTTTTAAAATAATTTTAATTTTTTAATTTCTTTTTTATTTGTACTCTTCAATTATTATTAGATACAATACTTTCAATGTATTAATTATATTTGGTATTTATGATAATAAAAACACACAAATAGTAAAATCATAATAAAAACACACAAATTATATATATTTGATATAAATTTAAAAAGTAATAAATAAAATAAAAATATTTGGATCTAGCAAAATAGTCACGTGATCGCAATACAACAAACTAAATTTCAAATTCTAATTGTAAACTTATTTAATTATTTACTATATCTAAAATATATATAGTGAAATTTCTTCGTGTATATTTACTTGTGAAATGTGTAGCTCATTTTTTTTTATACTACACCAAAAGAAATTGATATTTGTTATATACAAAGTACTAACGTGTTATTTTTATTAAAATATTTATTCATAGTAAATAAAATATTATTATTATTTTATACAAAATATTTAATATTTTATCAATAAAATTTTATTTGTCAAAAAATTAATAAAATCTTATTCACAAATCTCTTAATGATATATCATAATAGATATATCATGTGTTAAATTGTTTTATGTTTAGGTTATATTTAAAGGTGATAAAATAGATAGATTGAACAAATACAAATTTGGATTGTAACGAGTTGATCAAAATAATTCATTAATTCATTTACAATTTCATTATAACTTCTTAAAAAAATAAAATAAAAACCATTTAATTTATCTATTATCACATTTTACAACTATAATTTTTGTTTATATTTCTTTTTAGACTAGTATCTCTTCGTTTTTGTTTATATTTCATTTCAGACTAATATCTCTTCGTGCATTTGATCAGATATTAAATCGTACACATCTCAATTTCATTAATGGTTATCCAAACATATTATTAATATTAGAGAAACTTTTATCTTCAAGAAGAAAACACCCCTCAACTTCTTACAAGATAGAACCTAGAGACAATACATCTCTAAAACATGAGGTTTCATTTTTGTATGATGTGATTCATTTTTCATAACTTTTTTTTTTAGAGGTTATAGGAGCCTTAGGATTAATTAGAAACCATGACTAAGATTTAATGCAAGTAAAAATACTTACATATGGTGTCTACAAATCCTATCTTATAAAGAATTAGTTCAAATTCGTATTTTTTTTTATAAATATTATCGACATAAAAATAAAAATAACTATGAGATAAACTCACATTTATGAGATCGAACAATTATATGTAAGATAAGTTCTCATTGATAAAATTTCAAAATAATTTAACATACACAAGATAAATTGTTTCAAATGAGATTGAACTATCATATATATGACAAGTTGTCACTTATGTGATTAAACTATCATACATGGGACGAGTACTTGCTGATAAAAATTTATGAACATTATTATAAAAGGAGAAAATTGTCACTAATGAAATTGAATATTTAAAATAATTTGTCTCTACAATTATACTTATTTTGAAATGCTTCATTTTAGTTTAGATACACAACAAATAAATAGAAAAATTGTATATTAATATTTTACAAGTCTCTATCTCTGATTGCTCCGAATTTTCTAAGAAGATTCATATTTATATAAGTTGATATATTATTTTTTTTAAGTTATATAAAAATATAATATCAAATTTAGACTTTACGAACGCACACTTTTTTTACTAAATTTTATAATAAAAGTGAGAAAAAAGACAACCATTGTTATAACATGTTGAAGTGGACCGACATTTCATCAGACAAAAATTTGAGACCAAGGTAGTTCAATTTCCATTTTTTAGATTGGAGACGAATTGGCAGATATATATTTACATAGGTTGTAGATCGCAGGGATTTTTACAACTCATTCAATAAGGGGTCCAACATTTCTTAAAGAAAAAACAGAACTTGCCCCACTAAACTGAATTTTTCTGTGTTTTCATTAATAACATCCAGCTACTACTATAAGATACATATTAATGATTGTGAGAAAAAAACGATAGATAGGAAAAATTCACTTCACATGTAGCGTAGATAATTAGATTGATGAATTAAATGCACAAAATATTGATAAATAAATCAAAGATTTAATATATGCTATCAACATCTTTCTTTCTCACTAACAATTAACTAATAACATTCGTCAATTAAAAAATAAATAAATAAAATAAAGGTTAAAAATCAACAACAACAAAAAAGGTTAAAATAGAATTTTGTTCCTCATTTTTTTTTTAAGATTTTAATTTGATTTTTTATTAGCTTATTGACTCCTTTATCTCTTAGAAATGTTTGAAAATTTTAAAGATTAGAAATAGTCTGTTTGAAATTGTAAATGATGAATGAGTTCAATGCTATATATATGAAATTTTAGTTCTTCATTATAAATTACATTAGTCAAAACAATGTGAATGTATTGAAAGTCATAGAGAGTTTGATAGAAGTATGTTGTAACAATTTTTCATAAAATATTATTCTTTAGTTGTCCACTAATTTTAGAGTTTTAATATTATTTTTTTGTATAGCTGTTGTATTATTTTAATTTCTCTATATATTTTTTTCAATTTATCTTTCTTTTGTAATTTTAATTTGATCTCTTAATTTTTAAAAGTTTGAATTGGATCTTCAACCGTTTACTGTTGTTCCAAAATGATATCTTATTATATAAAACTTACTTCAACATGATCAATTTTTGGTTTTAAAAATGGTCTCTTATTTTACGAAAAGAAATCATAATATGGTCCCATTTTCCACAAAACACAGTATTTTTCTTTGTGTTATATCGAATTAGGTGAAGTGCATCGAATGGCTCACAATTAAACACGTTTGCGGTCTCACCGTTACTAAAGTTGAGTGGCAAAGAAACACTTAACGATGGACATCTCTTTAAAATCAATGTCATGTGTGTTATATTGTTTTATTTTTAAGTTATATTTAAATGTGGTAAAATAGATGGATTGATCGATACATACGAATTTGAATTGTAATGAATTCATCAAAATAATTGATTAATCCATTTAAGATTTAACTATAACTTCTTAAAAAAATTCAATAATTAAACAGAATAAGTGTCTAGATACATCAATATTTCAAATTCCATTTTTGCTTATATCAAATTGTCTAGATACATCAAGTTTACATTTATCACTTTTGCTTATAATTCATTCCAGAGTAGTATCTCTTTGTGCATTTGGTCAGATATTAAATCGTACACATCTCAGTTTGATTAATGATAATGTTTCTTGAATTCTTTGAGATTGTTCTATCATTAATTTTTGGAAGGATCAATGGTTGTCCAAGCCGATTATTAATTTTAGGGAAATGGTAACAAGTGTCGTTGAGGTACTTGTTAAGAATCTAAACGTAAGAAATAAATGTCGGAAGTTTTTCAAATTATAAAAAGTGGTATTTTCAACTCCAAAGTAGTTTTTAATTTCTATTTTTTTTTTCCTTTACAAGTGCCCCTAAGACAATTGTTGGCATGACCCTTAATTTTATAAGCATTCCACCAACTCTTCTTCTTAGAGGCCAAAGTCAAAGAACTTACTGTTAATGGTCATCGGACTATTCTTGATTTTTTTTTACTAATAATTTGGTCTAGTAGAAGACGTTAGACTCCCACAATGTGATGAATTTGAGTTCGATTAACCGTTGAGAGATGTATCCACATCTGACGCGTCTCGAATTGAATTATTTCAAATTAAGGGAATCTATGGAAAAAAAAAATCAGTATACCTACTTATGTTAAAAATGATCAAGTTGTCTGGACAGCTTCTAATTAAGTGATATTATTTTTAAGGATTCTTTTAATTTTTGAACCATAATGATCACTCTATTCCTTGGGCTAAGAAGATTTGGAATGCTTGTATCCCTCCTTCCAAATGATTCTTAATTTGGCATAAATGACAATATTTGAGGTGAATAAATTCAATTGTCATTAAAATTATTATGAACAATTTTTCAAATATTGATTCATTATAGATAATCTATAGTAGAAACACTTGGCACTAGTTAAAAACTTGTCCAACATTTCTTATACATAAATAAGAAAAAATATATGTACAGTCAATTTAAGTAAATTTAAACAAATTTTCCACTATAGTCTTACATGAAAAAATTGTGGATTTTCGTTGAATAACGCTGAACTCTATAAATAAAATATAGATCATGCTATGAAGTGTCATTATGGCACTTCTAAAGAAATAAAAAAAATATTTATTGGAAAACACAAAATTCAAACTTTTGAATAGCTAAATAAACAAGTTTCCATGCACTTTCAAAATTAAACTTCGATATTTAGAAAACATTTGCCATAAAATATTACCCCAATGAATTTTCTAGAGTTTTCATTAATTGCATTGAAAGATATAAATGACTCACTTACCAACGTTGAGTATATCACTA
Source organism: Cicer yamashitae (assembly GCA_037974755.1). NCBI lineage: Eukaryota > Viridiplantae > Streptophyta > Magnoliopsida > Fabales > Fabaceae > Cicer > Cicer yamashitae. Next base: position 36,700,902 of record JBBPBQ010000001.1, on the reverse strand, counting down.
GAAATAGGTCCACTTGTAGCTTCAATTTTGAAGATAAAATAAATAAAGGTTAAAATAAGGTATGTCTCTCAACTTATTTTTTTTAGTTTGATTGTTTAACTTTAAAAATTACAATTGAGTCCTTTATTGTAATTTTAGTTTGATTCCTTAACTTCTAAAAGTTTAAATTGCACATCTTATCTTTTATTTTTGTTATAAAACAATCTCTTATTCTATGAAACTTACTTCTGAGGTGGTCAATTTTTTGTTCTAAATTAGTCTATTATTTTACAAATGACATATACAAAATCAGTCATTTTCTACCACAGTTTAAAGGAAAATTTAGACTACATTGACACCAAATACCAACAGAAAATATCTAATTAAAACTTTAAAAATTAAAAAATGAAGTTAAAGACAAAAAAGAGAGTATTTTAACCTAAATTGAGTAGTTAAGGAAAGAGATGCATATTTCTCAACAAAGAATAGTCACTAGCAAAGTAAATATATTTACTTTTCTTTATTTATATCATAGTAACTAAGCAAACATTTCTCCTAAAAAAAAATATTTAAGCAAAAATCAATGTAGTTATTTGAAGAGATTGCATATTTCTCAACAAAGAATAGACACTAGCAAAGTAAATATATTTACTTTTTGTATCTATAAAACTAATATCCATGTATTTCATTTTACGGAAAAAATACTGATACATTCTTAAAAGGGGTTTTATAACAAACATTGTGTTGGGAGAATTGGCAATGTGACTCTCCCTCGAAAAAATAACTATTGTCGAAGCACACTGATCAGTGCTTTTGAGACAGGGAGGTGTGGAAAGGAAGCTGAGAATGTAGCTGAACCTGTTGTAGCAGTTATGATCTCAAACAGTCTGGAGGTAGTGGAGGAAAAATCAATAGAGAAAGCCAAAAAGAAAACACAAGCAAGATGGAAGAGACAGAATGAGGGGAGGAAGAAAATTTTCCCAAAAATCAAAGATCTTGAAAATGAACGTGGTAAAAGACAACTTGTGGTGGTGGAAATATTAGAAGATACGCAAATGGATATCCTCTGAATGTGAGAAGAAAAGAAATCAGGATGTGGTGATGAAGGATCTTGATACACATAAGATACCAAACCGCTTAAAACAATGACAATCCTAAGTTGGAACTATAGGGGTTGGGGAATTCTCGTACAATACGAGCCTTGTCAAGGCTCATCTGGTTGGAAAACCCCACTGTGGCATTCCTGATGGAAACACAAATGAAGGAGTTCAAAATAACTTCAAATAGACTTAAATGTTGTTTTCATTCATGCTTGGCTGTAAACTGTTCTTGAATAGGGAAGGAAATAGCTAGAGGATTGGCTCTAATATGGATGGAGAGTGTAAATATTACCATATCCTCTTATTCTCTACACCATATTAGGGGATTTTTTTGATGATATAGAGGAGGAGGAGAAATATTTCTTCACTGGTATATGTGGCCATCCAAAGGAACAAAATAAAAAGAAAAATTTCCACTTAATTAGGAACTTGGATCCAGATGGAGGAAAATGGCTCTGTTTTAGCGACATAAATGACATGGTTTCAACTGAGGACAAAAAGGGAGGGAACATAAGAAGCACATGCCAACAAAATTTGGGAAGACAAATAGTGGAGGTATGTGGACTAGTTTACTTGGGCTTTGAAGGGTATCCTTTCTCGTGGACAAATGGAATAGTTGGGGTGGAGAATATAGAATGTAGATTGGACAAAGGGTGGGGCAATGAATCATTCATTAATAGGTCCTCACCTATTAGAGTGACCCATTTACCTAGATACGACTCAGACCATGTTGGATTATTCATGAATAATTGATTAATAGGTCCTCACCTATTAGAGCTTCAAGCCCAAAACTGTGATAGAAAAAAACAAAACAGATTGTCCAATTTCTTTAGATTCGAAGAGTATTGGAGTAGAAATGGAGGATGCGAATAGGTGATCAAGAATACATGGAAAACTCCCAACACCAATGCACATGGAAATTGGCTAGCACGAAAAAACTGGATATGATTTTTAAGGAGTATTACAACCGAAACATTAGAATTGAAAATCAAGAGGAACGAAGGACTCCTCAAAGATAGAAACCAATGGTCCAAATCCAGGGAAAAGATAGCTATAGGAAAGTGTAGAACAAGAAACACAAGAAAAGAGAGTTTGAATTATGTTTTATTTTATAAAAAAAAAGGTCTTCAACAAGATTAAAAAAAAGCAATAAAATAGAGCATATAAAACGATAAGCACAAAATAACGCAAGCCAATTTATTTTTTGCAATTGGATGATCTTTTGCAAACTGAAGAGATTATTTAAAAGCTGAGGTCGAGCTGTGTGACTAAAGGAGGGAGACAAAACCGCCTAATTTTTTCATGGAAAGGAGAATTAGAGAAGGAAGGTCAATGCTATTTCAAAATTAAAGCATGAGAATGGGGTATGGTGGAGAAAATAGGAGGATATTTGTAGAATGAGAAATACAAGAAATGGGGATTTGAATTGTGTTTTATTTAAAAATGTTTTTAATAATATTAAAAGAGTGATAAAAAGAAATCAGATACAAAAATAAACACATAACAATACAAACCAATTTATCTTGGTTCACTATCAACATGGTAACTACGTCTAGTCTCTTCAATTTGAAAGATTTAATCCACAAATTCACCAACTTAATCAAACGTCCACTGAATACTTATTAGTCAACCTGACTATATTCAAGTCTTCTCAACCTTCTAGTGTAGTATCGTCAAGCTGTTGAGGAATGCACCCACTGTTGGGCTAGGTTACAAATAGAAAGTGTTTACTGGTTTTTCTGAATAACTCTCACAAAAGTGTGTTTACCAAGCTATGCTCTCAGAAAGTAAAATATCTCTATAATGTAACACCCTAATTTTTATAATAAACTATTTTATTAATGAAATAGGATTTTAAATTATTAATTTGGTGTTAAAATTATTTTAGAATGCATGTTGATAAATTTTATGACTAATTTTCGTTATATGGGTGTTTTCTACGATATGCTAATCTTGTATATATTTGACTAAATAAGTGATATAAACAACAAATATTATATTTTATTATTTTATATATTTTTCTATAAATAATAGTATTTTAGTGTACATATTTTAAAGAATAAGATTTTAGACGATTCTACCTGTATATGTGCGTTCGTAGTTAATGTGATATTTTCTTATATGTTTGACTGATGTTAAGTGCGCACATAATTATATTTAATTATTTATAAATATATGTTATTTTAATTATTTATTTTACAAATAATTATCTTGAGATATTAGTAAATTTAATATTGATATTCTTTATTTTTATATAGTTGCTATGGTATGATGATTTTATACCTATTTATTTTGACTTAGTAATTAATATAAATTGTTGATGTTATATTTATTTATTTTATCATTTCGACTAGTCAATAAAGTTCATGTAATTTTATGTGATTATTTTGAAAAATATGATAGTAATAATTTATAGTTATTATTTTGTATATAAGAGTTTTGATTAAAATTAGATTTATATGTGTTAAGGAAAAATAATATTATGTTAAAATGAGTATTTTGGAGAAAAAGTTTTTAGTGTGGATCAGTAAAATAAATTATTTATTTATTAATGGCTTTTAGAAATACTAGAAATGAATTTTTGACCGACTGTTTATGCCCCTCATTTTCTACTTCTGCATATTTATTTGGACTATTACTGGTTGGGCTTTTCTTTCTTACACTTGCGAGTTGCTCATTACACCCCTACTTCTGCCTCAGACTTGACTACCCTGTGTTGGATCTTACAGACTGTTTTACTCTTGTACCTGTACATATGCTATCTTCACCCCTCCATCCGCAATTAGAAAAACAAAAACTAAAACAGACTAACGAGCATAGCCAAATCGCACTTTTTCTCTCAAATTCACTCCAATCATTCTTTGCCATTTAAATCGATCCCAACCTCTACCCAACACAAAATTGGCCACTAAATCCATTTTTGGAATCAATTTTATCAATCGTTGCTCTGTTTCTTCATAAACAGCTTCATTTTTTTCCCTTGGGCGAGCTATTTTTAGCCGATTCCGATCACCACGTTTGTCGTCTCAAAAAACTGGCATCGCTTTTGGATTTCTCTCATTGAAACCTTCAAGAAACACTAGTCATTTGTATTTTTCGGTGAAGTTGATGTTATACCCTTTCGGCACTCCGACGAGTCGATGAGACTTTTTATGCAGTTTTTTCTCATCGTTTTGACTCCATTTTTGTTCCCAAAATTATTATTAATTGTTTAAAATTTATTTTTATGCTCTACATAATTTATCAGTTATGTCTCGACGATTTTGTGAACTCGCCGTTTATTCGAATTCGCTTGCTGTACGTTGTCAATCTGCAGTTGCTGTTGAAAACTTCAATTTATTTCATGTGTTTGAGAAAACGTTTAAATAAGGTAAGGGGTGAGAGAGCGTTTGAATTCATGAGTGTAATATACTGTGAGATGAACGGAGAAAACCGTATTTCCCAACAAGTTATCCGGGGCTCACTTCGTATAGTAGTAGCCCTTTGAGAGATAAATTAATTAATGTGAAAATATGAGAATTGTGAGATTAAAATGTTAAATAGAAATGTTTATAAGGTGTTGATTGATTTAATTTTCGATAATTGTGTGGTATTTGATATTTGATATTATTGTGATGTTGATTGTCGAATGAAATTCTGTGCATATGTTTGATTGGATGAATTTATGTGATGTGATAATAAAAGATGGATGAATTGTATTACATATGTCTATGTGATGATAACGTTTGATTGATGATAGTGATGTTACAAATTTGTGATGAGTGTATATGATGATCATGATTATGTATGATTAATGATGTTATAAAATTGTGATGAGAATATTATTGATGAAATTGTGATGATGCTGTTAATGGAGTAGTCTAGGCTAACGAGGGGAGAAAATAGATGTTGGGAATATTTGAAGTTGATGCGAATTTTTGAAGTGGAGATTATTTTGTCATCATATAGGTAGGGTCTGATAAACCTAGTGATTTCGGGGAAGTACAACTGAATGAGCCTGATCGTGGCGGTCTGCTGTTGAGCCTAAAGGCAAGATTGTTAGACCTCTGAGGTATTCGGGTGGAAAATTCCTAGGTGACATGGAGGTAGCACTCCAAATGTCGGGAGCTACCACGCATCACACGTTTACCTCGACTGTTGCGTATATGTGTCTCGGGTTGAGTTGAGGGGATCTGTGAGGACAAGGCCAATTTGAATTGCTCGTCCACCAGGTGGTGGCATAGTATCAAGCCTCCACACCAAGTATTTCAGAGTTAGAATGGTACCACATTGTGAAGTAGAGTCTAAGCTCATGCATAACCTTGCATTTTTGTGTGATTGTTTTGTTGTGATTAATATGTATCGCGTGTGATAATTTCTCTTAGATGATTTGATATTATAGTGAAATGTATTGATTTTCCTTAAGTGTTTTGACTTTATAATGTGATGTTTTTCCTTGAAGAATGTTTGTGTAACGAAACAGTTTATTTATGATTAATTGTATGTTCTTCTTATTTATATTATACTATCAACATGATTTCAAAACTCACCTCCTTCGTTGTTTGTGTTTGACTTGATTGGCCCTGCGTTTGCAAAATCGCAGTTATTACAGGTTAACGAGTCTTGAAGTTCAAATTTGGGAGGAACCCCGCTCTAATAGGTGATACCGGGAATTAAGAGTTTTACTTTGTATTTTACTTATTTAATTACCAACGACTTTTTATATGATAACCTTAGTATTAGTAAGTTTTTGGAAATAAATTAAGAATTTATAGTTAAATTAAGTTCATTTAGATTAAACTGTTTTAATTGAGGAATAAAGTTTGAATTGTTCCATGTGTACTTTGAATTTTTTATTCCATGTGTAAATAGAATAAAGTTTGAATTGTTCCATGTTTTAATTGAGGAATAAAGTTTGAATTGTTCCATGTTTTAATTGAGGAAGAAAGTTTGTATGTTCCATGTGTATTTTTTATTGCCTTGTAAATAGATTTTCTTTATTCGTTGCATATTTTGCTCAAAAAATCTAGTAAAATTTATTATATATGTTATTTTAGGGTTTAGGGTGTCACATTAGTGGTATCAGAGCAGGTCTGTCCAATCAAGCCAAGTGGGTCGAGTATCGGTTTAGTTGTAGTCCAATGTCAGTCGTGTCAGATGTATTTTCTTGTGTATTAATTATTTTCACTAACATGTTTTCTTCCCCCGTTATATTATTGTGTTATATGCTATATGCTTTTGTATAATTATATATATTTTTGAAGTTACTAATTAACTATTTGTTGTTTGCTTACTTTGCATTATGGATTATAAGTTCCTACCTAAGTGATTAAATAAACTATGAAATTATTTGTTAAAATTTGAGTTAATTTGAATTGTTGGCATGATTAAGTTAATTATCTATTGACTGGACTTGTGCTTGTGTTTCTAACTATGATTTTCTGCTCTCTTTTATAGTGGATAGTTACAAAATAATTGTTTTTTTTACTAGTTATATGTTTCAATTTATTAATTTCATCTATGTAATCCTAATTATTGAATTGATAGATTTTACGTATTGGTATTTGTGCGGAGAGCTTACTTTGATTTCTTACTTTGATTTCTTCAAATTTTAGTAAGTTGTTTCACTAGTAAACTCGATTAATTAATATATTTTATTAGTGATTTTAATTTTCCTTTGAACCCATTTAGTATACTTAGAGTTTAAAGTATGAGTTTCATTTTTCTGGCATTGTGTTTTAAAGCTCGGTTTTGACTTTATTCAGTTTAAAATATTTAGTATGTGAATTTGTTTAAAATGGTTGATTTAATAACTAATTGATTGAAACGTTGATTTCCGTATGATATATATCTTTAAGGCTTCAAGTATTGACTTTTAGTAGGTAGAAATTATTATTATTATTTTATTGAAACCCAATTTAGAAAAAAAAAAGATGTTTCTTTCTAAACCTTGAGTTAGATAGAAAAATATCTCTTTTGTTTAAAATTTTAATTTTGACTAGAAAATTCTTATTTTTGATTTTAAGTTGGCATGTGTGAAAAAAAAAAACTTGTGATTGTTGTCATTACTATTGTTATTGGTTTTAAGATAATGTTGTAGATGTTATTGTCAATTAAAAATCTTGTCTCGAAAAATACTTATAAAATTTAAACATTCAGTTTTTATATGGGAACATAATTTGATTTTATAAAAAGTGAAAATCACTTGAAAATGTTGATGGTAGTGGCTTTTAAAGTGTGGATTTTAATTTTAAATCACTTGAAAGGGTTGACGGTTGTATCTAGATGATTAAAGTTTTGATATTGCTTTTAAAATCAATTTAGAACATTCGTCATGATTTTGAAATAGTATGAAATTCATATTATTAGTAATAGTAATTCTTGAATATTCGAGGTTGATTGAATTTTAAAGTTAGAATTTTTAGAAGACAAATTGTAAATGAGTTAAAGTTTATTTATTTAATAATTGGAAAAAACGAAATATTTTATGTTTGAATTGTTGTTGATTTATTTTAAAGAATTCAATTGTGTTGGAGTTGTCTTGATTCATAAAATTGAAGAAAATAAAATAAATATTATTATGATTTTATTTAAAATTTAGAGTAGTCAGGGATCTACTTCAAGTTTTACTGTGTTGTTTTTATGAAAATCTAGAAGATTTGTTATAGTAATAGTGTTGAGAAAATAAGTAAATAAATTGGAACTATTTTTGAAGTTTTGATGTGTTGGAAATTTCTCTCTCTCTTTTATACATATGGCCTGATTTTCTTTCAAAATATAGGTTGAAAATAATGATTTGAAGAGTGATTAAATATTTTGAAAGGTATTTATGGTGGTTAAGGTATGGGTGAAATTTTACGAATCTTATTGATTTTATGAATAGTTTAAAAAGAAAACGTGTTATTTATTAGAAAAAAAAATTAAGGAAAAGTTTTGAATTATGTCAAAAAAATAAATAACTCATTTTATTTTGCGAAATGATGAGTGATACTTACATAATAATTTAAGTGCATAATTTGACTTTTATAATAGTATATAACCTTGAAAAAAGGATTTTTGCACTACTTCATTATTGTTGCTACAGTGTTATACTACCTTCTAGTAATTAGTTACTTATTTTATCTACTACTTGAAAAATCTTTGTCTAACTTTGTGATAAGTGATAAGGACTAATTAAAAAAAACATGACAAATTTGGAGTAGTTGAACTCCTATGAGAATATTTTACGTGTTTAAAATCATCATCTGAGTTGTGAAATAAATGTAGAATCATTGTGCCAAATAGTTGGTTTAGTTATTTGGATGTGTATATGATTATGTGAATATGAAAATGTTTGTGTTTCGAGTGTTCTAAGTGTTTGGAATTAGTGTATAGTGTTTACGGTAGTTGGGTGTGTTTAAAAAGTGACATAATTATATATTTCTTTATTTTGATTGTTGATTCATATTAATATAAGTGTCATATCTTTTGTTGTTGTAACTAGATGTAAATTACAAATAAATTATTGTGAATGTGTAATTAAGTGAGTTTTAACTTGAAGTAAGGAGTAGAAGTTGTAGCGCCGCCTTCGCACTCTTGAACCACATTAAAGATACTTTTAACTATCCATGTTTGAATTTGAATTACTACAATTATAGTGGCTTTAACTAATTGACTCCATGAGTAGGAGGGACTAGCTACCCCAATGACTCATCGTTGATAAAAGAGGCAACGATAACTCATTATTTTGTTAGAAGTATCTTTTAATTTTATTCTTTAAATAGTTGAAAAACATGTTGGTTGCTTATGTCAATTGAATGAATTTAATTATTAAATGTATTTAGTATCTCTATCATTGACTTTTTTTTCTTTCTCCTTGATTATATATAAAGTATGTTTTTATAGAGTGATTGATTGTAAATCTATTATAATGTCAATAAGTTGTTAGATGTGTTTAATATTTTAAAAATTGCTCTCTTTGTCAGGCTTAAGTTAAATTTGTTGAATGTTTGGTGATAGGATCTAAACTTTATTTTAAGGAGTAAAACTAGTAATATTTTGTTTGAAAGAAATAGTTGAAATTGACAATGTACTTGGAATGTAATTCATTTAACCCAACTAAATGAACTAAGTTATTATTAACGAAATCTATATGTTATGTTTTATATGTAAATTATAGTGAGTAACTCTATGGTATTCTATTTTATAATTGAATGTTAAATGTGATATGTATTAAATTGATTTATTGTGTCATGTTAGCCTATAATGTTAAGTTAATTGATCTTTGACATGTTGTGCTTAATTGGAGAGTGAATGTCTTAAATATATTTATAGACTAAGTTTGAATCTTGAGGGTGGTAATTTAGATATTAGTTCACTCAACACAAATTTTGAGGACAAAATTTCTTTAACGAGGGGAGAATTGTAACACCCTAATTTTTATAATAAACTATTTTATTGATGAAATAGGATTTTAAATAGTTAATTTGGTATTAAAATTATTTTAGAATGTATGTTGATAAATTTTATGACTAATTTTTGTTATATGGGTGCTTTCTATGATAAGTTAATCTTGTATATATTTGACTAAATAAGTGATATAAATAACAAATATTATATTTATTATTTTATATATTTTTCTATAAATAATAGTATTTTAGTGTACATATTTTAAAGAATAAGATTTTAGATGATTCTACATGTATATGTGCGTTCGTAGTTAATGTGATATTTTCTTGTATGTTTGACTGATGTTAAGTGTGCACATAATTATATTTAATTATTTATAAATAGATGTTATTTTAATTATTTATCTTACAAATAATTATATTGAGATATTAGTAATTTTAATATTGATTTTCTTTATTTTTATATAGTTGCTACGATATGATGATTTTATACCTATTTATTTTGACTTAGTAATTAATATAAATTATTGATGTTATATTTATTTATTTTATCATTTCGACTATTCTATATAGATGACGTATTTTTATGTGATTATTTTGAAAAATATTATAGTAATAATTATAGTTATTATTTTGAGTATAAGAGTTTTGATTCAAATTAGATTTATCTATGTTAAGGAAAAATAAAATTATATTAAAATGAGTATTTTGGAGAAAAAGTTTCTAGTGTGGATCAGTGAAATAAATTATTAATTTATTAATGGCTTTTAGTAATACTCGAAAATGAATTTTAGACGACTGTTTATACCCCTTATTTTCTACTTCTGCATATTAATTTGGACTATTACAGGTTGACTTTTCTTTCTTACACATGCGAGTTGCTCATTACACTCCCACTTCTGCCTCAGACTTGACTATCCTGTGTTGGACCTTATACCTGTACATCTGCTATCTGCTATCTGCACCCCTCCATCTGCAATTAAAACAATAAAAACAAAAACAAAAACAAACTAACATGCGCAGCCAAATCGCAGCAAACCATTTTTCTCTCAAATTCACTCAAACCAATTCTTTGTCATTTGAATCGATCCCAACCTCTATCCCACACAAATTCGGCTACTAAATTTATATTTGGCATCAATTTTATCAATCATTGCTTTGTTTCTTCATAATTAAAAAGCTTTGTTTCTTTCCATGGGCGCGCTTTTTTTGGCCGATTCTGATCACAACGTTTGTCGTCTCAAAAAACTGGCATCGTGATTCATGTGATGTGATAAAAAAAGATGGATGCATTGTATGACATATGTCTATGTGATGATAATGATGACGTTCGATTGATGAATGTGATGTTACAAATTTGTGATGAGTTTATATAATGATCATGATTATGTATAATTAATGATGTTATAAAATTGTTATGAGAATATTGAAGTACCCCATAATTGATGAAATAGTGATTATTCCAACTTGTGTTAAAGATGATGCTCTTAATGAAGTAGTCTAGACTAACGAGGGGAGAAAATAGATGTTGGGAATATTTGAAATTGATGCGAATTTTTGAAGTGGAGATTATTTTGTCACCATATAGGTAGGGCTTGACAAGCCTAGTGATTTTGGGGAAGTACAACTGAATGAGCCTGATTGTGGCGGTCTGCTGTTGAGCCTTAAGGCAAGATCGTTAGAACTTGGAGGTATTCGGGTGGGGAATTCCTAGGTGACTTTGAGGTAGCACTCCAAATGTCGGGAGCTACCACACAACACACATTTACCTCGACTGTCGCGTATATGTGTCTCGGGTTGAGTTGAGGGGATCTATGAGGATAGGGCCAATTTGAATTTTCCGTCCACCCAGATGGTGGCATAGTATCAAGCCTTCTAACCAAGTACTTCAGAGTAAGAATGGTACCACATTGTGAAGTAGAGTCTAAGCTCATGCATAGCATTGTGTAACACCCCGATTTTTAACAGCGCGAGTGTATTTTTATTTTTAAAAAAAAAACAAATTGAAATTCATAAATAAATAAGTAAATAAATGAATAAATACTTTTGGATAAAATATTTAAGTCGTGACCTCGGATATACAAGACCTCGGATAAAATTACAAACATCGGAAATAGTTTTTGGAACGAAAGTCCAAAATATCCAAATATACAAGACCTCGGATAAAATTATTTGTTTCAAAAACATAAGTTCCCTTTTTACAACAACAACGTTGAAATAAGAAAGGGAAATAAATAAAATTCTTAAATTGAACCCTAAGTTGATCATTAATCTATCTGAGGGTGACTGGGTACTGAGAATCCACGAACGACATCAAGCCCTAATGCTTTCAGTCACAAAACCAACCCAATGTTGTGCCACGCCTTAGAACGACCCTGGTTCTCATCTGAGGGCAAAGCCCAGATTTCCACAAAATTGTAAAGGGTCACCAACCGAAATTAACAAATACCACTTAGCATTTAAATGTTAAATGCACAAAATCACCTTTCCACTTATCATACATCTAGAAAGGGTTTGCATATGCTAAACATGCATAAACAAAGTTGAAAAATGAAGTTTTGGACCAAACTGCACTGTCGTATTAGAATACAGTAAGAGTAACACCCACACTAGGTTTGCACTCTAACTCAACATACATGCTAGAACTTGTTTCGTCCGGCCTACTCGAAAAAAGCGTCGTCTATCCATTCTCATAGGGTACTTAATAACTTTGCACACTATCATAGCCGGTAAGATTCGCCCGTTCCACTCAACATGATTTTGTCTACTATCAACAAGATATTAAGGATGATCAGTTCCTCAATTTGTCAATAAGTAGCCAAAAGCCATGATGGTGGCTCAGACTATCTTAACCGAACTGTAATAGCGCTCTTTGCGACTTGCACTGAAGGTTATCCTAATGCACACGCGGTCAAACAATCTCCTCAAGGTCCATTGAGTTTCCTTTGTTTTCCTATCGACGAAGTACAATTGCCCAAAACTATGTTACATTTCTTCCTATCCACTCTATGTCATTGAATAAAATTATGAAATATGATCCTTTAAATCTTCGAATACTCATTACACCGTCTAAATTCATCCATGCCATCTTAGATACAATACAAGGTCTTATTCATCATTGACCCTAACCGTCTTAGTAATCTCACTAATGAAGACTCTTCTAATCATAACCCAACATTATTAGTAAATCTTCAAACACTCTCATTCATAATATGAATCATTTATCACTTGCCTACCTCAGCTCCCTTGATCATACAAGTTAAAGGTGTCACTTGGTCCTCCATCCAACTTTGTGGATTTTAAATTGTTGGCTTAAAGATCAACCATCTTAGGGTCCCAAATCAAATCTTGATTAATCCCTCTAACTTATCAAAATATTCACACTCTCCTAGTGTTTACCATTCTTTAATAGACACTCCAAGCTTACATTTCAACACTCTCTAAGTATTCTTGTACTCTGTACTCCCAATTCCACTTAATAGTGACATGTGGTTCAATACATCAAAGCTTAACTCCTTATGTTTACCCGAAGATCACTCAAAATTCACACTTACGTGTCTATAGTTTCATCTAAAATCACTATCCATACTTATTATCTCCTAAACCACACATAGATTTGTCACTTACCAACAAAATATATAGTCTCACTCATATAATCTTCATAAGATTCATACTTAACAATCTAAGTCACGAATCTAGTTTAACTTGAATGCTCGACCTTACCCCTCAAGGTATCGACTATTCCTCAAAGCGTCCTTTATCTAGCTAAGGTAGTATTCACCCCTAATGTATAGCGCACCTTAACTTCAATACAAACGTCCTTCGTTGACACCTAAGCACCAACTGCTATTCCAAGTGGAAGTCTCGTTTTCTCAACAGTTCCGTGGTGTTCATATCTCTTTGACAGTTATCAAACTTCACCCAGTCTCGTCATGAAATCTACCAAGAAAACATCTAATACTTTTCTTAAAAAAAAATTTATCCACTTAGATCTTTACTTGAAATCCCCTGACCACGACTCTTGATCAGCTTAGGACACCCAAATCACAACCCCAAAGAAATTTAAACCAAAGCTCTGATACCACAATTGTAACACCCCGATTTTTAACAGCGCGAGTGTATTTTTTTTTTAAAACAAATTGAAATTCATAAATAAATAAGTAAATAAATGAATAAATACTTTCGGATAAAATATTTAAGTCGTGACACAACCACAAAGTCAACAATCCTTACAAACAGCGGAAATAGTTTTTGGAACGAAAGTCCAAAATATCCAAATATGCAAGACCTCAGATAAAATTATTTGTTTCAAATACATAAGTTCCCTTTTTACAACAACAACGTTGAAATAAGAAAGGGAAATAAATAAAATTCTTAAATAGAACCCTAAGCTGATCATTAATCTATCTGAGGGTGACTGGGTACTAAGAATCCACGAACGACATCAAGCCCTAATGCTTTCAGTCACAAAACCAACCGAATGTTGTGCCACGCCTTAGAACAACCCTGGTTCTCATCTGAGGGTAAAAGCCTAGATTTCCACAAAATTGTAATGGGTCACCAACCGAAATTAACAAATACCACTTAGCATTTAAATGTTAAATGCACAAAATCACCTTTCCACTTAGCATACATCTAGAAAGGGTTTGCATATGCTAAACATGAATAAACAAAGTTGAAAAATGAAGTTTTGGACCAAACTGCACTGTCGTATTCGAATACAGCATATCTGTATTCGAATACAGATGAAAAAACAGCAGAAAAACAGCACAAACAACACAACTATATTCGAATACAACCTCTTTGTAGTCGAATACAGATGCGAAAAACAACAAAAATCCTACACTTTTTGTATTCGAATACAACCACCTTGTATTCGAATACAATTGCGAAGTCAGTGGCAAAAATTTGATATCTGTATTCGACTACAACACCCTCGTAGCCGAATACAAGTGCAAACACGCAAGTCAGAGGCAAAAACAAAGTATTTGTATTCGACTACAACCCTGTTGTATTCGAATACAGCTGGAAAAATACCAGATTTTCAGTTTTGAAAACACACCAAAGTCATTCAAACACTTTCAACACCAATTCAATCAATCACAAATACCAAATACGACACAATTCACACACCACAATCAAGTACGTATATACAACCATCACAATATATCAAACATGACTCGCGTGCCAAGCACCCTAATGCAATGCGTATATGCCAATGCATATGATTCCGGAATATCACCAAAACCCTCCTCGAAGGGGCGTAAATCATAATTGTACGGTCTCTCACGGGCCAGTACTAATTACCGAGGTGCAGTCTCTCACAGGCTAGCACGATTTACTAAAGTGCAATCTCTCCCAGATTAGCACGGCGTGATAATCCCCATGAGGATGAGATGAACCAACAATTCACATGGAATCATCCCGTGGCTCATCTGGTCACCACTATCACCATGACCCATCCGGTCGTCATGTACTATGAAATGCATGAGCATACTCTGACTATCGACACCACAATCATTAAGTAAATGCAGCTATTAAAAGATTCCCCATTTTTAATGTTCATTTAACACTAATGATTTTCAAATTTAACACAGAGCATACTCAGCACATATCATCCTCAAATCACATGAAATTGAATTCATAATTCACATTGAATTCAAATCACCATATGCACCAATCTCATCAATTCATTTCACACAACAACCACACATAAAACACATCTAAAAAATTCATAATATTAATTATGAACACATCACTCACACCAAACATGAATCACCACCACCATTACGTAAATGTAGCTATTAAAAGATTCCCCTTTTTTAATACTCATTTAACGATAATGGTTTTTCAAAACATTTCACAGAGTACACTCGAAACAGATTTTCCTCAACCCACATCAAATTTAATCCACACTTTACATTAAATTCATTTCCCACGACATTACACCTTAAACCCATCAAATTAGTTTTCCAAAATTTTCAACCATAACACACCAAATCAAAACTCCAAATTGTTAAGCATAAACCCCCATCAAAATCAAACTCCACAAATACACATATAGAGTCTTATATGCAAGCTAAAAATTTGGATGGAGCCCCTTACCTTCGTTGTAGCTTTAACAGCCGATTACGGCACCGCAATTAATTCCGGTAAAAACTTTTCTCGCGACGTCGCTTCGAAAACTAGCTCATTAGCACCTCAGCGTGGCAAGGAGCAACTTTTCCTTCTGTCACTTTGCGAGATGGAGCTCATAAGTCGAAGAAAAGTCGAGGTTTAAGTTTGGTGGTTTTGAAAACCACCCACACTTGGTTTTCGAACAGAACAGATGGAGGGAGAAAAAGAATTCGCAAAACAGGGAAACGTTTTCTGATTCTTTCTTTTTCCTTTCCTTACCTTTTCTCACATATATAGATATATACATACTTCCTAACCACACACACACACACACACATATATATATATATATATATTACCAAACCAACAAATATCTAAAACTCTTACACACATCTCAAACTATTTTGATAAAAATATCTACCCCCGTTGCAGCTCAATTGACAAGTAAAATTTTCGGCAACCAGAGATATTTTAAACAAAATTGTCCGATAACAAATTCTCCTTAACGTAAATAAATTATTCTTCGACGAATAATTTTAACCAGATCTAAATATATATTATATATATATAATAAACATATAACAAACTCTAATAAAGTATTCTTTTGGTATTTAATTCACAAAATGAATTAAAATTGGGCTAAATGCCTCACCAATTTAACCCCAAATATACTACAATTGCATAAATTAGAGTTTAAAATTAAGGGTCTTACACATTGCATTTTGTTGTGATTAATATGTATCGTGTGTGATGATTTCTCTTAGATGATTTGATGTTATAGTGAAATGTATGATTTTCCTTGAGTGTTTTGACTTTATAATGTGATGTTTTTCCTTGAACAATGTTTGTGTAACGATACGGTTTATTTATGATTAATTGTGTGTTCTTGTTACTTATATTATACTATCAACATGATTTCAAAACTCACCTCCTTCATTGTTTGTGTTTGACTGGCCTGGCCCTGCGTTTGCGAAATCGCAGTTATTACATGTTAACGAGTCTTGAAGTTCAAATTTTGGAGGAACCCCGCTCTGATAGGTGATATCGGGAATTAAGAGTTTTACTTTGTATTTTACTTATTTAATTACCAACGACTTTTTATATGATAACCTTAGGATTAGTAAGTTTTTGGAAATAAATTTAGAAATTATAGTTTAATCAAGTTCTTTTAGATTAAACTGTTTTAATTGAGGAATAAACTTTGAATTATACCATGTGTACTTTGAGAAACGTGATATCCTAAATTAGTTACAAAAGTTTTTATTGCCTTGTAAACAGATTTTCTTTATCCGTTTCGAATTTTGCTAAAAAAATCTAGTATAATTTATTATATATGTTATTTTTGGGTTTAGGGTGTCACATCTAACACTTAGAAAAATAATAGGGTTAAGAACAAAGGTGGAGAGATGGCAGTATTGTGCTTTTCGTAGTATTTTTTGTTATTACGTTCAATGAAGATTGCACGTCTTTTTATAGAGAAACGTCAGGGTTATTAGGGTTTCTGACCTTTGTCAGGATTGCAAGAAATCATCATGTATCATAATGTTTTGTATCAAATCTTTAGAGATTGATTCATCATTAAAACTGGTCCAAATTTGACCTCATAATTGGTTATGTGTATCTTGATAAACAAACGAGAAGAGCAGAGATTGCCATGATCAAAGTATGTCACATAATTGGTTGCACGTCTTTTTATAGAGAAACTTTAGGGTTTCTGGCCATTGTCCTAATTGCAAGAAATCAACATGTATTACAAAGTTTTGTATCGAATCTTCAAAGATTGATTCACCATGAAAGCTTGTCCAAATTTGTCCTTGTAATAGATTTTGCGTATCTTGATATGGAGACAGAAAGAGCAGATATTAGCATGATTAGAGTTTGTCACACAAACCTTCAGACATGAAGCAAATTCAACATGTTGAGCTGAGGATAAAAAATTTGTCTTCTTCATAAAAGTGTTGACTTTTTATCGGAGCGTTTACTTTCCATCAAAGTGTTGACTTTTTATCAAAGTCATACGATAAAATGTTTGTCTCAGTTATTAGAGGCAAACAATCATATGCTTGTCATACTTATTAGAGGCAGACGATCAATTTGCTTGACACACTTATCAGAGGCAGACAATCAATTTGCTTGACACACTTATTAGAGGCACAATAATCAGAGCATTGGTTGCAACAACAAAATCACCAGAGGTGCGTTGCAGAGCGCATTCATCATACTTAGAATACGATTTTCAAAGAAAAGTCTTGGTGTTCCTTTAACTTATCCAAACATCAGAGGATGCAATGTAAATTCGTTTAAATATTACGTGATATGAGAACTCCACACTTAAATAAAGACATTAGTGCTTTTAATTGTTCTCACAAAATAATTTTGTTATCATCAAAAAAAGTAAAGGTCATAGTTCTTCAAACCAAATTGGTTCTAACAATATTGAAAGAATGCTAGTTTCCTATTTTAATGATCTGTTTTCCTTAAATGGCGCAATAGGATTAGTGCGCAATAGGATTAGTGAAGGTATGTGATGTGGTCAAAGGGTAGCTCAAGGATGAAAATATTGATTACCGTGGAAAAGGTTTTGAAGAGTATGAAGTTAAGAAGGCCATCTTCCAGATCCACCCTATTAAAGTACTTGAACCTAACAAACTCCTAACTCATTTCTTTCACAAATATTAGCATATAGTGGGAGCTGATGTCACATAGCTGGTTTTGGATATCCTAAATAATGAGAGAGACCCTCAAGAAATTAACAAAACTTTTATACAACTCATCCGGAAATGTAAAAATCCTAGGTCCCCAAAAGATTTTGGACCAATTAGTTTGCGCAATGTGGTTATGAAGATAGTGACAAAAACCATTGCCAACAGGCTAAAAACCACCCTTCTGAGATAGTAGATGAAGAACAAAGTGCCTTTATCCAAGGTAGATTAATCTTTGATGATGTACTCATTGCTATGTGTAACATCCCAAATTTTATAATCAACTATTTTATTAATGAAATAGAATTTTAAAGAAATTAATTTGGTGTTAAAATTATTTTACAATATATGTTGATTAACTTTATGATTATTTCTCCTTATATGCGTGAGTTTCTTATGGTTTGATAATTATATATATATATATATATATATATATATATATATATATATATATGATTTAATGAGTAATATAAATTATAAAGGCTAAATAGCACCCGCGGTCCCATAACTTAATTTCAGTTAACGTTTTAGTCCCTTATCTTTTTCTCCCCGATTTGGTCCTTTATTTTAATTTTAAGTGGCAATTTGATCTTTTATGTTTTAAAATGTCAACAATGTTATCCTTTTTTTTATAAAAATTCAAAAAATTCATCAAAGTTTTCAAACAAAACCCATAAAACTAATTATCATCTTCAATATAACGCAAATTTCATTAAATGCATAACTCAAATATTCAAATAAACTAATATTTTCATCTCCAACAACATCAAAATCATCAAATAAAGAATGAAAATATGAGTTTATTTAAAGATTTAAGTTATGAATTTGATGAAATGTGCATTTTATTGAAGATGATAATTAATTTTATGGGTTTTGTTTGAAAGTTTTGATGATTTTTTGAATTTTTATAAAAAAAGGATAACATTGTTGATATTTTAAAACATAAAAGATCAAATTGTCACTTAAAATTAAAATAAAGGACC
>JBBPBQ010000001.1:36669777-36681512 GCA_037974755.1 Cicer yamashitae | reverse complement strand
AAAAAAAAAAAAAAAAAAGATAAACGACTAAAACGTTAACTGAAATTAAGTTAAGGGACCGTGGGTGCTATTTAACCAATTATAAGTATTAAGTTATGAATTTGATGAAATTGATATTTTATTGAAGATGATAATTAATTTTATGGGTTTTGTTTGAAAATTTTGATGAGTTTTTTGAATTTTTGTAAAAAAAAAGGATGACATTGTTGACATTTTAAAACATAAAAGATCAAATTGTCACTTAAAATTAAAATAAAGGACCAAATTGGGAAAAAAAATATAAATGACTAAAACGTTAACTGAAATTAAGTTAAGGGACCGCGGGTGCTATTTAGCCAATTATAAATATTATGTTTAGTTGTTTAATTTATTTTTCAAAAAAAATAATGGTTTTTTAGAAAAAGTATTTCAGAGAATAAAATTTTGAGTGAGATTACATGTAGATTTGTATTAGATATTTGTGGAGATATTTTCGTGTGCGTTTGACTAAATGATAAATGTTTGCATAGTTATATTTTAATTATTTAAGATTATTTCCTATTTTAATTATTTCTTTTATAAATAATTGTCTTAAGATATTAATAATATTGTGATTAGTTCTTTATTTTTATATATTTTCTACGATATGATGATTTTATACATATTTATTGTCATTTAGTAATCAATATAAATTATTGATGTTATATTTAATTATTTTATCGTTTGGACTATTCTATAAAGATGGTAGTATTTTTATGTGATTATTTTGTAAAATATTGTAGTAATAATTGTAGTTAATATTGTGTATATGAGAGTTTGAGTTATTAATGTATTTTAAAGATTAATTACTTCAAAAGAGTAGTTACTTTTTTCTTATGAAATATTAGTTTTGAAATATTAGTAATACCTTAGTAATGAAATTGTGTTAAAAAAATTAGTTTTGGTAATTGTTGGTTTTATTTTAAAAAAAATAAAAGAAAGGAGTAAAATGTGTTTTATGGGTTATACCCATATGCAAGCAAAACCTAATTAAATAAAAATAAAAATAAAATATAAGGAAGGAAGGGGAGAAGTACCATCAGCCTTACAGGAATAGGAAACACAAAAGTAGGATTATCGTTTGACATCGGTGATCGATAACTGTTCCAGATGACTTTCTCCGTTTTTGTCCAAATTTGAATATGTTGTTTCATTCATTTAGTTATTCAATTAAACACAGTTTCTCATATTTTTAACCATTCCAATTTCTCTCTAAAATACCGACTTCTTCACCATAAGTCTGATTCGAGTGAAACCAGCGCCAAAACGACCGTGTAAACAGTGACTAAATTGTCCACTGATTATTTTCCGATTTGGGGTAAGTTTACTCGACTCAACTTCGAAATTGACAATTTTGGAGTGTGTTTTCATAGTTTATTTTTGACATTTACCCATAAACTGTCGAATCGATTGAAGGACAAGGAGTCAAAGAAAAATTATTTTTCTTGCGAACACCTATTTGCGTGTGAAAGCGTCGAAATAAGGGAAGGGGTGAGAGGGCGTTTGATTTCGTGAGTATATTATAATGTGAGATGAACGACAAAACCGTATTTCCCAACATTTCATTCGGGGTTCGCTACGCATGGCGGTAGCCCTATTTAGTAATAATTGAATTAATATGACTAATTAGGGTTTGTAGGATTAAAATATGGATTAGAAACTTTTATTAAGTGTTGTCTGATTTAAATTCTGCAACTGTGTGGTATATGTGAAGAAAGTTAAGTTTTATTTTTAATGTGTTGAAAGTCTTATTTATGATATATGTGATAAAATTTGAATTTATGTGTGGCATATATGAAGGTTTTAATTTCTATATGAATGTGATGAAAGTTTAAATTTTTATGATGTAACAGATTAAAGTTTTGATTTTTATGATACTTTTATGAATATATGATTTAATTTTCTTGATATGTGTAGTGGAAGCTTTGATCTTTGTGATAGTTGCTTATGAATATATGATTTTCATGATATGTGGGGTGGAAGCTTTGATTTTTATGATGGTTGTTTATGAATATTTGATTTTCATGATAAGAACCTGTGATGTATAATCTTAGTGATATTTGAATAAGGTGACGATTTCGTATAAGTTATTTTTGAATCATTTGACCTAATCTTAGTGGGATGTGTGGGAATGTTTGATTTTGATAATACATCATCATGTCATGGCATATGCATCTTAGTGAGCTGTGTGGGAATATTTTATTTTGATAATGCACCATCATGTCAGGGCATATGTATCTTCGTGGAAGTTGCCTTTGTGGCAGGTTTATTTTTTCCATTGGCAGGTATTATATCCGGATCATATAGTTATCAGGAGCATGCATATCATTGCACCATCTTGTGATTGTTTTGTTGTATCTAATGTGATAATAATTTCTCTTAGATGATTTGATGTTAGAATGAGATATTGATTTTCCTTGAGTGATTTTGACTTCATAATATGATTTTTCCTTGAAATGCTTTGATATATTGTGATGTGGTTGATACGGCTATGTGTTGATTATTTGCGTGTTCTTCTTACTTATATTATACTTTCAACATGATTTTAAAACTCACCTCCTTCGTTGTTTGTGTTTGATTGGCTTGGCCCTGCGTTTGCGAAATCGCAGTTATTACAAGTTAATGAATCTTGAAGTTCAAGTTTGAGAGAAGTCCGCTTTGTTAGGTTATATTGGGAATGAGAGTTATAAGTTGTATTTTACTAATTTAATTAGAAACAACTTTTTGTATGAAAACCATACAAGTACTACTAAGTGTTTGAGATTAAATTAAGAAATTATAGTTAAGTCAAGTTTATTGAGATTGCACTGTTCTATAGGAAGAAAAAGTCTAAAGTAAAGTATTCAATTTGTATTTTGAGAAACGTGATATCCTAATAACTCATAAAAGTTTCTTTTCTTTTGAAGGAGTTTTTATTTATCTGCTGCAAATTTTAGTAAAAATATGATATAAATTATTATGTCTATTATTTTGGGGTTTAGGATTTACTAATTATTTAAATGAATAGTAGTTTAGGTATTCTTAAATAAATAAATAAATAAATAAATAAAAATTATCGTAAATTTTTCTAAGCAATAAGTATTTTTATGTAATGCTTTAGATTCAAAATCCGGGGTGTTACACTATGGAGTGTTTTCACTAGATGAAGAAAAAAGGAAAGAAAAGTACAATGGTGCTAAAACTAGACATGTCAAAGGCATACGACAAATTGAATGGGACTTTGTGAGGGATTTGCTCAATGCAATAGACTTTCCAGTGCACTTTGAGAAGCTTATCGGCAAATGTATTTCCTCGGTCTCGTATCAAATTCTAATTAATGGTCAACTTAATATAGTCTTCACCTCAGAAAAAGTCTAAGGCAAGGAGATCCCTTGTCACCATACCTCTTTATCTTATGTACAAATGTGTTATCTGGGTTGATATCGACAGAAGTAAGAAAAAGTAATATTCATGGGATTAAGGTGGCCAGATAAGCACCGTCAGTGTCTCATCTGCTTTTTGCAGACAATAATCTATCTTTTGCAAGGGAAAATGAAACTAAAGTTGATTGTATCATGAAGATCTTGACTTCCTATCAACAAGCTTCATAACAAATGGTTAATAATGACAAGTGGAAGCACTACTAGAAAAACTGATTTTAGCGTCGGCCAAACGCCGACGCTAATAGGCTAAAGCCGACGCTAACGCTGATTTAGCGTCGGTGTCGGGCCTAGGATAAAACGGTCGTAGCTAATACATAGCGTCAGCCAAATGCCAACCAACGCTATGTTAGCGTAGGCATCACCCACGCTAAACCGACGCTACCAACAAAATAAAACAGCCGACGCTAGTTAAGTCCATTGCCACGTCGTCAGAAAAAATTTAACTGCGTCGGACGGTTGACGCTAACGTCAACATTTTGTAGTCAACCAAATAGTTAACGTCGGTTGCGCCGACGCTAACGTCAAACAAAAGTCAACGCTATCTATAATATAGCGTCGGTCACACCGACGCTAATATCCAGACAACCGACAATTAGAGGCAGGCACTGACGGGTGTCAGACATAGCGACACGCTTGTTCCAAGAGGTGTTTGTGCTTCACAATTCCTTATGTCAAATAAGAATGGTTATCAAATTTCTCTTAGAACCACAAATAAAAACTCCTTTCAACATATCATTTATTTGACTAAATTTTTTGTCATATATAATATACTCACAACAAGATTACAAAGAAACTTGAGCTACATTTATGTCAAATAATAACACTTGGATTTAGTAAACAAACTCTTTCTAGTTTTTTTTTTAAATTTAAAAAATGGTAAACATGAATAAGAAAATAGAACTAGCAGCTACCAAGTCTTTTATTTCGGACAGTACTTTCGACATGGTTTCAGCCGTTTCTTCATTTCCAATTTTATGGGTTGCAAAATCCTCATGCAGAACTTCAAGTGCTCGATGGATCAGGAGAAGCCAATAAACTCTTCAGCATTGCCTGCCTGCCTACTACTTCCCGTCATTGTGGAGTATGTTTATCAATAGCCGAGACATCTGACAACTTGACTAGAGGGCCCATAATCACTTGATCCCTGCATATAATAATTTGAGTCAGCAGAATAAAATTTCTGGTTAAACTAATGTGTTATGATCATTCCAAATACCTTTTGAAATTTATTTGCTCTTCTTTCAAGATCAAGTTGAGATTGTGCAACATCTCTCTGTCGCCTCAGATCTTCTATATCCTTTTCCATCTGCAAGTTTCCATAAAAAGTGAGAATGTTTGCATAAAACTCAAGAAAAGTCACCTTTATTAAACTATTAGATAAAAAATAAGCCTTTCACAGTTTATACTTGTCTTCTAGGCTTGAAGAGCAGAGTAACCAAGCTGAAGCTACTTTTCAGGATTTGATAATCACAATATGGCATCAGAAAGTCAAATGCATAGCTACAGATTCCAATACTTACACAAATGTCAGAATATATGGCTTCATAGAAATCATTGACCATATTTTAAGCTAAGAGGTGATGTAAGAACTTGAAAAATACCATTATAACTCGTGGGTTAATAATGATCTTAGACATGCATGTGCAGACATTTCAGGGTTTCTTAACTCTTCTTCAAGCCTTGCAACTTCTTTTTGCAATTCTCTAACTCGTGTCTTTTCTGAAACAACCTATTAAAAAGCACCACCCGCCAGTTAGATAGGCTTCTCATAATATGATTGTTTTATTTTTTTTTTTGTGAAAAACGTGAAAGCAGTTGATAGATGAAGTGGTATATAGAAATAGAAGATGCATCACATTAATGATATATAATAAAAAAAAACATGTCAGAACTTCCATTTGAGTGACACAAGCTTTTAATCCCTGCAGTTATCCCTTTGATTTATCAATATGAAAATAAAAGACAATATGCTATTTCAAACCATTCTATTCAAGATATACCCTTTGCACTAGTCAACTGAGGATGGCTACTAAACGAAAAAACAGAAGCCAATGGGAACTACCATCGCTTGAACTTAAATTTAGCATCACGCATGTCAATAAAATAACTGTCAACTATTGAACTTATGTGTTCTTCTATTTTGAAAAGAATGTTCAGAAAAAGAAACTATATACCCTTGGCACTAGTCAACTGAGGATGGCTACTAAACAAAAAAAACAGAAGCCATAGGGAGCTACCATATGATCCAACTATCAAAGATGACTAAAAAAACAGATTGTCATGTTCACATATAACTTGATAGACAAATATAAGGAAATAGCTCAAAAACATGTACAATATGAATCAAAACTGACAAAATCAATAATTTCTTTGTCGGTGAAGTCTTCCAATTGCTCATCCAAAGAAAGCACAGAAACATCATTTTCACTTGAAAGTTGAATGTCAACTTTATCTAAAATGGACAAACCAAGTGAGGGGAATCCCATTTTCTGGGTAGTATAGATTTTTCATTATTCATTTGTGCACCACTAAACACCAGCAAGTTCAAAAGAATTATGATAAAAATGGAGGATATTATACATTATGTTTTCTCCATCTCTCATAGTGCTGTCTTTCTTTCTTGCTTTCAGGATATGTATCAAAATTTCTATTCACTTTACCAAAAATGTTAGCTTAACATTTCTAGCTTGTTTATTTAAATGGTTTGGAACTTGCTAATTTATTAAATCCCACAAGAAAACCTAATATCCATATCTTGTTTTGTCAATTTCAGAGACTTACAACCTAAAGAAACAGTTCATAACCTAACTTAATACCTTTAGTACTACCAAATCAAGATCCAATTTCTTCTGCAATCAGAAACTAACAAAGAAACTTCAAAATTCTGACTGCCCAAAACTTAGTAATTGCAAAATTCTGGCCTAATTAACAAACATCACTTCTTTCTCCCTACAAATTCTTTCACTCTTACCTCTAAATCAAAACAAAGAAACAAAATCAAACCAACAACCCAAAAACACATGAGTTGTAACATTCCTTCAAAATTGTTGTTCACAAAATTGTTCATTCTCTTTGTATTCAAAACAGAATCATTAGTATTTTCAGACAAAAAACTTGCAAAAGTATATCCAGTGATTCAAAAATACAAGCGTATATCCAGTGATTCATTAGTCTTTTCAGACAAAAGACTTGCAAAAGTTCATGCTCTTTGTCATGCTCTTTGTCGGGGCCGACGCTAATTTTGGCAGCTAAAATGGATTTTTTTAGTAGTGAAGGTGCAAAACGGAAATGTTTTCCTTGGTCATTAACCGTGTCTGGAAGAAACTAAAAGGATGGAAAGAGAAATTCATATTGGGAGCTGGCAATAAAGAAGGTACTAATTAAAGTAGTGGCTCAAGCGATTCTTAGTTACATCATGAATTGTTACAAGCTTGCATAGGGTTTTTGTGGCGAGGTTGAAGCAATGATGGCAAAATACTGGTGGGGATCCAAAGAGGGAGAAAGGAAAATTCATTGGATGAGTTGGGAGAGACTATCAAAGGCAAAAAATAGAGGTGGGTTGGGTTTTATGGGAATAAATGACTTCAACAAGGAACTATTAGAGAAACATGGATGGAGGTTAGTAAATGGCGAACACACTTTGATGGGAAATATCTTTAAAGCTAAATACTATCCGATAAGAAATTTTATGGAGGCAAAGGTTGGTTTTCTACCTAGCTATGCATGGAGAGATTCTAGAAATATTGAGTGCAAGAGAGATTCTAAAAATATGATGCAAATGGAGGATTGGAAATGGGAGAAATTCAGAATTTGGAAACATAGCCAAATGTTGTAGTTGTTGAACTGATTGATCATGAATTGAAGCAATAGAAAAGAGATGTGATTTTCTTTGTTTTTAATAGCTTTGAAGGAAAACAAATCATTGGAAAAAAAATGGAATGTACTATGTGAGATCAACATACCACTTGATAGGTGAGGTGAAAACGGGTCCTTACCAATGAAATCATTATGTAGTCCACAAATAGGTTGGGGGCAGCAAGACATGTTGGAAATAAAACATGCATGAGGTTTGTCCCAACTGGTCTACTATCCCTCCCCTTGTAATTATGTTACTGATTTTTTAGAATGAATGAATTGCAGTTCAAAAAAAAAAAAAATGGACATCTCTTTATTCATTACTCTAGTATCTTACTTCCTCTATTTCACAAATCAATGTCACTTTAAAAATAAAATTGTGTATCAAAATAATTGTCATTCTTAGTTTTTATTATTATTTTTCAATTGTACTATTCAATTATTATTAGATATAATAATTCAAATGTATTAGTTATAATTTGTATTCATGATAATGGAAACACACAAATAGTAAAATAATAATGAAAACACACAAATTATATATATTTGATATAGATATAAAAAGTAATAAATGTAACGCTCCAGATTTTAAATTAAAGCATTATCCTAAAATATTTGTTTTCTTTTAAAACAACTATAATTTTCTTTTTCTTAAAAGTGGTTCATCATGTAATAAATAAAAGATGCGCCAGAAAATAACTTGAAATATATTTTTTGTAAAATAACGTAATGCAATTTACTAAAATATTATTTATTTATTTACAAATTTAAGCTTCCAATTGTTAGGTCGATGTTCATTTACACTCTAAAATAAATTAAATTCTCTTTAGGTGAAATTTAAGAGAAACAAGGTTGACTGGAATTAACTACGATTCAATTATTTTTTAACGAATGAAAACTCACTTCCGCATTTCTATTTAAAGTTAACGATGAAAACTAATAAACTTTAAAATGTACTACATCGGTTTTATTAGTACAAAACATTATTTTTAAGTAAAAGTTCCATTTTCCCACGCGCTTGCACCAAGTAAACATCATTCACGCAACTCTTTGAGATTCTTTCATTACTAGAAAAACTAATTTTAGCGTCGGCCAAAAGCCCACGCTAATAGGCCAAAAGCCGGCGCTAACGTTTATTTAGCGTCCGATGAGCGTCTGTGTCGGGTCTAGGCTAAAACGGTCGAAGCTAATACATAGCGTTAGCCAAATATCATTCGACGCTATATTAACGTCGGCCAGACCTACTCTAAGCCGACACTACTAGCAAAATAGAACATCTGACGCTAGTTTATATCCGATGATATGTCGTTTGAAATAATTCTATTGTGTCGGATGGACCGTTGCTAAAGTCAACAAGTTAGTTAGCGTCGGAGTAGCCAACGCTACGGTCAACTAATAAAAGTAGACAATTAAATAAAAGTCAACTTTATTAATAATATAGCGTCGGGAAGGCTGACGCTACGGTCAACAATTGAAAAGTAAACAACAAAGAACAAATCAAATCAATGTAGTTAAATATGCCACCACAAAGATGATATAATTGATAATGCATAAAAAACACTTTAAGAAAGGTCTAATTCTTTCACCAGGTTCCATTACGCTTCATTATTATATACTTATATAATAAATCCCAGATATACATTAAACAAAGAAAATAAACCTTACCTTGTAAAACGAGGTAAAGAGCAACTCCAAATTTTGTATAAATGCCTAAACATAGGGTGCAAAAAAGCCAAGGTTAGACATCGCAAACAATTCAGAAAATTGGACTTCTTATTGAGATGATGAATATTGTTTGCTTATTTTTAAAAACCACATGGAATATTAACTCATGTAAATTGTTGTTTTTTTAGAGGAATGGCTGTGGAAGATCCTAATGTACCACATGGCCTAAATCTAGCAATTGAAGACTATCCTTTTGCAAATGATGGTCTTCTCATATGGGATGCAATTAAACGATGGGTCACAGAATATGTCAATCATTACCTTAGCACTTGCTTTTGCTAATCTATCAAATGTGACATATTTGTCTCCTGAGATGTTGAATATTTGCTTGCTGGCCTTATCATTTCCAAGAACATTCACAAAGGCTGTTGCCAAATCCTGTCATAATTGAACCATATTTTAGCCAAAATCACAAAATGCCATAAACTCATATACTGTCATATTTCTTTTATTTATGTCATAAACAACATCATAGTCCTTTCTGTCTCCTTTCAAATAGAAGATCTATATGAAATTAAAAATATTACATTACACTAGAATGAATGGTCATGTATGATGGTAACAACTAACAAAGATGAAAAATGTCACAGCATGCCTATTTGCCTAATAGATAGGTAATAGTCCAATGTTTGTATTTACAATTAGTATACCTTGGAAGAGAAATCAATGTTTGATTCACCTGACAAATAATAAGGGGTCAGTTTATCCCACATAAATAGTTAAATCAACTAATAAGTTAATAGCCATAAAATATAAATATAACATTTTTTTGTAATAAAAGATTTAAAGAAATTAATTTTTTAATATTTCACAAATATGTATCAAAAGTCATCAAATGTATCTATATAAATCAAGTAGCAACTCACCTTAGAACAATTAGATCAAAATAAAAATAACAATAAAATGTATGCAAGTTATGCATGCTCCTAAAAGTATATGATCCGAATATAACCAAGCACTAAGGCGTCCACACATAAGCCACCCATGCCAACAAGGGAAAAAGCTCTTCCCTTTGGCGCTTTACTTCCTAGCAACACGTTCTAAGCCCCACAAATCAAAGAACAAGACAAAGGTCCAAACTTTACTTGAGATGGTATTAAAAGAAGAAAAAATTTTGTAATTCGACTTGGAGATAATAATCATGATAATGATGGTGTGATAAAAGGAAGGAGACTATGTTTCTCTCTTTTTTTCTTTCTTTTGTTTGTGAAGGAATTTGGGAACTTAGGAGAAAACAAAAATAGGTATGAGAATAGAATAGAAGGTGTGTAGACTACCTTTTAATTTTTTTTTTTGCTAATAGTTACGAGTCCAAAAATTGTTTAGAATTATTTTTGTAGAGAATTAAAATAAAATTATAATATTGGTTTAAGAGAGAGGGAGACGTGTGATATAACAAAGAAGGATGGTCTTTTTTTTGTCCTCTCTTAATTGCACAAAAAAGATAAGACACTAATTCAATTTGTAACATTCCTTTCAAAAATGAAATAAAGGTGTTAAAAATGAGGGAATGTACATTATCTCCTCTCTTAATTTGTTGAGACAAGGACATAAAGTCTACATTATGTCAAGACAACACCATGAATTGTCATAAAATCTTGCCATGAAGGAGAGTAAAAGGAATGAGGTCACATTTTTTTTAATACTAAAGATGGATGTACCAAAAATATTTTCAAGGAAAAACACTCATAGATGAGAGCATGATCTCAATAACTCTACTATCTCCTAGGTCGAATACTTATTTGGTCCAAAATAATACTACAAACAATACAACTTATATAAATTTTAATTTAATTAAATAATTCAACTAATATTTTCATCAACTAAAATAAATCAAGCAAGACAAAAAGTATCACCGTAGATCACGCATAACAAAGTAAAACCAACACATCAATATCTTGATTATCGAAACTAATCAAATAAACAAAATACGCAATAGTCCATTTAGGAAACAATTAAATTTGTAATTGTGAGTCATCCTCATGTAATTGTCACGCCAAAACATTTAAATAAAAATAAATGTTATAATTATTCAGGTAAAATACAGGGTTATAAAATTTAATTTAATTTCTATATACATAGAATAAATTTTAATTAAATAATAAATCATGACAATTACTAAAAAGACACATATATATAATATATATGAAAAATTTTGGGATGTTACAATATTTACCTCTTTAAAAATAATTTCGTCCTCGAAACTAAGAGAAAAAACAAATAGACAAATTACATTCACGTATTGGCACATTACTTAAAACATCAAGTATAATTCTTTTGAGTTCCCATTAGCGTCACCAAAATTTCTTGATTAACAACAATACGACTAAAATATAAAAACTTGAGTTGTATAAACGTTACGTGTTAAACTCATGAACTAGTAAAGCAAACCAAGGATCCTAGAAAGAAAAACAAAAGAGTCAAAACTAAGAATGTCATTTATTAAAATAGGACAAATTTAGAATTTTATGTTTATAAAGATAAGGTAAAATTTTAAAAGTAGAACAAGAGCGATAGCATCCTCCTAATGATTTTCATAAAAGTCATTAAATTGATTTAATTGTTTTTTTATTATACAATAGAATTTGACAATGCAATACTAATACGCAAAATGTGTTGGTAATAATAATAATAATAATAATAATAATAATAATAATAATAATAATAATAATAATAATAATAATAATAATAATAATAATAATAATAATAATAAAT
>JBBPBQ010000001.1:36637479-36669353 GCA_037974755.1 Cicer yamashitae | reverse complement strand
TAATTTAGGTAATTAGACAAAATTCATTTTATAGAAATAAAAATATTCAATGATTGTTGACAAGGGAAAATCTTTCTAAGTCCATTTTTTTTTGTAACTTTTAACATAAAATAATATGGAAATGTTAACAAATAATAATAATAATATTTATTGTAAATTAATTACAACAACATATTATCTTAACTCTTAGTCTTACGGTGTGTAAACAACATCCAAAAAATAAGAAAAACATTGTATATGTATATAAATTCGAAAAGAAAACGTAGCTACATTAAATTTGGTTTAAGAAAATTAATTTAAGAAATAAAATCAAACTCATATTAATTTATTAAGTACTTTTGGAATATCAAAAAATATCTTAACTAAGTAAATTAAAAGGAAAATTCATTTGTAACACTAATAACCACTTCTAATTAAATGATAGTCTCTTTAAAACATTTGCAATTTAAGCCAACTGAAATTTTCTGGTTTCATAAAAATAAGGTAAAAGAGACAATGATAACAACAATAACATGTAGTACTATATTTTATAACATAATAATACTCATTTGTATCAAGTAGAAGATGAAATTATTTCGTAATATTCATGATTATTATTAACAAGATTAATTAATGCAAGTAATAGCTAGATCACAAAACATTTAGCGTGAGCACAAAGGAGAGAATCTAAGATTATTAAAACAAAATAATCATACGATGAACAAGTAGGAAAATTCATAAAAAGTATAGTAAAATCTATCAACTTAAATAGAAGATTTCTAAATAATATAAAAAGACAATGCCAAGAAAAGCATGCAAGTAGACATAGAGATTTCATATTTGAAAACAACTAAATACACAATAAAATATCACCATTAAGCCAAATATTTAAGGCATATATTTAATCACAAAAGATCAAGGAGGTTACGCAATTAATGACACATAATAGGAATTTAAGTATTTAATAAAATCCAATAATTAGAAAACCAAACAATTGACATAATTAATGGCACATAATAGGAATTTAAAAAATTAGTAAAATCCAATAGTTAGAAAAACAAACAATTAACACAAGCAACGTTAAAATATATGCGACATACACGAAGCATCCCACCTCAAAGTCCGAGAATTATTGCTCTGATACCACAATTTAACGCCCCAGATTTTGATCCAAAGCATTACCCTAAAATATTTGTTTTCTTTTAAAAACGACTATAATTTTGTTTTTCTTAGAAGTGGTTCATCATGTAATAAATAAAAGATGCCCCTGAAAATGATTTGATATATTTTTTTTGTAAAAGAACGTAATGCAATTTACTAAAATATTAATTATTTACAAATTTAAACTTCCAATTGTTAGGTCATTTACGCTCTAAAATAAATTAAATTCTCTTTAGATGAAATTCAAGAGAAACAAGGTTGACTGAAATTAACTATGATTCAATTATTTTCTAATGAAAGAAAACAACATTTCTATTTAAACTTAACGATGAAAAGTAATAAACTTTAAAATGTACTATATCGGTTTTATTAACACAAAACATTGTTTTAAAGTAAAAGTCTCCTTTTCCACACGAGTGCACTAAGCCAACATCATCCACCCAACTCTTTAAGATCATTAGTACATAAATGTTGGTGTAAAGGGTCCGTTCATCCCACATAAAAATTTAAACCAAATAATAAGTTAATAGCCATAAAATATAAATATAACATCTTTTTGTAATAAAAGATTTAAAGAAATTGATTTTTTAATAGTTCACAAAGATGTATCAAAAATCATAAAATGTATTTAAATAAATCAAGTAGCAACTCACCTTAGAACAATTAATTAGATCAAAATAAAAATAACAATAAAATGTATGCAAGTTATGCATGCTCCTAAAAGTATATCATCCGAATATAACCAGCCACTAAGGCGTCCACAAAGATGCATATGATATGTCATGAAATGATAATGATGCTCAAAAGGTACATGTCACCATCCACTTAGGTAACCACAAAGAGAACAATGTTCAACACACAAATAATCAACCACTTAGACAACCACAAATAACAATATTCAAAACACAAATCACCAGCCACTTAGGCAACCACAAAGGTAATATATTCAAGGTTAAATTTTAATCACATATGACATCAAAGTTTTATTCTCATGGAAGCTTAAAATCAAGAATAAGTAATTTTGCTATCCCAAATATAGAACACATAAATACATGAATAAATGTCTTAGAGTAAACACTTTCATTTTATAAACCATAACGTCAGCTTAGATACATGTTATTGATAGACATTAAAACTCAAATAACCATGAACACATATAAATATAAACTTTATTTCTTATACTATAAAATTTCTCTTATTTTTAGTCATTTAGGAATTAAACTCAAAGTTTACCACTAAACACAAAACAATAATTAACTTAATAATGTTATCATAATTAAAAGTTAAAACTTTTTATCAATTCCCTCAAGACTCATATAGTATTCATAAAAATAAAAACATTGAAATGAAATAGTACAAAAATCAAAACTTTAAATTAAATACACCCTAAGAAACATACTACTCATGAGATCATAATAAAAATCTTAACTTTATAATTAAGTACACCGAAACAACACAAAAATTGCAATTTTACATCAAATATATGACAACAAGCAAATTACTCATGTTATAATAATAAAAATTGAAATTTTATAATTAAGTTCATCAAGGCAAACATATTACTCTAAAAAAAAATCAAAACATTATAGTTAAATTCTTTACGACAAACATAAAATCAACATTTTTCTTTTAAGACATCAAGACATCATATCAATATCTTACAAACCATTAATTTAATATCTAACCTAACCTTGCATGGAGAAAAGCCCTTACTTGGGGCGCTTTATTTCTTAGCAACACGTTCTAAGCCCCACGAATCAAAGAACAAGACAAAGGTCGAAACTTTACTTGAGATGGTATTAAAAGAAGAAAGAAATTGTAATTCAACTTGGAGATAATAATGATGGTGTGAGTAAAAGAAAGGAGACTACGTTTCTCTCTCTTTTTTTTTTCTTTCTTTTGTTTGTGATGAAATTTGGAAACTCAGGAGAAAACAAAAATAGGTATGGGAATAGAATAGGAAGGTGCGTAGACTACCTTTTAATTTTTTTTTTGCTAAAAGTTATGACACCAAAAATTGCCTAGAATTCTTTTTTTAGAGAATTAAAATAAAATAATAATCTTGGTTTAAGAAAGAGGGAGACATGTGATATAACAAAGGAGGATATTCTTTTGTTTTTGTCCTCTCTTAATTCCACAAAAAAGATAAGACCCATAATTCAATTTGTAACCTTCCTTTCAAAAATGAACTAAAGGTGTTAAGAACGAGGGAATGTACATTATCTCATCTCTTAATTGGTTGAGACAAGGACATAAAGTCTACATTATGTCAAGAAAACACCATGAATTGTCATAAACTCTATCCATGAAGGAGAGTAAAAGGAATGAGGTAAGTCACTTTTTTTTTTATACTAAACATGGATGAACCAAAAATATTTTCAAGCAAGAACATTCATAGATGAGAGCCTGTTCTCAATAACTCTACTATCTCCTAGGTCGAATACTTATTTGGTCCAAAATAATACTACAAACAATACAACTTATATAAATTCTAATTTAATTAAATAATTCAACTAATATTTTCGTCAACTAAAATAAATCAAGCAAGACAAAATATCACGTAGGTCACACATAACAAAATAAAACCTACACATCAATTTCTTGATTATCGAAACTAATCAAATAAACAAAATACGCAATAGTCCATTTAAGAAACAATCATGCCATAAGTTGTACTCATGTAATTGTCACACCAAAACAATTAAATAAAAATAAATATTATAATTATTCAGGTAAAATACAGGGTGATAAAATTTAATTTTATTTCTTTATACATAGAATAAATTATTAATTAAATAATAAATTATGAGAATTACTAAAAAAAACACATATATAATATATATGAAAATATTGGGATGTTACAATAAACAAAATAAAAAGATTTGGATCTAACAAAATAGTCATGCGGTTGCAATGCCGCGAACTAAACTTCAAATTCTAATTGTAAACTTATTTAGTTATTTACATTACCTAAAATATGTTTAGTTTAATTTCTTTGTGTATATTTACTTGCAAAATGTTTAGCTCATTTTTCTTATACTACACCAAAAGAAATTGATATTTGTTAAATACAAAGTATTAACGTGTTATTTTTATTAAAAATGTTGTTTCAAAGTAAATAAAATAATTTATTATTTCATACAAAATGTTTAATATCTTATCAATAAAATTTTATTTGTCCAAAAATCTATAAAATTTTACTCACAAATCTCTTATTGATATATCATAAATAGAAATATCATGTGTGTATATATTTTAATTTTAGGTTATATTTAGAGGTGGCAAAATAGATGGATTGGATGAATATGAATTTGATTAATCCATTTAAGATTCCACCATAAAAGCCTCTTAAAAAAAAATCTAATCCAATCTTCCAATTAAAAATAAAAACCATCTAATTCATTTATTATCACATTTTAATGGATGGATATTCATCCAATCCACATAATAATTTTTTAATTGTAACAAAATAATTGTCTAGATACATCAACATTTCAACTATCATTTTTGTTTATATCAAATTATTTAGATACATCAACTTTGCAGCTATCGTTTTTGTTTATATTTCATTCTAAAGTAGTATCTCTTCATGCATTTGGCCAATTATTAAATCGTACACATCTCAGTTCGATTAACCATAATGTTTCTTGAATTCTTCAAGATTGTTCTTGTGACACCCTAAACCCCAAAATAATATATAATAATTTATACAAGAATTTTTTAAACTTTAATTCGCAGCGGATAAAGAAAATAAGTTTTTAAGGAAATAAAACTTTTATAACTAATTTAGGATATCACATTTCTCAAAATTCAAAAGGACCACTTTAAACTTTTTCCTCTTATAAAACAATGCAATCTCCATAAACTTTCTTTAACTATAATTTCTTAATTACAAAAGTTTACTAGTACTTATAAGTTTTTCATACAAAAAGTTGTTTCTAATTAAATAAACAAAAATCCAACTTATGACTCTCATTCCCGAAATCACCTATCAAAGTGGGACTTCTCCCAAACTTGAACTTCAAGACTCATTAACCTGTAATAACTGCGAAGCAAACGCATGGCCAAGTCAGTCAAACACAAACAACGAACGAGGTAAGTTTCGAAATCATGTTGATATTATAATATAAGTATGAAGAACACGCAAACAATCATAATAGGCTGTATCATAATCACATTACGATATATCAAAGTATTCAAGCAAATAGTACCAGATTATAACATCAAAGCCACTCAAGTAAAATAATTATCTCATTATAATATGCATCAAATCATTTAAGAGAAACTATTATTACTTTTGAAACAAATCAATCACAACAAAAAAATCACAAGGAAATGCAATGCTATGCATGAGCTTAGACTCTACTTCACAATGTGGTACCATTTTAACTCTGAAGTACTTGGTTAGGAGGCTTGATACTATGCCACCATCTCTGTGGACGGACAATTCCAATTGGGCCTGTCCTCATAGATACCCTCAACTCAACCCGAGACACATATACGCGACAGTCGAGGTAAACGTGTGTTGCGTGGTAGCTCCCAACATTTGGAGTGCTACCTCCAAGTCACCTAGGAATTCCCCACCCAAATACCTCCAAGGTCTAACAATCTTGCCATAAGGCTCAACAGTAGACCGCCACGATCAAGCTCAATTCAGTTGTACTTCCCCAAAATCACTAGGCTTGTTAGGCCTATATAATGACAAAATAATCTCCACTTCACATATCCTCAATATTTATTTTCTCCACTCATTAGCCTAGACTACTCCGTTAAGAGAATCATCTTTAGCACAAGTTGGAATCGTCACTATTTAATCAATTATGGGGTACTTCAATATTCCCATCACAATTTTATAACATCATTAATCATACATAATCATGATCATCATATAAACCCATCACAAATTTGTTACATCAGTATCATCAATCAAACATCACCATTATCATCACATAAACATATGTCATACAATGCATCCATCTTTTATTATCACATCACATAAATTCATCCAATCAAACATATGCACAGAATTTCATTCAACATCCAACATCACAACAATATCAAATACCACACAATTATCGAAAATTAAATCAATCAACACCTTATAAACATTTCTATTTAACATTTTGATCTCACAATCCTCATATTTTCATATTAATTAATTTATCTCTCAAAGGGCTACTGCAGTGCGTAGCGAGCTCTGGATGAATTATTGGGAAATACGGTTTTCCCGTTCACCTCACAGTATCTTATACTCATGAATTCAAACACTTTCTCACCCCTTACCTTATTAAGACGCTTTCTTAAACACATAAATCAATGGAAATTTTCAATAGCAACTGCAGATCGACAACGTACACGAGCGAATCCGAATAAACGGCGAGTTCACAAAATCATTGAGACGTGACTGATAAATTATGAGGAGCATAAAAATAAATGTTAAATAATTAATAATAATTTTAGAAACAAATACGGAGTGAAAATGACGAGAAAAAAACTGCAGAAAAAGTCTCACCGACTTTTCAGAGCGCCGGAAGGGTCCGACGTCAACTTCACCGAAAAATGCAAATGAGTAGTGTTTCTTGAAGGTTTCGACGAGAGGAATCCAAAAATGATGCCAGTTTTTGAGACGACAAACGTGGTGATTAGAGTCAGCCAAAAACAGATCGTCAAAGGAAAGAAATGTAGCTGTTTCTGATTAAACGAAGCCATGATCGATAAAATTGATGCCAAAAATGGATTCAATGGCCGATTTTGTGTGGGATAGAGGTTGGGATCGTTTCAAAATGGCAAGGAATTGGTGGGGATGAATTTGAGACAAAAAGAGTTTCTTTGATGGTTGCTTTCCTGCTAAAGAAGAGGAAGTCTTCAAGTGCAGATGGAGTGGTGCATGTAGCAGATGTACATGTGCATGTGTAAAACAGACTGTAAGGCCCAACACAGGGGAGTCCAGTCTATGTTTGATGCAGGAATAGAGGTGTAATGGGCAATTCGCAGGTGTAGGAAAGAAAAGCCCAATTCAGTAACAGTTATAGTCCAAATTAATATGCAGAAGTAGAAAATAAAGGTGTAAATAGTTGTTTGGTCCAAAATGTATTTTCTACTATTTCTAAAAGTCTTTAATAAACAAATAATTTATTTTACGCATCCCCACTAGAAACTTTTTCTCCAAAATATTCATTTTAACATAATATTATTCTTCCTTAACATAAAGAAATACATATAATTTTAACCACTAAATCAAATATCTAAAAATCATCACATCATAGCAAACACACATATAAAGAAAATTAATCATAATATTTATTAATATTTATCGTAAATACTTTAAATATCAAATTAGCTCGGTAAAATAGTATTTTAATTAATTAAATAGTCTACTATAAAATTTGGGGTGTTACAATTCTCCCCTCGTTAAAGAAATTTCGTCATCGAAATTTGTGGTGGACCATACGTGAACTAATATCTAGCTGACCATTCTCAAGATTCAAACTTAGCCCCCAAGGATATAATAAACATATTTATGGCATTAACATCTCATTTAAGCATAACATGTCAAGAATCCTAGCATGATAAGCTAACATGACACAACAAATTAATTAAACACATCAAATTCAACAACTCAAATACGAAAGAAATATCATGATTAATCATTATCGTTGATAGATAAAACTAAGCATGTTAATTTAGTCAACAATAACTTACTACATTTAGTTGAATCAAATAGCACATATATCGGATACGCTTTCAAGCTCAACTAACTTCTCAAACAATATTCTACTAGTTTTACTCTCCTTAAAGAACGTCTTAATAACAATTACTCAACAAATTTCACAAAAGTTAAACAGATAGAGAAACATTTAAAATATTTCACACCTTCAAAAACAACAAACAGAAACGCATATAACAATTCAATGACATGCAGTCACTTAAATTTTTTATTTTTAAAGAAAACTTATATGTATAATTGTAGTGGAGTAAGACAAATATTTTCACATATAGTTTCAAACATACTCAAAGTATAAATTAATCTCCAAGTCTTATACACAAAATTCATTCATAGAACTGATACAATAGTTCTAGGTCCTTATCAAATGAGATAATATAGAACAAATAAGATACTAACACAATGCACTTATTTATTTTAAGCAAGTTACTTAGAAGCTTGTAGTATCCTTACTAGAACATTTAATTTTAACACATATACATGCATTACAACTTATGTTACAAAATTCAAAATAATCTTCAATATTCGATAATGATACTATATAAGATTTATAATCAGTAGCTTTATGACAACACATTTTATAAATAATAAAAAGAAAGAAAAAATTAAGAACTCATCAATAGACATACTAGCTCACAACACATACACTTAAACAATATAATTACTCAAATGGCATAAGAGATTAACACCCTTTTCATCTATTTCAGAAATAAAATAAACAATTTTTTGTCATAATATTAATGAGTTATTGTCGCCTCTTTTATTGACGATGAGTCATCGGGGTAGCTAGTCCCTCCTACTCATGGAGTCAATTACTTAGGGTAACTATAACTGTAGTCATTCAAACTCAAACACAGGTAATTAAAAGGCTCTTTAACATGGTTCAAAAGTATGAAGGCAGTGCCACAACTTCTACTTCTTACGTCAAGTTAAAAACTCTCTTAATTGTATATCCACAATAATTTATTTGTAACTTACAAATAGTAACAACGATACTTACATCAATATATAATCAATAATCCGATTGAAGAAATATAGAACTATTTAACTTTTAGATGCTCTTCACCACTCTAACTCTATACACTAATTCCCAACAATTAGAACACTTGAAACACAAACAATTTCATATTTACATAATCATATAACATTCACATTACTAATCCAAAAATTAGCCCCAAGATTTTACGTTCATCTCATAACTCAAATGGAGCCACGATCGATAAAATTGATGCCAAAAATAGATTCATTGGCCAATTTTGTGTGGGATAGAGGTTGGGATCCTTTCAAAATGGCAAGGAATTGGTGGGGATGAATTTGAGACAAAAAGGTTTCTTTGATGGCTGCGCGTGTTTTCTTGCTGAAGAAGAGGAAGTCTCAAGTGCAGATGGAAGGGTGCAGGTAGTAGATGTACATGTGCATGAGTAAAACAGGCTGTAAGGCCCAACACTGGGGAGTCTAGTCTGTGTTTGATGCAGGAATAGAGGTGAAATGAGCAATTCGCAGGTGTAGGAAAGAAAAACCCAATTCAGTAACAATAATAGTCCAAATTAATATGTAGAAGTAGAAAATAAGGGTGTAAATAGTTGTTTGGTCCAAAATGTATTTTCTACTATTTCTAAAAAATTTAATAAGCAAATAATTTATTCTACGCATCCCCACTAGAAACTTTTTCTCCAAATATTCATTTTAACATAATATTATTTTTCCTTAACATAAAGAAATAAATAAATAAATATAATTTTAACCACTAAATCAAATATCTAAAAATCATCACATCATAGCAAACACATATATAAAGAAAATTCATCATAATATTTATTAACATTTATTGTAAACACTTTAAATATCAAATTAGTTCGATAAAATAGTATTTTAATTAATTAAATGGTCTACTATAAAATTTGGGGTGTTACACTTCTAACATTAATTTTTGGAAGGATAGTTCGTGGTCCTATCCGATTATTAACTTAAAGGAAAAGATAACAAGGCACTTGTTAAGAATCCTAATGTAGAAGAAAAATAATGTTGGAAGTTGTGCAATTCATACTTTGAAATTATAAACCCCCTATCTTCAAGAAGAAAACACCCCTCAACTTCTAATAAGATAAAACCTAGAGATTATACTGTTGAAACCAAGATCATTTTATACTTAGAGTTTTTATGATAACAAAAGTATTTTATGAGAACAATATATTTGAGTTCAAAGAGTATGTAAAAAGATATGGTCAAGATTTGTAGAAGATTTGATCAAGATTTATCTACAACAAAATATGAACAGAATCAATCTGAAGTATTTACAAACGCAATCTAAACAAAATACAAACATAATCAATCTGAAGAATTTACAATCTCAATCTAAACAAAAAGGAACAAAATCAATTTGAAGAATTTACAAACGCAATATGAACAAAATACAATTTAGTATTAAACAAGAAAATCATTGAAAAGCTGAAAAGAGTAGAATAACTCAAGCTCAAAATTCCAAATTCATCTTAAAGTTCAAAGAGAGAAACACTTGTTCAGGTTAGAAATAATTTATGGGTGTCCTTTTCTTAGAGTGTGAGAGTTACTATTATTATTAGCTTTGTTATAAGCACACACTTAAAGTTCAAATATTTTGTATCCAAACCGATAGTGGTTTAGTTCTTTCTTCAATCTGGGGTTGTCAGGTTGTTAGGAGAAGACTTGGCTTGTAGGGTCAAGGTGG
Organism: Cicer yamashitae; assembly: GCA_037974755.1. NCBI lineage: Eukaryota > Viridiplantae > Streptophyta > Magnoliopsida > Fabales > Fabaceae > Cicer > Cicer yamashitae. Next base: position 36,658,782 of record JBBPBQ010000001.1, on the reverse strand, counting down.
TTAGTTCCTCAAAAGTCTAGGGTTGTCAAACTATTTGGGAAGATTGGCTTGGAGGGTCAGGTGCTTTGTAATTCATGGTATTTGAGTTAGTTGATTAAAGCCTTTAGAATGAGGGGACTGGATGTAGCCAAATTAGTGGTGAACCAGGATAAATCTATGTGTCAAATTATTTATGCTCTCATTGCTTGCTGCCTCTGAATCTGATTGCTTTGTATCTAAGTAATTCATAAAACCCAACCAATCTTCATTAAATTAGCAAAAATTTATCAACTTTGGTAAACACAATTCAACCCCCCTTCTCGTGTTTGCACCTTCAATTGGCATCAGAGCTCGGTCTCAAAGCACTTTACACTATTTGAGGAAAGACCCAAGGGTTCAACATGTCTGGATTTAGTGAATCAGCAGATGAAGAAATTAAGGTATTTTCTGAATTTACTCGATTTGATTTAATTACTGCTATAAATGATTTTTTAAATAAGAATCACAAATTTTCGTTTAAATTGAAAACACTTAGGAAAGAAAATACAAATCTAACTGAAAAATTTATTGCTTTAAAAAATCAAAGTGTTGAATTTAAAACAGAAAATGCAACTCTAAAAACTAATATTACTGAACTTAAAATAGAAACCGCATCTCTGAAAACTGATATTATTGAACTTAAAATAGAAAATGCAACTCTGAAAACTGATATTACTAAACTTAAAATAAAGAATGCAAATCCTAAAACTGATATTGCTGAACTTAAGGTTGAAAATCTTACTCTAAAAAGTAATTATAGTTCAACATCAATTGAAAATACCAGATGTAACTCTGATAAGCATGAAGAAGTATTTCAAGATTTTCTTGACAATGGTACGGAAAAAAGCAAGTATGTACCTATGATTTATGATGTTAGTAGGAATGGTAAAAGAGGAACATGATTTCAAGAAAAAGTAACTAAACCTAAGTTTGTTCCCTCAGATGATTTATGTATTATTTACTATAAGAAAGGTCACACTCAAATATCTTGCCCTATGCTAACCACATGGAAAGACAAGAAACCTTTAAGAAATAACAAACTAGGACCCAACCAGATTTGGGTACCCAAGGATAAAATTGTTTATGTTGCAAATGTTCTAAGCAACCAAATTGAAACACCAGTCACGGTACCTAGTCAATGGATGCTTGCAATATATGAAGGGAAAAAGGTCTATGTTCCAAGACTTAACAAACAGAAGCCAACTGACTCTGGTGGAAGAAGGACTAGTCAGCTTTATACCTATCACAACCAGAACCATATGATGAACTAGAAATATCAGAAAAATCTGGAGTATCAACATAATCAAAACTGGCAGAGAAATCACACATATCAACAGAACTGGAACTACCAGAAGAATTAGAATTACAATCAATTCCAAAATAACCAGAGGAACATAGTACACAACAGAAACAGAAGTGTCAGATTAAAAATCAGAATCAAGAGACTTCTTTGAACACTCCAATGAAAATCATCAAGATTATAAACCTAGATGGGAACTCAAATCCCTTCTTCTAGATCCTCTAATCAGAGAATATGCAAGTTCAGAATCTGAAAACCAGAAAAGAAGAAATAAGAGGGTTTTCAGGGTGCAACTGAAATTGTTGATATATAGGTAATATTTTTCTTTAAATTTAATTATTGTCTTATATTATGTTTACTGTGATAACAAAAAGCTTGATCTTAAAAATCAAAGCTAGATAAGTATTTTGTAGGTTCTAAAAAATTTAGAGGAACAGGGAGATCCACAGAATCTGAACACTTCAACAGAAGTAGCACACAAGTTTGGTTTTCAAAAACAAGCAGAAACCACCAGAAACAAAACCGATGTTTTGGCTATATTGATTTCATTCTTCAATTATCTGATTTTTATTATGTTATATGACAAACAACTTGACCTTAAAAAGTCAAAGAAAGTTAAGGATATTGTAGGTATACCGGAACTAGAGGAAGCTGATGCAGACAAACTAGAAGAACCTGAAAAATCAAAGGATGCAAGCAATTCCGATGATGACAAATCTTTAGAGGATGAATCTAATCAAGTTTGAAACAATCAAGATAAGTTAGAAGGAAGATTTGGATGGAAGTACAAGTCATCTCATCTCATTGGAAGTGCAAGTGATCCTTTGAGGATCAGATCATCATTAAAAGATACCACTTTGTTTGCCTCACTTTCATCAACTGAGCCTACCACTGTTGATGAAGCATTGGCTGATGATGGATGGATTCTTGCAATGCAAGAAGAGTTAAATGAATTTAAGAGGAATGATGTTTGGGATCTAGTACCTAGACCAAAGAAGAACATTATTGGAACCAGGTAGGTTTTTAGAAACAAGCTAAATGAAAAAGGTGAAGTGGTCAGAAAAAAGGCAAGACTTGTCGCACAAGGCAACAATCAACAAGAGGGCATTGATTATAGTGAGACATTTACTCCAGTAGCCAGGTTAGAAGCTATTCGTATCCTACTTTCTTTTGCTGCAAATAATAACATTACATTACTTCAAATGGATGTTAAAAGTGCTTTTCCAAATGGTTATATAAGTGAAGAAGTCTATGTTAAACAACCCCCAGGTTTTGATAGTGCTGAATTTCCAAATCATGTTTTTAAACTTAGGAAATCTATGTATGATCTAAAATAAGCACCTAGGGCATGGTATGAAAAACTTAGTAACTGGTTGCTTAAAAATAAATTTGAAAGAGGACAAGTAGATAATACAATTTTTAGAAAATCAATAGGAGATGACATTCTTATTGTTCAAATTTATGTTGATGACATTATTTTTGGATCTACTAATGGCACTCTTTGCCAAGAATTTTCTAAATTGATGGAACTTGAATTTCAAATGAGTATTATGGGAGAACTTAAGTTCTTCTTAGGGATATAAATTCAACAAAGTTATAAAGGTATATACATCCATCAAACTAAATATATAAAAGAGCTTATTAGGAAGTTTAAGATGAGTGATTGCAAACCTATGGCTACACCAATGCACCCTACTTGTTCACTTGAAAAAGATGATTCAGACGAAAAAGTTGACCAAAAAACCTATAAAGGAATGATAGTATCTCTACTTTACCTTACCGCTTCTTGACCTGATATCATGTTTAGTTTATGTGTATGTGCAAGGTTTCAAGCTGGTCCTAGGGAATCACATTTAACTACTGTTAAGAGAATCCTTAGATACCTAAAAGGCACTACCAACCTTACCTTGTTCTACAAGAAATCTTCTAAGTACAAACTGAGTGGATACTGTGATTCTGATTATGCTGGAGATAAACTTGAGAGAAAGAGCACTAGTTGCAACTGTACTTTTCTATGTGACAATTTAATATCTTGGTCAAGTAAGAGATAAAACACCATTGCAATGTCAACAGAAGAGGTCGAGTACATTTTAGCAGCTGGCTGTAGTTGTCAACTACTTTGGATGAAGCATCAACTTGAAGACTACAAAATCCTAGAATCCCACATTCCCATCTATTGTGATAACACCTCTGCCATTTGTCTAACCAAAAACCCTATCTTAAATTCTAGAGCTAAACACATAGAGATCAAACACCACTTCATTAGGGACTTTGTTCAAAAAAGGGGTACTAAACATTCAGTTTGTAGACACTGAACACCAATTGGCTGACATATTCACCAAACCACTACATGAAGATAAGTTTGACTTCATCAAGAAAAACCTAAACCTTACCTTCATACCTGATTGATGTTGTGATAACTTCAAAGTAGTTTAGTTTTACATTAGTTTTTATATTTTCTTGTAATATGAAATTCATGTTATTCAAAAAAAAGCCTCATTTTCAAGTCTTTTTGTTTGATGACAAAAGGGGGAGAAAGATATTTGATAAAGTGGGGAGAAAATGATACTTAGACTTAAGGGGAGCCCTAAGTTAGAGGGAGTCAAAGAAATACAAAGAAAAGTTGTTATCAAAAATACAAGTTTTGTCATCATAAAAAAGGGGGATATTGTCGGAACCAAGTTCATTTTATATTTAGAGTTTTTATGATAACAAAAGTATTTTATGTGAACAATATATTTGACTTCAAATAGTATGAAAGAAGATATGGTCAAGTTTTGTAAAATATTTGAAGAAGATTTGATCAAAATTTATCTACAAAAAAATATGAACATAATCAATCTGAAGAATTTCCAAACGCAATCTGAACAAAATACGAATATAATCAATCTGAAGAATTTACTATCTCAATCTAAACAAAAAACTAACATAATCAATTTGAAGAATTTACAAATGCAATCTGAACAAAATACAATTAAGAATTAGACAAGGGCTAAATTGAAACCCAAATTTTAACTATAAATAGATACTCAAGGCTGAAGAAGAAAATCATCGAAAAGCAGAAAAGAGTAGAAGAACTCAAGCTCAAAATTTCAAATTCATCTTAGAGTTCAAAGAGAGAAACACTTGTTCAGGTTATAAATAATTTATGTGTGTTCTTTTCTTAGAGTGTGAGAGTTATTATTATTATCAGCTTTGTTAGAAGCAAACACTTAAAGTTCCAATATTTTGTATGCAACCTGATAATGGTTTAGTTTCTTCTTCAATCTGGGGTTGTCAAGTTGTTAGGAGAAGACATGGCTTGTAGGGTCAAGGTGGTCAGTTCCTCAAAAGTATGGGGTTGTCAGACTGTTTGGGAAGATTGGTTTGGAGGGTCAAGTGCTTTGTAATTCAAGGTATTTGAATTAGTGGATTAAAGCCTTCAGAATAAGGGCACTAGATGTTCATTTACGCTCTAAAATAAAATAAATTCTCTTTAGGTGAAATTTAAAAGAAACAAGGTTGACTGAAATTAACTACGATTCAATTATTTACTAGCGAAAGAAAACTCACTTCCGCATTTCTATTTAAAGTTAAGGATGAAAAGTAAATAACTTTAAAATGTACCACAACGGTTTTATTAATACAAAACGTTATTTTTAAGTAAAAGTCCCATTTTCCCACGCGTGTGCACCAAAAAAAACATCATTCATGCAACTCTCTGAGATCATTAGTACCTAAATGTTGGTGTAAGGGGACAATTCATCCCAAGGCAAAAATTAAACCAAATAATAAGTTAACAGCCATAAAATATGAATATAAAATGTTTTCGTAATAAAAGATTTTAAAAAAATTGATTCTTTAATAATTCACAAAGATGTATCAAAAGTCATAAAAAGCATCTAAATAAATCAAGTAGCAACTCACCTTAGAACAAGTAATTAGATCAAAATAAAAAGAACAATAAAATGTATGCAAGTTATGCATGCTCCTAAAAGTATATGATCCAGTTATAACCAGCCACTAAGGCATCCACACAGAAGTCAGCCATACCAATGGCAAAATTAAATCAGCCACTAAGGTGTCCACAAAGATGCATATGATATGTCATGAAACAATAATGATGCTCAAAAGGTACATATCACCATCCACTTAGGTAACCACAAAGAGAACAATGTTCAACACGTAATTCGTCAGCCATTTAGGCAACCACAAAGATAAAATATTCAATATTAAATTTTAATCACATATGACATCAAAGTTTTATTCTCATGGTTGCTTAAAATTAAGAATCGGTAATTTTTCTATCCTAAATATAGAACACATAAACACGTGAATAAATGTCTTAGAGTCACAACTTTCATTTTATAAACTATAACATCCAATAAGATACATGTTATTTTTAGACATTAAAACTCAAATAACGAAGAACACATACAAATATAAACTTTATTTCTTCTACTATAAAATTTCTCCCATTATTAGTTATTTAGACATACAAATCAAAGTTTACCGCTAAACGAACTACAATAATCAACTTAATCATGTTGTCAAAATTAAAAATTAAAACTTTTCATCAATTCCCTCAAGACTCACATTGTATTCATAAAAATCAAAACTTTGAAATGAAATAGCACAAAAATCGAAACTTTAAATTAAATACATCCTAACAAACATATTACTCATGAAATCATAATAAAGTCATAACTTTTTAATTAAGTACACCTAAACAACACAAAGATCGCAATCTTACATCAAATATATGACAACAAGCAAATTACTCATGTTATAATAATAGAAACTTAAATTTTATAATTAAGTTTATCAAGGCAAACATATTACTAAAAATAAATCAAAACATTAAATTCTTTAAGACAAACATAAAATCAACCTTTTTCTTTTAAGACATCAAGACATGATATCAATATCTTACAAACCATTAATTTAATATCTAGCCTAACCTTGCATGGGGAAAATCCCTTACCTTAGGCATTTTCTTTCTTAACAGCTCTAAATTCCCACCAGAAATAGCTCACGAGGCAAGATGAATTCAACACGGATAGATATTGGGATTTACGACTTAGAAAATTATTTTGGGAGTGTATGAATGATGAATAGGTGTGACAGCTAGAGGGCCTAATGGGAATTTATGAACAAAGAGGGAGGAGTCGTGAGATTGTTAAAATAAGGGGGATTTCAATAGCTATTTACGTTGCAATATTACCATTAATTTCTTGTCTAAAATTGAAGTGCACTTAATTCCAAAATTATGCTACCAATGGTTACTATTTCTTTAATTTTATTAGGTTGTTACAAAGCCAATTGAAATTATGTGTATTTATGTGTATGAGTTAATTAGGATTAATTAGTAGAGTTCATCATATATTGTTGGGTGTCACACCACCCCTTTTAATTAAACATATAAATTAGAGGGTGTCACATCACCCTTTTAATTTCTTTTCTAATAGTTACGAAACCAAATATTGAATAGAATTCTTTTTGTAGAGAATTAAAATAAAGTCATAATCTTGGTTTAAGAGGGAGGAATGCATGAGATATAATAAAGGAGAATAGTCTTTTTGTTGTCCTCTCTTAATGGCACAAAAGATAAAACTCATAATTAAATTTATAATCTTCATTTCAAAAATAAATTAAAGGCGTTAAGGAGGAGAGAGAAGTGGGTGCATGGTGTCAAGAATGAGGAAATGTACATTATCTCCTCTCTTAATTGGTTGAGACAAGGACATAAAGTCTACATTATGTCAAGACAACAGTATGAATTGTCATAAAATCTTGTCAAGAAGAAGAGTAAAAGGAATGAGTCAAGTTACTATTTTTTTTATACTAAAGATGGATGGACCAAAAATATTTTCAAAACACTTATACATGAGGGTTGGGTTTCACTAACTCTAGTATCTCCTAAAATGAATACTTATTTGGTCAAAAATAAAACTAACAAACAATATAACTTCTATAAATTCTAATTTAAATAAATAATTCAACTAATATTTTTATCAACTAAAATCAATCAAGCAAGACAAAAATATGACTGGAGGTTACACATAAAAAAATAAAACAAATATATCTAACACATCAATTTAATGATTATCGAAACTAATCAAATAAACAAAATACACAATAGTCCATTTAGGAAATAATCACATCATAAATCGTCCCCATGTAATTGTCACGCCAAAACAATTAAATAAAAATAAAGGTTATAATTATTTAGGTAAAATTGAGGGTGATGCAATTTTATTAAATTTATTTACACATAGAATAATTATTAATTAAATAATAAATCATGACAATTACTAAAAAGACACACACACACACACACACACACACACAATTGGAGTGTTAAAGAACTGATATGAGTATTTATGAGTGGATTGGACTTGTTCATCATGGGAACATTCTTTCATAACCATTGAGAATGTTATCTTCTAAATGAGAGGAGAAATCATTTGTTGACGCAATACTTCCTACAATTTCTCTTGGTGTTGCTCATGTTGTGTCTTGTCCATCAAGTATTACTTAGATACTTTAGTATAAATATGAATGTATTGGACACTTTCTTCATGAAAATGCTATCTTGAAGATGCAATAATCATTCTCTTGAAGGATTGATATATGATATATTCCTTTTGAGATTCTTTCATTATTGAGTAGATAGTTATGCACTTGTTGGCTATGCTAACTTGGAACTAATGTATTTTATTAAAATAGGAATATGTAAAATGGGTTATAAGGGAGTTGTCCTAGGGTCAAAGTAGAGAAATCCCACTCTTTTCCCTGACTTAAGTCATTCCCAAGCCTGGAAAAATCATCTCATTCTTTCCTTTTCATTTCCGTAAACTGGGAGAACATCCCCAAACTGTACTGTTCATCATCTTCCTCAACTCCTCCATTTCTCTTTTTTTTCTTCAAAATATCCAAAAACATTAGTTTACTATACTACATAAGACTGACCTTGACCCACTACATGTGCAGGTTCAGTCTAGTACTTTCAATAATCGACCAAATCACATTGAAGAGAAGATAAGCAACGACAAGGAAAATCGCCAAAACAATTGGAGCAAGATGCGAAGACTAAAGAGTTAAAGAGGTGGGAAAGTAGATAACTACTCCAAAACAACTAAAATCTAAAGGGAGAACTTCCATAGAAAACTATGAGTTTTGTTGCATTAACTTCTTTTAGCATGAGGGTTATGTGAATTCATTCACTGAAACTCTTTCAGATCACTGCCATTGAGGAAGCAAATGATTTGAATACTCTTAAGCTAGAAGAATTAATCATCTCTCTCAGATCACATGAAATTGAGCTTCAATAAGATGAGCCCAAGAAGAAGAATAAGACTCTGGCCTTGAAATCCAAGCAGAAGAAGGTTCTAAAGGTAATATTAGAATTAGAGGATAGTGATTCAGATGATTAGAATCTGAACTCAAAGGAAGAGGAGATTGCCTTCATATCCAAAAGAATTTAGAGGATGTGGCACATTAAGAGGAACTCTTTCCTTTAGAAAGATTCTAAGCAGTCCTATAGAGGAAGGAATGAAAATTTTGACAAGAAAAGCATTATCTGCTAGGGATGCAATGAACCTGGACATATCAAGTCAGACTGTCCAAATCTGGAGAAAGGGAAACATGAGAGGAAAGATTCCAGACCCAAGAAGAAGAGTCTGATGGCTACATGGGATGATTCTGATGAATCCTCTAATGATGAACAAGCAGATTTGGCTCTGATGGGTCATACAAACTCCGCCTCTAGATCCAACACAGATTCTAGCTCTTGAAGTCAATGAACAGATGAAGAAATTGAGGTATTTTCTGACTTTACTCGATCTGATTTAATTATGCTATAAATGATTTTTTAAGAAAGAATCACAAATTGTCTTTAAAACTGAAAACACTTACAAAAGAAAATGCAAACCTAACTGAAAAAGTTAATGTGTTAAAGAATCAAAGTGTTGAATTTAAAACAGCAAATACAACTCTGAAAACTGATATTACTAAACTTAAAACAGAAAATGCAACTCTAAAAACTAATATTGCTAAACTTAAGGCCTAAAATCTAACTCTAAAAAATATCCATAGTTCAACATCAATTGAAAATACCACATGTAACTCTGATAAGCATGAATAAGTATTTCAAGACTTTCTTGCTAATGGTATGGAAATAAGCAAATATACTTCTATGATTTATGGAGTTAGTAGAAATGGTAAAAATGGTATAGGATTTGAAGAAACTATAATTGAACATAAACATATTCCCTTTGATATCTTGTGTACTGTTTGCTCTAAGAAAGGTCAATCAAAATTATCTTGTCCTATGTTAAATACAAGGAAAGACAAGAAACCTTTCAAGACTAACAAACCAGGACCTAACCAAATTTGGGTACCTAATAAAAAAATTGTCTATGTTGCAGACATCCCTAGCAATCAAGTTAAAACACCAACCATGGTACCTAGACAGTGGATGCTCGCGACATATGCGAGAGAAAAGTCTATGTTCCAAGAACTAACACTGAGAAAAGGAGGCACAGTGGCTTTTGGAGGAAAGCAAAAAGGCCAGATCATTGGTCAAGGTACAGTTGGTAATGGTATTTCCCCTTCTATTAATGATGTCTTGTTTGTTAAAAGTCTTAAGCATAATTTAATAAGTATTAGTCACTTAAGTGATAATAATTATGATATTATATTCAATCAAAAAACATGCAAGGCAATTAGTCAAAAAGATGGATGATCATAGCATTTGGGCACATGTTTCTAGATTTTTACTTTGGTATTATAAAAGCTCTTTATAGCTTAGAATAATTTTTTAGCTTGTTTCTAAACTTTGGGTCAAAATTGAATTATAATTTTATTATTTGTATTTTAACCCCTGCTGGCTCTGTAGGCCATAACTTGAGCTCTGGATATCAGATTGGCGCATGCGATCAGGCGTTGGAAAACTAAAAATCAGAGCTACAACTTTTGTGTTGGAATAAAAGCCCAATGCCAAACTTTATTGGGCCTAAATTGCAGATTTCATAATCTGGACTTTGGTAAGAATTTTAAATTGCGGGCCACTTGTTTTTAAAGCCAAAAATCGAGTACTATATATTGGGAGTTTCTTTCCTTTCTTAGACATGGTATTTTTCGGATTGAGAATTAGAAAGATATAAACACTTTTTTATTTTAATTTCATGGAAGGCTAATTTCATAAAATTAATCCACAAGTTCAGAGTTTCATCAACACCTTGAGATTCAGGTTACACTGTCAATTTTGTTTCATGATTCTATTTCTGTTTATTTGATTATATTGATATTCTAATTGCTTAAATTGAATCTCAATAGGATCGATTAAATTAGTTGACAAAATTCGGTCTCTAATTTATTGAATTATAATTTTTCAACGCTTGATCGTTAATTGTAATATATCGATGATTGTGATGTTTAATCTAGTCAAAAAAACCGAACTCACATAGAGTTGATACTTAGGGACTTAGTTTTTAATTCCCAAACTATTTTCAATATATTTTAAGTTATTATAAGTATTATGGAGTAATGATGCATTGCAAACATAATATTAACAAGGCATTGCATAACATTCTCATTAATCAGATCATGCATAGCCTTATTCATGGTGGGACATTAAGATTTGCTCTAGGAATGAAACAACAGGTAAAGGAGAACAATCATGACGCTGGTTGTGGTTTGGTCAAAACCACCTTTACCAATCAGGACTCAATTATCTTGGTGACTTGCATCAAGATATTGGGCGACTTTTCCTTGTTTCAATGAAAAGATTTGAGGTCATGCATAGTTTTCAGAATCATAATGAAAGAATGATTTCGGTTAAGCTTTTATGAAAAATTGAAGTTAAGAGCTTCATCGTGAGATGCATCATAATTTCATGTGTTTTATGCATATTGATGAAAGAAATATTTTTAAACTACCTCTCCCTTTATTTTCAAAACTCTCTGAGATTTTATCACACTCTTTTATTTTTTATATACATTAACAGAGGATGATCTGCAAGCCCTGTTTTTGACTTAGTGCTTTATTTTTGTTTGATGTAACCTGATGTATTAGGGAACAATTTTATAATTCCAGTATTGCTGCTGTAATTTAGTTAAATAGTTCATTAAATTGAGATGTAAACTATGTTGTTTAAATGTAGTTTACAAGTTACTTTAATCATGTTTATTATTGATATGTAATACTTGTTTTTGTTTTATTGAAGTGTATGGATTTAATTGTCAAATTCTAGATAATTGACAATGCTGAAGGTGCAAACACGAGAAGGGGGAGGTTGAATTGTGTTTGTCAAAGTTGATAACTTTTTGCTAATTTGATGAACGTTGGTTGGTTTTTATGAATTACTTAGATAAGAAGCAGTTGGGTTCAGAGGCAGCAAATAATGAAAGCATAAATAATTGGACACATAGATTTATCCATGTTCACCACTAACTTGGCTATATCCAGTTCCCTCATTCAAAAGGCTTTAATCCACTAATTCAAATATCTTGAATTACAAAGAACCTAAACCTCCAAGCCAGTCTTCCCAAATAGTCTAACAACCCTAGACTTTTAAGGCACTAACCACCTTGACCCTGCAAGCCAAGTCTTCTCCTAACAACTTGACAACCCCAGATTGAAGAAGAAACTAAACCACTATCGGGTTGGATACAAAAGATTGAAATTTTAAGTGTTTGCTTCTAACAAAGCTGATAAAACTTGGTCAAAGATTTTCATCAATTATCAATATGAATCAAATCTTATTTTAGATTTTCATTAATTATAAATTTGAATCAAATCTTGTTTTAGATTTTCTTCAATTATAAATCTGAATCAAATCTTATTTTATATTTTATTCAATTATAAATTTGAATAAAATCTTATTTTCGATTTTCTTCAAAAACATGATTGATTCAAAACTATAAGTATAAAATCAACTTGGTTCCAACAAATGGGTCTTACAATATCTATTGATTATGCCGCTGGACAAGTATCCTTTAATTATCTTGAGATATTAGTAATAATGTGATTGATTTCCTATGTTTTTATATACTTCATTTCGAATGGTGATTTTAAACTTATTTATTGTGATTTAGTAATTAATATAAATTGTTGATATTATATTTATTTATTTTATGATTATGACTATTCTATAAAGATGGTAGTATTTTTATGTGATTATTTTGTAAAATATTATAGTAATAATTGTAGTTATTATTTTGAATATGAGAGTTTTGGTTTTTAATGTATTTGAAAAGATTAATTACTTTAATTACTTTTTTTTTATAAAATATTAATTTTGAAATATTAGTAATATTTTTGTAATGAAATTGTGTTTAAAGAAGTGTTAAAAAAGATTAGTTTTAATAAGTGTTGGTTTTTTATTTTAAAAAAATAAATGAAATGAGTAAAATATATTTTATGGGTTAGGTCCCAATGGAAGAATAAAATATAATTAAATTAAAAAAAAATTGATTGAAAACAAGAAGAAGGAATGTGAGAAAGAGATGGGAGCGGGACAACAAGCAATTCATGTCAGAAACAGAAACAACAGTTCTTTCTACATGCTTTCGATTTACCATATTTATTATTTTATCGTTCGTTTCAAAAGTTTGTAAAATCTTATAAATAAAATTCAACCCCCCTCCCCTCCTCTCTTGTGTTTTTCTCTCTTCAACACTTTCTTATATTTCAGTCTAATAAATATAGTCACAATTTTGCTTATAATTGAGTCCAAATGGAATAGTATTTTCTTAGTTTTACTAAATTGATTATTTTAAAATTTTTATATACAAATATGAGTAAATTAGTAGTTATGTTTGTTTTCCAAGTTTAAATATGAGATCTCCTTCTTAAGACTCATCAATGTCCCCTAGCTCAATCGCCAACTTATATACTTGGGATTTTGATTATCTTAACATCATTGCATATAATTTTCAAATGACTTAAATGCAGATTTAGTCATTCAATTTTGTCTCATTTATGATTTTGGTCCCTATTTATAAATTTATGAATTTGGTTCTCCATTTTCAAAATGTCTCTTACATTTTCTCCACATATGCATTTGGAGTTTATTTTTTATGATTTGGTTAGTGGAATACTTGTGTAACAATTGAGTTTATGCCATAAAAATGAGTCGTTGAGTGAGAAACCATCTAGACAGTGTTTTACAACAAATTTTGTTGCTTTTTGTGATATAGATATATTGTATATTTTGATGAACTATAAATTGATTGTTAAGTAAGAATTCACTTAGATAATATTACCAAATAGTGGCTAGTGATTTATCAACTGCAATTAAGTGGTCTCTAATTAAGTCGCTAAAATGAATAGTGATTGCTTTTTGTACTATAGCGATCGAAAATTTGGTCATTGACAGCCGAATTTCTAGTAGTGAAATAAGATTCGTTTACTTTGTAAAAATATTTTCTATTTTAATTTCTTAAATTTTTTGTTAATTTTACTTGCTAGTAAGGAGGTAAAAGAGTTCTCAAGTCCTAACTTTACTCACAAATGCCGACATTATTAGGTAGTACATCTTGTCTCGGGTTTGAATCCAAGACTTTGAAGTTGAATGTCAGTTTATGGTGATATTAATCATCTCTTCTACAAACAAAGAAAAACTGAGGTAAGAGACTATTTTGAGGTGAATAATTGCCAATATTTCTTAAAATAATAAAAATGTCAAAATATTTTAATTATTTTCATAAAGGCATGCATCTTCATTAATTAGCATTTTATCTTCTCTTCGTGAGAATAACTCAATATAATAGTCTCTTATCAAGAAAAAATAAACACATTTTTCAAAATGAAAATATAATTTTCTTACGAATTTAGTTAAGCTTAAATTGCAAGCGACCAACAAAAATAGCTAGTGAAACATAATAATAGTAAAATCATAGAACATAACTTCAATCCATAATTCCCTACATAGTAATGAAAAAATAACATAACAAACAACACACTCAATCCTTTGATAAAAGAAATGAACCAAACTTCAGATATCTCCATAGAATAACTTCTTGAAAAGCTCCAAATGTGCAATCTGAAAATGCAAACACACAAGAACAGATCCATCTCCCTCAAAACTAAGAAGAATAAATGCCCTATCATGTAGAGACAGAGCATTAAATCCAAAATAAACAGGCTTCCCCCAACCAAAATCAGCTTCATAAATAGGCATACTTATCCAACTAGTTAAAGTTAAATTAGGATTCCTAAAATTAAGAGCTTTCTTACTATCATCACCTAAAAACAAACCCCTTGCATCATCCAAATGTTCAAAGCCTCTAATAACATCAATTTGTGACCTTATATACTCATCATTTACAACCTCAATTGATTCCCTTACCTTTTGTGAAACATAACCCAAAGGCTTTGATGTGATTTCTCCAACATACCCTTTTACTGCTGTTTGTGTCAAAGCATTCCCAAAATAATTTTTAGGAAGTGGTGGAACCATTCTACTTCTTACATCAGCATTGAACCTAACAACACTTTCTTGATTCTCTTCAAGCTCACGTGCCTTTAATGCACATCTCCAAATATGTGCACTAATTGATTCAAATCTACTAAAAGGTCTTGACCCTTTTTTCATCATAGCTAGAACAACATCATTATTTTCATTGGCTTTTTTCTTCAACTTCTCAACTTGTTCAGGTGAAAGTCTCAACAAAGTAGCTGTTGTTTTTTTCATTCTTTCTTCTTCCGTATCGGTTCTTCCTAGAATCAACGGCTGTGGCTTCAATTCTATATGTTCAAAACGTGGTTCCAAAGGGGTGTGTGAAAATTTTAGAATTGTTCTATCTATAAAAGGTAACTCATTAGGATCAATTGTTTCTCCTCGTGCTAATTTGGCCCATGAGTTGATGAATCTAATGGCTCCAGGTCCATCTGCTAAAATGTGGTGCATAGCAATACCAATTGCACAACCTTCATTGTTTTTGAACTTTGTGAGTTGCACAACGAAAAGAGGCATTTCTTCAATTTGTTGAGTATTAAAATCCAATGTTGGAGCAAGCTCTTTGGTGGAATCGGAGAATGAAAAGTCACCATAATCATGAATTGTTTTAGTTGTTTCGGCTTCGATTAAAACGACTCCTTTTGCATTGAGATTCAATTCGAGTCGAGCACCTTGTGTGTAACACAATCTACCAGCCATAGGATAGTAATGAACTAGAATTTTGCTGAGAGAATTTTTCAATGTTTGTATGCTGTTTTCTATTTGGTTCTGTTTTTGAGGTTTGTAAATGTACAGAGTGGTACGGGGCTGTTACGAACAACTTGGTCCATATCGGAAAGCCATAAACGGCCTTGTGGCGTTGGTTCTTCAGGGATGACAGTATAAGAAGCTTTAGTTGTTGCCATTCTTTTTCCTGTTCTATATTATGGTATGAATCTAAAAATATTATTGCGTGTGTATATATAAGAAAAATGTTTGTTTTATATGCAAACACTCCACAGAAAGAATGATGTGATATCATAGTGATAAGAAATAAAATCACAGTTATGAGATTAAACAATCATACCTAATATAAGTTTTCATTGATAAAATTTTAAAATAATTTAATATTCAAATGACAAATTGTACTAATGAGATTGAACTCTCATACACCAAACACGTTGTCACTTATCAGATTAAACTATCATACATTGCATAAGTTCTCACCGATAAAAATTTCAAAACATTATCATAGATGAGAAATACTGTCACTAATGAGATTGAATATTTAATAAATCTTATCTCTGCAATTATGTATATTTTGAAATACTTCGCTTTATTTTAGATATATAAAAGATAAATGAGAAAATTGTACATTAATATTAATTTTATAAGTCTCCATCTCTCATTGCTTTTAATTTTTTAAGTACATTCATAATTTATATGAGTTAATATATTCTTTTTTTAAGTCACATAGAAAAATAATATCGACTTTACCATACAAACGCATAGATCTTTTACTAATTTTTATAATAAAAGTGAATAAAAAAAGATAAATAATGACAAAAATAGTTATGATAATGGATTGATTCTTTTTGAGTCATAAAAAAAATACCAATCTATTTTCTAAAAAAATTTAATGTTTAAAATAGTTTTACACAAATATTCAATAAAAATTCATTATTTTTGAAGAAATTAAAAAGCAAAATACTTTCATATTTTATTACTACAACCCTAAGTTGTTTATATAGGAAAAGAAATTACAATAGTAATACTGATAATAATGACAAAATTATAAAATAAAAATAAACATAATAATATAAAATAAAAGAGAATCAAATATGATTTCTCTTGATTCTTCAACACCCCCCTCAAGTTGGTGCATAAGTATCGGTCATGCCCAACTTGGCTATAAGTCGCTCAAAATTGGGTCTTGCCAAACTTTTTGTCAGGATATCAGCAGTTTGCTGATTGGAAGTCACAAATGGCAGGCATATAATTCCAGCATCAATTTTTTCTTTTATGAAATGGCGGTCAATCTCAATGTGCTTGGTTCTATCATGTTGTACAAGGTTGTGAGCTATACTTATTGTTGCTTTGCTATCACAGAACAATTTTAAGGGTGAGTCAACTTTCATTTTCAGTTTGTCCAAAAGTTTACGAATCCATAAAAGTTCACAGATTCCTTGAGCCATTGCTCTGAATTCAGCTTCTGCACTACTTCGAGCAACAACCCCTTGTTTCTTACTTCTCCAAGTAACTAAATTTCCCCAAACATAGGCACAATATCCAGTGGTGGATTTTCTATCAGTAATTGATCATGCCCAATCAGCATCTGTAAAAATAGAGACTTCTCTGTCATTAGTTTTCTTGAAGCACAAACCCTTTCCAAGATTGAATTTCAAGTACCTTAAGATCCGATAAACTGCCTCCAAGTGTTCTTCATAGGGAGAATGCATGAATTGGCTTACAACACTCAAAGAGAAAGCGATGTCAGGTCTAATGCGGGTTAGATAAATAAGTTTGCCGACTAACCTCTGGTATCTTCCAATCTCAATCGGAACACTGCCTTTCTCCCAAAGTTTAGCATTTAATTCCATAGGAGTATCTGCTGGTCTACACCCACTCATCCCAGTTTCTTCCAAGAGATCTAGGATGTATTTTCTTTGAGAAACAACAATTCCTTTCTTTGTTCGAGCAACTTCCTTACCAAGAAAATATTTAAGCGTGCCTAAATCTTTGATCACAAATTCTTTTGTCAAATTTTTCTTCATTCTTTCCATCTCAACAATTTCATCTCTAGTGAGAATAATATCATCTACATATACAATTAGAATTCCAATATGGATTCTTGGGCATTTTCTTTTGGTGCATCAATATAAGTCTCATTATTTTGTGACAACACTATATCACTTAAAGTAATGATGTTTTCAAAAGTAAAAGATGAATCTTCCTTAAAATTTCCCCCCTGAAGATGAATGTCAGTAAAAAATATTTTCAACAAAAGTAACATCCATGGTGACAAAAATTCTTTTTATTTTGGTTCAAAACATCGATACCCCTTCTGAGTTGGAGAGTAACCGGTAAACACACATTTTATTGCTCGTGGCTCGAGTTTGTCAAGGTGTTTATGTTCATGAACAAAAGCAGTGCAACCAAAAACTTTTAGTGGCAAATCAGCAGAGACACTAGTCAAAGGAAAATAATTTCGAAAAACATCAAGAGGGGTATGAAAATCTAAAACTTTAGATGGCATTCGATTAATTAAATATGATGCAGTTAAAATAGCTTCACCCCACAAATATTTTTGAACCTTATTTGCAAATAGTAAAGCTCTAGCAACCTCAAGAAGATGCCTATTCTTTCTCTCTGCAATTCCATTTTGTTGGGGTGTATTAACACAAGAACTTTGATGAACAACCTCGTTTGCAACAAAAAAATCGGACAAAAGTATATTAAAATATTCTTTACCATTGTCACTTCTAAAGACTTGAATATTTGTTTGGTATTGAGTGTGCACCATTTTAAAGAAATTTTTGACAACCTGTCCAACTTCCGATTTTTCTTTCAATAGATAAACCCAACAAATTCTAGTATGATAATCAATAAAAGTTATAAACCATTTTTTATTAGAGAAGGTGTTTATTCTATTAGGACCCCAAACATCACTATGAATAACTGCAAACGGTTTTGATTGTTTATATGGTTGTGTAGAAAAAGAAGAACGGTGGTGTTTAGCAAATTCACAAGTTTCACAATGAAAAAGAATAACGGTGGTGTTTAGCAAATTCACAAGTTTCACAATGAAATAAAGACGGATCCTTCTTAGAAAATAATTTAGGAAACAAATGTTTCAAATACGAAAAACTAGGATGTCCTAACCGTAAATGGCATAACATAATATCATCATTATTAGAAGAAACAAAAATAGATTCAAAGCAGGTACTTGTTTTTGGTTGGTCTTTGAAGTCGAGTCCATTGTCAAGATAATAGAGTCCTCCACTCTCCTTAGCATTGCCAATCATCTTCCCCGTGCTCAAATCCTTAAAGGTGCAATGAGAATGAAAGAAGTTAGCTTGACAATTTATATCCTTTGTTAATTTAGTAATGGATAACAGATTACATGATAAATTAGGAACATGTAAGACATCTTTTAAGGTTAACACAGGTGACAGAATAACAGAACCTTTTCCTGCAATGGCTGAAAGAGAGCCATCTGCAATTTTAATTTTGTGGTTACCTGCACAAGGACTATAAGAAGAAAGCAGACTCGACTCCCCAGTCATATGGTCAGTAGCACCAGAATCAATAATCCAAGTATGGCTGGGAGTGACACTAAGTAGAGCAGTATTTGGAAAATTACCTCTATGAGCTATAGAGCAAGAAGGAGTTTGAGACTCAAGGAGTTTGTACAATTGATCTAATTGTTCCTTGGTGAAAGGAGATGGGCTTGAAGGAGACTGCTTCTCTTGATCAGAGGTACCAGCTTGAAGCGCATGACCTTCGTTTCTTTCTTTTTTCTTCCAATTTAGAGGTTTTCCATGGAGCTTCCAAAATGTATCACGTGTGTGCCATGGACGTTTGCAATGTTCACACCATGGTTTCTTGCCATCTCTCTTCTTGTCTTCATTCTTAGTGACTAGGGCAGAGCTTTCAACCTCACCAACAGAAGGTGACTTACCCATCATAACACCTTGTCTCGCCTCTTCTCTTCTAACTTCTGAGAACGCTTCCCGAAGTGGTGGTAATGGAATCTTTCCCAATATTTTGCCTCGGACTTCATCAAGCCGCTTATTAAGTCCAACGAAGAACATGAATACTCGGTCGTTCTCCTGTCTTTTAAGAAACAAAACACTGTCCTTACAGCACTTCCAATTATCATCATAGCAGAGATCCAATTCTTGCCATAGTGTCATCAACTCATTATAATAGGTAGTGACATCTCTATCTCCTTGTTTGGCATGCCACAATCGTGATTTGAGATCGAAAATTTGAGAAGAATTCTGAATGTCATAATATGTTTCTTTGACAGCCTCCCAAACTTCCTTCGTAGTAGGCAAAAACATAAAAGGTTTTCTAATCATTGATTCCATATTACTAAGCAGCCAAGCAATAATAACACAGTTCTCAGATTTCCAAAACCTGTCATTCGGATCAGTTGTGGCAGGCATTTGCACCTCTCCTGTGAGGAAACCATATTTTCCCTTACCGTCTAGTATCAATCTTGCGGTTTGGGACCATTCGACATAATTTTTTCCATTGAGTTTCAAGATTTCAACCTTGAGGGCATTAGAAGTTCCCTCGTGGCCAAAAAAATTGGAAAAACCATTGTTAGATAAACCATTCCAGCTGTCGTTGTCACTGCCTAAACCAATATTGCCGACGTTGTTGACTACTTCTGATTTTACACCCAAACCATCGTCGTTGTTGACTACTGATTTTTCACCCAAACCATCGTTGTTGCTGGTGCCACTACCCATAAGGGTTGTCCTCCATGGGGTATTGTGTGCCATTAGGTAGATAAAAATTAGGTTGGGTCAACCCTTTAGTTTAGTTGGTTGGAGCGTCACAAAGTTGGAGGTGGAGCGTGGTTGGATGTTGAACCCTTTTAGTTTTGGATCCCCAACCCCTACTGGTTGTGGAACCCTAACAAAAGCTCTTGATACCATGAAGAAAGTAAAAAGCAAAATACTTTCATACTTTATTACTATAGTCCTAAGCTGTTTATATAAGAAAAGAAATTACAATAGTAATACTGAGTGATAATGACAGAATTATAAAATAAAAATAAATATAATAATATAAAATAAAAGAAAATCAAATATGATTTCTCTTGATTCTTCAACAATTTTATTATATAACTCTATTTTATAACGACAATCTAAATAAATAGTCTAATGTTAGATTTTTATTGGACGTTAATGGAAAATTAATTTAGATTAAAAGATGGATTTTTCCTTTTCTCTTTTGAAAAAAGAAAAGATAATATATGTTGCAAGTTATAAGACAAGGATTGAGAAAACAAAAAAATAAAACGAGTGGCAAGTTATAAGGGTCCGACATTTCTTATAGAAAAAACAAAACTTGCCCCACTCAATTTAATTTTCCTGTCTTTTCCTCTCACATATCAATATCATTTTAAAACTAAAATTTTGTTTTAAAATAATTTTCATTTTTTAATTTCTTTTTCAATTGTACTCTTCAATTATTATCAGATACAATACTTCCAATGTGTTAATTATATTTTATATTTATGATAATAAAAAAACACAAATAGTAAATCATAATAAAAACACACAAATTATATATATTTGATATAAATTTAACAATTAATAAATAAAATAAAAATATTTGGATTTAACAAAATAGTCATGTGATCCCAATACAACAAACTAAATTTCAAATTCTAATTGTAAACTTATTTAATTATTTATGATATCTAAAATATATTTAGTGTAATTTCTTCGTGTATATTTACTTGTAAAATGTCTAGCTCATTTTTTTTATACTACACCAAAAGAAATTGATATTTGTTAACTACAAAGTATTAACGTGTTATTTT
>JBBPBQ010000001.1:36625890-36637103 GCA_037974755.1 Cicer yamashitae | reverse complement strand
TCATAGTAAATAAAATATTATTATTATTTCATACAAAATATTTAATATCTTATCAATAAAATTTTATTTGTCAAAAAATAAATAAAATGTTATTCACAAATCTCTTAATGATATATCATAATAGATATATCATTTGTTATATTGTTTTATGTTTAGACTATATTTAAAGCTGATAAAATAGATTGACTGAATGAATAAAAATTTGGATTGTAACGAGTTCATCAAAATAATTTATTAATCCATTAACAATTTCATTATAACTTCTTAAAAAAATTCATTTCAATCTATCCATTAAAAATTAAAACCATCTAATTCATCCATTATCACATTTTACAACTATCACTTTTGTTTATATTTTATTCTAAAATAATATTTTTTTGTGCATTTGGTTATATATTAAATCATACGCATCTCAATTTCATCAATGATAATGTTTCTTAAATTATTGGAGATTGTTCTATCATTAATTTTTGAAAAGATAATTGATTATCCAAACCGATTATTAATATTAGGAAAACCCCTTATCTTCAAGAAGAAAACACCCCTCAACTTCTTACAAGATAGAACCTAGAGACAATACATTTCTAAAACATAGGTTCTTTTTGTATTATGTGATTCGTTTTCCATAACTTTTTATTCTTTTTTTAGAGGTTATAGGAGCCTTAGGATTAATTAGAAACAATGACTAAGATTTAATGCAAGTAAAAATACTTACACAGGTGTCAACAACTCCTATCTTATAAAGAATTAGTTTAAATTTGTATTTTTTTAAATATTATCGACATAAAAATGAAAATAACTATGAGACAAACTAACACTTATGAGATTGAACAATTATACGTAAGATAAGTTCTAATTGATAAAATTTCAAAATAATTTAACATACACATGATAAATTGTTTCTAATGAGATTGAAATATCTTATATATGACAAGTTGTCACTTATGTGATTAAACTATCATACATGAGACAAGTACTTGTTGATAAAAATTTATAAACACTATCATAGAAGGGAAAAATTGTCACTAATAAGATTGAATATTTAAAAAGCTTTGTCTATGCAATTATGCTTATTTTAAAATACTTCATTTTAGTTTAGATATACAACAAATAAATAAATAAAAATTGTAGATTAATATTTTACAAGTCTCTATCTCTCATTGCTTTGAATTTTCTAAGAAGAATCATATTTATATAAGTCGATATATTATTTTTTAAAATTATATAGAAAAATAATATCGACTTTAGACCGTGCGAGAGCACACGTTTTTTTACTAATTCAATAAGGGGTCCAACATGTCTTAAAGAAAAAACAGAACTTGCCCCACGGAATTGAATTTTTCTGTGTTTTCATTAATAACATCCAGCTACTACTATAAGATAGATATTAATGATTGTAAGAAAAAAACCATACATAGGCAAAATTCACAAAATATTGAGAAATAGATGAAAGATTTTTAGATTTCAAAAACTCTATTTTAATATTAAAAAATTTGTTTGGATTACTTGTTTTTAAAAATTGTTTTGTAAAATTATTTTTAATATTATATTTTTTAAAACTAAAAAAGCAAAAAAGATAAATGGAGTTTTAGGGCTGGTTTGATTCACATCCCAAAAACTCTATTTTAGTATTTTAAAATTTAAAAACTAAAAAACTTGTTTGGGTTTCTTATTTTTAAAAACTGTTTTGTAAAACTATTTTTAATATTATACTTTTTAAAACGAAAAAAGCAAAACAGATAAATGGTATTTTACTTTTCATTTTTCAGTTTTTTTAATTCTCTAGTCAAAAACTATTTTAAAAAATTAGAGTTGCCAAACTGATTTTTTAAAATTTTCTTTTTAAAAACAGTTTTCTAAAATTTATTTATAAAATAATTTTCAAAAATTAAAAAGTAAAACACAATCAAACAAGCCCTTACTTTTCATTTTTCAGTTTTTTTAATTCTCTAGTCAAAAACTGTTTTAAAAAATTAGAGTTGTCAAACAGATTTTTTTAAAAATTTTCTTTTTAAAAGCAGTTTTCTAAATTTTTTTATAAAATAGTTTTCAAAAACTAAAAGGTGAAACACAATCAAACAAGCCCTTAATATATGCTATTAACATATTTCTCTCTCACTAATTAGCTAATAACATTCGTCAATTAAAATAAATAAATAAATAAATAAATAAAATAAAGGTCAAAAATCATCGAAAAAAATTAAAGACTAAAATAAAATTTTGTTCCTCATCTTATTTTTTTGGCTTAAATGCAGTTTTAGTCCCCCTATTTTAACTGATTCGCAATTTTGGTCCCCCTATTTCTAATTTCACAATTTTTGACCCCTATTTTAACTGATGCGTAATTTTGGTCGCTCTATTTCTAATTTCGCAATTTTAGTCCCTCTATTTTAACTAATTCGTAATTTTGGTTCCTTTATTTCTAATATCTCAATTTTGATCCCTTTATTTCTTAAAATTGAGACATTTTGTAAATCTAATTGATCACATACTTTTTTTCAATAAAATTTAATGGATTACATTTAAAAAACATATACAACATTTAGAAAATATTATATATTTATTTAAAAAAAATATTTTTTATTATAAAACCTATTTAAAAAAATAGTTTTAAATTATTTAAAACTTATTAATTCTAAAAATAGTTTTATTTATTATATTTTAAACTGATTTCAAAATTTATTATTTTAAAAACTTTTTTTTGAATAATTTTTAATTATTATTTTTATTAATTCAATTATGATTTTAAAATAAAACATTATTTTATTATATTTTTAATATATTTTTATCATATTTAAAAGGAAACAGAATTTAAATAAAAATTTATTTTTATCATAAAACAGAATTTTACTAAAAGTTAAGATATTTTCTTAAGAAAAAAACATATTTTTTAAATAAAAAATAGAACTTAAATTTTTTTCATTATTTAATAAAAATCATAATTTATTAATTATTAATCATTATTTAAAAAAACATATTTGAATTAATAACAATAATAATTAAAAATTCTTTTAAAAACAGTTTTTAAAATAATAAATTTTGAAATCATTTTTAAAAAAATAATAAATAAACCATTTTTAGATTTAATTAGTTTTAAGATAATTAAAAACTATTTTTTCAGTATTTTTTTATAATAAAAAATATTTTTTAAATAAAATATCTAATGTTTTTTTAATGTTATATATTTTTTAAAATGTAATCCATTAAATTTTATTTAAAAAAAATGTGATTCATTAGATTTACAAAATGTCTCAATTTTAAGAAATAGATGGACCAAAATTGAGAACCAAAATTACGAATCAGTTAAAATAGGGGGACCAAAATTACGAATCAGTTAAAATAGGGGGACCAAATTTGCGAAATTAGAAATAAGGGGACCAAAATTGCGAATCAGTTAAAATAGGGGGACTACTGCATTTAAGCCTATTTTTTTTTTTAAGATTTTAGTTTGATTTTTTATTTGATTTTTTATTAGTTTATTGACTCCTTTATCTCTTAAAAACATTTAAAAAATTTAAATGTTAGAAATAATTCCTTGGAATTGTAAATGATGAATGAGTTCAATGTTATATATGAAGTTTTAATTCTTCATTATAAATTACAAACTACAAGAAAACACTCATTTTATGGCCAACTTGTAAAATATTTTGTGGCTGAAAAAAATCCTTACAAATTACTGACCGAAAAAGCCCTTACAAATACTAAAATTCAAATTTGTTGTTATTTGTGGCGGAAAAAGCCCTCACAATGGATTTGAATTTCAGTTAAAACAATGTGGGTGTATTGAAAGTCATGGCGATTTTGATAGAAGTGTGATGTAACAATTTTCACAAAATATTATTTTTTAGTTGTCATTAAACAATAATCGTAATTTTTTTTCCACTAATTTTAGAATTTTTATATTATTTTTTGTGCCGCTATTGTATTATTTTAATTTCTCTATCCATTTTTTTCAATATTATCTTCTTTTTGTAATTTTAATTTCATCTCTTAATTTTTAAAAGTTTAAATTCGATCTTTAATCGCTTACTGTTGTTCCAAAATGATCTCTTATTATATAAAACTTACTTCAACATGATTCCATTTTCCACAAAACACAGTATTTTCCTTTTTGTGTTATATCGAATTAGGTGAAGTGCATTGAATGGCTCACAATAAAGCACGTTTGTGGTCTCACCGTTACTAAAGTTGAGTGGCAAAGAAACACTTAACTATGGACATCTTTTTATTCACTAGGGTCTTACCCTATCTCATAAATCAATGTCACTTTAAATAAAAAAATTTCTTAAAATAATTGTCATTCTTAATTTTTGATTATTTTTTTCAATTATATTCTTCAATTATTATTAGATACATTACTTCCATTATATTAGTTATATTTTATATTTATGATAATCAAAACACACAAATAGTAAAATCATAATAAAAACACAAATTATATATATATGTTTGATATAAATATAAAAAGTAATAAATAAAATAAAAAGATTTGAATCTAACAAAATAATCATGCGGTCGCAATGCAATGAATTAAATTTCAAATTTAAAATGTAAACTTATTAAGTTACTTACAATATCTAAAATATGTTTAGTGTAATTTCTTGGTATATATTTACTTGTAAAATTTCCAACTCCTTTTTATTATACTACACCAAAAGAAATTGATATTTGTTAAATACAAAGTATTGACATGTTATTTTTATTAAAATATTCCTTCATAGTAAATAAAATAATATTATTATTTCATACAAAATGTTTAATATCTTATCAATAAAATTTTATTTGTCAAAAATTCAATTAAATTTTACTCACAAATCTCTAATTGATATATCATAATAGATATATCATGTGTGTAATATTGTTTTATTTTTAAGTTATATTTAAAGGTGGTAAAATAGATGGATTGAATGCATACGGATTTGAATTGTAATGAATTCATCAAAATAATGGATTAATCCATTTACGATTCAACTATAACTTCTTGATAAAATTCAATTCAATCAATCCATTAAAAATAAAATCCATCTAATTCATCCATTATCACATTTTAATAAATGGATATTCATTAAATCAACATAATAATTATTTTAATTATAACAAAATAATTGTCGAGATACATCAATATTTCAAGTTCCATTTTTGCTTATATCAAATTGTCTAGATATATCAAGTTTACATTTATCACTTTTGTTTATAATTCATCAGAGTAGTATCTCTTTGTGCATTTGACCAGACATTAAATCGTACACATCTCGGTTTGATTGAATTCTTTGAGATTGTTCTATCATTAATTTTTTGAAGGATCAATGGTTGTCCAAACCGATTATTAATTTTAGGGAAATGGTAACAAGTGTCGTTGGGGCACTTGTGAAGAATCCAAACGTAAGAAATAAATGTTGGAAGTTTTTCAAATTATAAAAAGTGGTATTTTCAACTCCAAAGTAGTTTTTAATTTCTATTTTTTTTTCCTTTACAAGTGCCCCTAAGACAATTGTTGGCATGACCCTTAATTTTATAAGCATTCCACCAACTCTTCTTCTTAGAGGCCAAAGTCAAAGAACTTATTGTTAATGGTCATTGGGTTATTCTTGATTTTTTTACTAATAATTTGGTCTAGTAGAAAAGATTAGACTCCCACAATATAGTGAATTTGAGTTCGATTCACCGTTGAGAGATGTACTCACATTTAGTGCCCGACACGTCTCGAATTGAATTATCTCAAATTAAAAGAATCTATAAGAAACCCAAAAAAAATAGTATAACTTCTTATGTTAAAAATGATCGAATTGTCTGGACATCTTCTAATTAAGTGATATTATTTGAATCTTTTAATTTTTGAACCGTAATGATCACTCTATTCCTTGGGCTAAGAACAATTTGGAATGCTTGTATCCCTCCTTCGAAACGATTCTTAATTTGGCATAGTTTACATAATAAAATGCTTATAAATGATAATATTTGAGGTGAATAAATTCAATTATCATTAAAATTATTATAAACAATTTTTCAAGTATTGATTCATTATAGATGATCTATAGTAGGAACACTTAGGCACTAGTGCAAAAACTTGTCCAACATTTCTTATACCTAAATAAGAAAAAATATATGTACAGTCAATTTAAGTAAATTTAAACAAATTTTAGCAAATTATCTTTACAAGAATAATAACATCTAGTAAAATTGCGTTGTGCTATTTCATAAAAATGAAATCAATTTATTTACTAATGAAATTTTATTGATCACACGAGGAACTACTTTCTGTTAAAAAAAAATTATGTCGTTTTTGAAAGAAAATAAATATTTTTAAGTAATGTCTTGGATCAAAATCCGGGGCGTTACATTGTGGTATCAGAGCACTAATTCTCGAACTTTAGTGGGGTGGGACGCGTTGTGTATGTCGCATGTTTATGATGTTGCTCGTGTTAATTGTTTGATTTTCTAATTATTTGAGTTTTACTAATTATTTAAATTTCTATTAAGTGTCATTAATTAGGTAACCTCCTTGAAATTGAATTTTACTAATTACTCAAATTTTATTACGTGTCATTAATTGTGTATGTGGCATGTTTTCTGATGTTGCTCGTGTTAATTGTTTGATTTTCTAATTATTTGAGTTTTACTAATTATTTAAATTTCTATTAAGTGTCATTAATTATGTAACCTCCTTGAAATTGAATTTTACTAATTACTCAAATTTTATTACATGTCATTAATTGTGTAACCCATTGAATTTGAAAATTTTACTAATCACTTAAATTCATTATGTGTTATTAATTGTGTGACCTCTTAAATTTCTATTATGTGTTATTAATTGTGTAACCTCCTAATTGTTGTAGGTAAATATATGCCTTAAATACTCCATTATTCTATTGTGTATTTAATTGTTTTCAAATATGAAAATGTCTATGTCTACTTGCATGGTTTTATTGGCATTGTCTTTTATATTTTAATAAAATTTCTATTTAAGTTGTTACATTTTATTATCTTTTTCTACTTGTTCATCTATGATTGTTTTTGTTTTATTAATTTTAAAGTCTCTACTTCTTGTTCATACTAAGTGTTTGATTCTCTAGCTATTTTATGTCATTAATGACTTAAATTCCAGTTATGTGAAT
Organism: Cicer yamashitae; assembly: GCA_037974755.1. NCBI lineage: Eukaryota > Viridiplantae > Streptophyta > Magnoliopsida > Fabales > Fabaceae > Cicer > Cicer yamashitae. The sequence continues at coordinate 36,629,988 of JBBPBQ010000001.1, read as the reverse complement.
TTAATTGCCTAACTCCTTCGAATAATTGTGATGAAAAATATGTCTTAAATTCTTGATCCTATGATTAGAAATAAATTTTAATTTAATTCATGCAGTAATTATTTATGATTGTATGATATTGCGAATTATGAGTATATTACCCACAATTTAGAATCTAAATCACAAAGTAATTATAGAGTTTTCATCATGTGATCTAAATATATGTAACTAAGACAATGTTTTAAATCCTAAATTATGTATAATTGTATGATCCCCAAGATAGAAGGGAAGGATAATACATAAAAAGTTGTATTGGAGGGATTCTGGCTAAGGAAAGACTTGGTTATTAAGTGGTCCATTGACCCACCTCTCTTTCCTGGGAACCCCTCCAAAACACGACTTGCTGTATAACCCGAACTTACTATATAGTGTTCAATAAAAGACTTCCTTACTACCCTAGAGTTAAAAATTCTGTCGTAATATTTTCCTAATTAGGAAGCGTTATGGCTCGTCGCACAAACCGATCGGTTCCCCAAGGAGGAAATGACATGACTGAAGCGATCCAAGCCATGAATGCAATGGCCGCTGCAATGGCCCAACAAGCCGCGGCTCAGGCTCAGCGAGATGAACAGAGGGATCAGAGGGATGAAGCAGCTAGGGCAACAAGAGCATTGAGCGAATTTCGTCGCCAAGATCCGCCTAAATTCAAAGGGGAGCATGACCCCGACAAGGCCGATCTTTGGCTGCAGGAGATTGAGAAGATCTTCGAGATCCTACACTGCCCTGATAATGCGAAAGTGGAGTATGCAACCTATTTAATGATTGGTGAAGCTGAATACTGGTGGCGAGGTGCGAAGAGAATGATGGAGACAAATCATGAAGAACTAACCTGAGAGGCTTTCAGGAATAAGTTCCTAGACAAATACTTCCCGAAGAGTGCTAGGGCTGAGAAGGAGGCCCAATTTCTGAAGTTGTATCAAGGGAATCTCACGATAACGGAATATGCGGCAAAGTTCGAGTCCCTAGCAAAGCATTTCCGCTACTTCCTAAATCAGATAGATGAAGAATACATGTGTGAGAGGTTCGAAAGTGGGCTTAGGTATGAGATTAAGGAGTTAGTGAGGCCCTTGGAGATACGCCAATACCAAGTACTGGTAGAGAAATGCAAGAAAGTGGAGCAGATGAAGCAGAGTCGTCTGAATAGGGGTGCTGTAGGTGGACCCATCAGACCTCAGGGGCATAACGACCAACAGAACAGGGGTAGGCAACATCAACAACACAAGCCGTATGCCCGACCATAGGGGAATGCTAGAGATCAACCCCGACCTCAAAACGGGGAAGGTCAAGGGCCAAAGACTCCAAGGCTGAACCAGGCGTACCCTATCAGGTGTTTTCACTGCAACATGGAAGGACACAAGATATCTGAGTGTCTAATCAGACCTAGGGTTTGTTACATCTGTCAGAAACCATACCATTTTGCAAACGAATGCCCTGAACGGAAGGATGATAGAGCTGTCAACCGCAACAATATCAATGACAATGTTGCACGCCCTAGTGCCAAGGGACGTGTATACCATATCAATGGAGAGGAAGCCCCGTCTTCATCTGAACTTATCCAAGGTGAGTGTTTAATCGCTAGAAAATCACACTCGTTCATTTCATTGGATTGGGTGGATTCGCTCCAACTTGTTGTTACTATCTTGCCGTTTGATTTGGTGGTTACCCTACCTTCTACTGAATCGGTGACATGTAATACGGCTTGCTTGCAATGCCCGTTGATTGTGTTTGATATGAATTTCAACGTTGATTTGATTTGTATTCCCCTCAAGCATTTGGGAGTGATCCTTGGGATGGATTGGTTGTCACGCCATCATGTTCTATTGGATTGCGCTTGTAAGTCGGTGATATTCCCAGACCCAGGTGTTTCTCGATTCCTCGATACCAATAAATTGAACTTCTCTTTGAAAGAGGGAGTTCAAAAATGTGTTTCTCTCAACTCAGTCAGTATGAAGCTAGAGGTGGAGGTAGACGGGATTCTTGTGGTCGAAGATTTTCCAGAGGTATTTCCGCCAGATGTACCAGGATTACCCCCAGTTCGTGATATTGAATTCTCAATTGATGTGACTCCGGGTATAGGACCTATTTCTATTGCCCCATATAGAATGTCTCAATCGAAATTGTCAGAGTTGAAAAATCAGTTGGAGGACCTTTTGTCAAAATAGTTCATACGACCGAGTGTCTCACCTTGGGGAGCGCCGGTGCTCCTAGTGAAAAAGAAGGACGGAAGGTCCAGACTTTGTGTCGATTACCGCCAGCTTAACAAAGTCACCATCAAAAACAGGTATCCCTTGCCACGCATTGATGACTTGATGGACCAACTCAAAGGAGCAATCATATTTTCAAAGATTGATCTGAAGTCGGGGTACCATCAGATTCAGGTGAAGGAAGAAGACAATCCTAAAACAGCATTCAGAACTCGCTATGGACACTTTGAGTATTTGGTGATGCCTTTTGGTGTCACCAATGCACCAGTTATTTTCATGGATTACATGAATCGTATATTTCACCCCTTCTTAGACAAATTTGTGGTGGTCTTCATTGATGACATATTGATCTATTCTAAGAGTCGAAAGGAACATGAAGTTCACCTACGTCAAGTTTTACAAATCTTGAGGGATAAGCGATTGTATGCTAATTTGGGGAAGTGTGAATTCTGGTTGGAGGAGGTGAAATTCTTGGGACATGTCATTTCAAAGGAAGGTATCGCTGTCAACCCAACTAAAGTAGAAGTTGTGTTGTGGTGGCATGGAAACAACCACATACCGTCACAGAGATTAGAAGTTTTCTGGGCTTGGCTGGATACTATAGAAGATTCATTGAGGGTTTTGCTAAGATTGCAGCGCCGTTGACACAACTCACAAAGAAGAATCATATATATGCATGGACGGAGGAATGTGAGAGGAGTTTTTAGTTGATGAAAGAGAAACTAACTACATCACCGGTGTTGGTGTTGCCACAGCCAGAAGAACCATATGAAGTTTACTTTGATGCTTCTTTACAAGGATTGGGTTGTGTACTTATGCAGAACAAACAAGTGGTAGCATATGCTTCAAGACAGTTGAAGGTGCATGAGAAGCATTATCCCACGCATGACATGGAGTTGGCTGCAATAGTTTTTGCAATAAAGATTTGGAGGCACTATTTGTATGGGTGCAATTTTGATGTATACAGCGACCATAAAAGTTTGAAATACTTGTTCGACCTGAAGGAGCTTAATATCCGACAACGGAGATGGATGGAGTTCATCAAGGATTATGAGTTCACGTTGCATTATCACCCAAGAAAAGCAAATTTGGTGGCTGATGCCTTGAGTAGAAAGCGAGCCCATTTATCATCCATAACATTGAAAGGATTAGAGTTGTTAGAGAATTTTCGTGACTTGGATCTTAATCTGGATTCCTTGTCGGGAAAAGTACAATGTGGAACGATCATCGTAGATAATAAATTGATGAATGAGATAAAAACCCTTCAAGCAACCGATGAGGCTATTCAGGGGAGACGAAAATTGGTTGAGACTGGCAAGGCCCCCGAATTTGAAATGGATCCAGATAACATTTTGTGGTGTAATAAACGTATTTGTGTGCCCAATAATGCTGAGTTGAGAAAGACTATTTTAGATGAGGCCCACAAGAGCAAACTAAGTATTCACCCTGGTGCTACGAAGATGTATAAAGACCTGAGGCAGAGATTTTGGTGGCCAAGAATGAAGAAACAAGTGGCGGAATATGTGGCATCTTGTCTGACTTGACAGAAGGCTAAGGTTGAACACCAAAAACCTGTTGGATTGCTACAGTCATTAGATGTACCGGTGTGGAAATGGGATAGCATATCTATGGACTTTGTGGTGGCATTACCTAAGACTCAGAAGAAATTTGACTCCATTTGGGTGATTATTGACAGGCTCACAAAATCCGCCAATTTCATACCTGTAAGGACTACTTACAATGTATCTAAGCTTGCAGAGATCTACGTTGCTGAGATTGTTAGATTACACGGGATACCATCCAGCATTGTGTCTGATAGAGATCCAAAGTTCACTTCTCGTTTGTGGGAAGCATT
>JBBPBQ010000001.1:36588607-36625575 GCA_037974755.1 Cicer yamashitae | reverse complement strand
CCTGTAAGGACTACTTACAATGTATCTAAGCTTGCAGAGATCTACGTTGCTGAGATTGTTAGATTACACGGGATACCATCCAGCATTGTGTCTGATAGAGATCCAAAGTTCACTTCTCGTTTGTGGGAAGCATTACATGAGGCATTGGGTACTAGATTGAGATTGAGTTCCGTCTACCACCCTCAAACCGATGGTCAAACTGAAAGGACTATTCAGACGTTAGAGGATTTGCTAAGAGCTTGTGCATTAGATAACCGAGGAAGTTGGGATGATCTACTGCCTCTTGTTGAATTTACCTATAACAATAGCTATCATGCAAGCATTGGGATGGCACTGTACGAGGCTTTGTATGGGCGCAAGTGCCAAACTCCCTTGTGTTGGTATCAGGATGGTGAAAACTTGATCGTAGGGACAGAGTTGGTGCAACAGACTACAGAGAAGGTGCGTCAGATCCAAGAGCGGATGAGAACTGCTCAGAGCAGGCAGAAGAGTTATGCTGATCGACATAGGAGACCTCTGGAGTTTCAAGAAGATGAACATGTATTCTTGAGAGTGACACCTACTATTGGAGTTGGTAGGGCATTAAAGTCTAAGAAGCTTACTCCGAAGTTTATTGGACCATACCAAATCCTTCGACGTGTTGGTCCAGTGGCCTATCAGATTGCTTTACCACCGAATCTGGCCAATTTACATGATGTATTCCATGTGTCACAACTAAGGAAGTACATGGCAGATCCATCCCATATTATCGCGCCCGATGATATTCAATTGAAGGAGAATCTTTCCTTCGAGGTCTCACCGATAAGCATCTCAGACATAACTACCAAGCATTTGAGGGGAAAGGAAATCCCCTTGGTTAAGGTGATTTGGAACCAGACGAATGGAGATGCTACTTGGGAGTTGGAGGAGAAGATGAGGGAGCTCTACCCAGACATTCTAGATACCTCTTAGTTTCGAGGATGAAACTATTTTAAGGGGGTAAGTATTGTAACACCCTTTATTTTAATTAATTAATTTAAAACCCTTAGTTTTGTTTATTCTATTTTATTAACTCAGTGTGATGATAATAAGATAATTCTTCCTTGGATGTTCAATTATTTGATGAAGTATTTTTATATTAATTAATTAATTGTTGGGATTTTTATTATTAACTAATTAAAACTCGTAGAAATTTCTGTCTTAGAGTGAACAATGACCAAGTCAATTTTGACTAAGTCAAAATTGAATCACCCACACTACTACTTTTGATAACTATATTTTATTTTAATAGTATTTAGTTTATAGAACCTTGCACTTTCCCTTGTGTCCATTCAAATGTGTAACTAGCAAGAATTAACACATGAATGTCAATTAATTCCTAACGGTTGGTCATTGAATGGTATTATTTCTATTGAATTCCTTATTCATGTGTGCAATTAAACTCAATGAAGAGAATTATCCCTTCTCTCTGATCAGCCCCACGTCTCCTTTATTAGTCACATACACCTCTCATTCGGAGGACACGCTTAAACTTGCAGTAGAGAAAAAGAAGTCATAATCACCCACACGCCATTACCAACGTTTCATCTATCTCAAATATTTTCTAAGCCACTCAAACAACTATCCTCACATTCCCTCGCATTCTGATCGAAGTTCTAAACTTTTGTTCCTTCATCTTGGTGAGATTTTCGAGGGCTATATAGTGTCATCTAGAAGGAAAGCACTCAAGGTAAGGGCTTTTCCCCATGCAAGGTTAGGCTAGATATTAAATTAATAGTTTGTAAGATATTGATATATGTCTTAATGTCTTAAAAGAAAAATGTTGATTTTTTGTTTGCCTTAAAGAATTTAACCATAATGTTTTGTTTTTATGAGTAATATGTTTGCCTTGATAACATTAATTATAAAATTTTGATTTTTATTATTATAACGTGAGTAATATGCTTGTTGTTGTATATTTGATGTAAAGTTGTAATTTTTCTGTGGTTTAGGTATATTTAATTATAAAGTTATGATTTTTATTATGATCTCATGAGTAATATGTTTGTTAGGATGTTTTTAATTTAAAGTTTCGATTTTTGTGCTATTTCATTTCAAAGTTTTGATTTTTATGAATACTATATGAGTCTTGATGGAATTGATGAAAAGTTTTAATTTTTAATTGTGATAACATGATTAAGTTAATTTTTGTGATGTGTTTAGTGGTAAACCTTGAGTTGTATGTCTAAATGACTAATAATTGGGAGCAATTTAATAGTAGAAGAAATAAAGTTCATATTTGTTTGTGTTCTTCGTTATTTGAGTTTTGATGTCTATCAATAACACGTGGTTATCCAATTTTATAGTTTATAAAATGAAAGTTGTGCCTCTAAGATATTTATTCACGTGTTTGCGTGTTATATATTTGGGATAGCAAAATTATTGATTCTCGATTGTAAGCATCCATGAGAATAAAATGTTGATGTTATATGTGATTAAAATTTAACCTTGAATATTTTTATCTTTGTGGTTGTCTAAGTGGCTGGTTATTCGTGTTTTAAATATTATTATCTTTGTGGTTGCCTAAGTGGCTGGTGATTTGTGGTTTGAATAGTTTTCTCTTTGTGATTGCCTAAGTGGCTGGTTATTCGTGTTATGACCTTTTCTTTGTGGTTGCCTAAGTGGCTAGTGATTTGTAAATTTCGAGCATCATTATCATTTCATGACATATCATATGCATCTTTGTGGACGCCTGTGTGGCTGGTTTATTTTTCCCCATTGGTATGGGTGACTTCTGTGTGGACGCCTGTGTGGCTGGTTATATCCGGATCATATATGTTTAGGAGCATGCACAGCTTGCAATTCATTTTATTGTTATTTTTATTTTGATATAATTATTTGCTCTAAGGTGAGTTGCTACTCGATTTATTTAGATGTCTTTTTATGACTTTTGATACATATCTGTGAATAATAAAAAAAATCAATTTCTCTAAATCTTTTATTACAAAAAGATTTTATATTATTTGGTTTAATTTTTGCCGTGGATGAACTGACCCCTTACACCAACACTTAGGTACTAAGGATCTCGAAGAGTTGCATGAATGACGTTTGCTTGGCGCACGCGCGTGGGAAAAAGGGGTACTTTAATTAAAAAAATAATGTTTGCAGTGATAACCTTGATGTGGTACATTTTTAAAGTTTATTTACTTTTCATCGTCAATTTTAAATAGAAATGCGGAGGTGAAGTCCTTCCGCTAGGAAAAATCTGAATCAACTTTTTTTATTTCACTTAAGGAGAATTTATTCTATTTTAAGACGTAAGTGAACATTTTCTACAATTAGCAAATTATCTTTACAAGAATAATAACATCCAGTAAAATTGCGTTGTGCTATTTCATAAAAATGAAATCAATTTATTTACTAATGAAATTTTATTGATCACATGAGGAACTACTTTCTGTAAAAATAAAAAATATAAAAAAAAATTATGTCGTTTTTGAAAGAAAACAAATATTTTTAAGTAATGTCTTGGATCAAAATCCGGGGCGTTACATTGTGGTATCAGAGCACTAATTCTCGGACTTTAGTGGGGTGGGACGCGTTGTGTATGTCGCATGTTTCTGATGTTGCTCGTGTTAATTGTTTGATTTTCTAATTATTTGAGTTTTACTAATTATTTAAATTTCTATTAAGTGTCATTAATTAGGTAACCTCCTTGAAATTGAATTTTACTAATTACTCAAATTTTATTACGTGTCATTAATTGTGTATGTGGCATGTTTTCTGATGTTGCTCGTGTTAATTGTTTGATTTTCTAATTATTTGAGTTTTACTAATTATTTAAATTTCTATTAAGTGTCATTAATTATGTAACCTCCTTGAAATTGAATTTTACTAATTACTCAAATTTTATTACGTGTTATTAATTGTGTAACCCATTGAATTTGAAAATTTTACTAATCACTTAAATTCTATTATGTGTTATTAATTGTGTGACCTCTTAAATTTCTATTATGTGTTATTAATTGTGTAACCTCCTAATTGTTGTAGGTAAATATATGCCTTAAATACTCCATTATTCTATTGTGTATGTAATTGTTTTCAAATATGAAAATCTCTATGTCTACTTACATGGTTTTATTGGCATTGTCTTTTATATTTTAATAAAATTTCTATTTAAGTTGTTACATTTTATTATCTTTAAATAGAAATGCGGGGGTGAGGTCCTTCCGCTAAGAAAAATCTGAATCAGCTGTTTTTATTTCACTTAAGGAGAATTTATTCTATTTTAGGACGTAAGTGAACATTTTCTACAATTAGCAAATTATCTTTACAAGAATAATAACATCCAGTAAAATTGCGTTGTGCTATTTCATAAAAATGAAATCAATTTATTTACTAATGAAATTTTATTGATCACATGAGGAACTACTTTCTGTAAAAAAAAAATATAAAAAAAAATTATGTCGTTTTTGAAAGAAAACAAATATTTTTAAGTAATGTCTTGGATCAAAATCCGGGGCGTTACAAGAACGAAGTTCATTTTATACTTAGAGTTTTTATGATAACAAAAGTATTTTATGAGAACAATATATTTGACTTCAAAGAGCATGAAAGAAAATATGGTCAAGATTTGTAGAAGATTTGAAGAAGATTTGATCAAAATTTATCTACAACAAAATATGAACAAAATCAATCTGAAGAATTTACCAACGCAATATGAACAAAATATGAACATAATCAATTTGAAGAATTTACAATCTCAATCTAAACAAAAAAGGAACTGAATCAATTTGAAGAATTTACAAACACAATCTAAACAAAATACAATTTAGAATTAAACAAGGACTAAATTGAAGCCCCAATTTTAACTATAAATAGATACTCAATGCTGAAGAAGAAAATCATCGAAAGGCATAAAAGAGTAGTCTTAGAGTTTAAAGAGAGAAATAGTTATTCAAGTTAGAAATATTTTCTGAGTGTTCTTTTCTTAGAGTGTGAGAGTTATTATTATTATCAGCTTTTTAGAAGCAACTACTCAAGTTCCAATCTTTTGTATCCAACCCAATAGTGGTTTAGTTCCTTCTTCAATCTGGGGTTGTCAGGAGAAGACTTGGCTTGTTGCGTTAAGGTGGTTAGTTCCTCAAAAGTATGGGGTTGTCAGGCTGTTTGGGAAGACTGGTTTGGAGAGTTAGGTGCTTTGTATTTCAAGGCATTTGAATTAGTGGATTAAAGCCTTATGAATGAGGGGAATGAATGTAGCCAAGTTAATGGTGAACCACGATAAATCTACGTGTCAAATTATTTATGCTTTCATTGCTTGTTGCCTCTAAATCCGATTGCTTCTACTTCAAGTAAGTCACCAAAACCGAACTAGTTTTTTATTTATTTATAAATTATCAAAAAGTTGTCAACTCTGGCAAAAACAATTCAACCCCCTTCTCGTGTCTGCACCTACAATTGGCATCAGAGCTCGGCCACAAGGCTAAGTGTAACGCCCCAGATTTTTTATCCAAAGTATTACTTAAAAGTATTTGTTTTCTTTTAGAAACAACTATAATTTTTATTTCTTAGGAGTAGTTCATCATGTAATAAATTGAAGATGCGTTAGAAAATGACTTGATATATTTTTTTTTGAAAAAGAATGTAATGCAATTTACTAAAATATTATTTATTTATTTATTTGTAAATTTAATATTCCAGTTGTTAGATCGATATTCATTTACGCTCCAAAATAAAATAAATTCTCTATAAGATTGACTGAAACTAACGACGATTCAATTATTTATTAGTGAATGAAAACTCACTTCCGCATTTCTATTTAAAGTTAATAATGAAGAGTAAATAACTTTACAATGTACCACAAAGATTTTATTCATACAAAACATTATTTTTAAGTAAAAGTCCCATTTTCCCACGCTCGTGCACCAAACAAACATCTTTCATGCAACTCTTTGAGATCATTTGTACCTAAATGTTGGTGTAAAGGGTCAGTTCATCCCACAACAAAATTAAACCAAATAATAAGTTAATAGCCATAAAATATGAATATAAAATCTTTTCGTGATAAGAGATTTAAAGAAATTGATTCTTTAATAGTTCTCAAGAATGTACCAAGATTCATAAAATGTATCTAAATAAATCAAGTAGCAACTCACCGTAGAGCAAATAATTATATCAAAATAAAAATGACAATAAAATGTATGCAAGTTATGCATGCTCCTAAATGTATATGATCAGGATATAACCAGCCACATAGGTGTCCACACAGAAGTCACCCATACCAATGGGGAAAATTAAACCAGCCACACAGGCGTCCACACAGAAGTCACCCATACCAATGGGGAAAATTAAACCAGCCACACAGGCGTCCTCAAAGATGCATATGATATGTCATGAAATGATAATGATGCTCAAAAGGTACATGTCACCATCCACTTGATAATCACAAAGAGAACAATGTCCAACACACATATCACTAGCCACTTAGGCAACCACAAATATAACAATATTTAAAACACAAATCACCAGCCACTTAGGCAACCACAAAGATAACAATATTTAAAACACAAATCACTAGCCACTTAGGCAACCACAAAGATAAAATATTCAAGGTTAAATTTTAATCACATATGACATCAAAATTTTATTCTCATTGATGCTTACAATCAAGAATCAGTAATTTTGTTATCCCAAATATATAACACACAAACACACAAATAAAAATCTTAAAGTCACAACTTTCAATTTATTAGTCATTTAGGCATACAAATCATGGTTTACCACTAAACACATCACAAAAATCAACTTAATCATGTCATCACAATTAAAATTAAAATTTTCATCAATTCCCCCAAGACTCATATATTATTCATAAAAATCAAAACTTTAAAATGAAATAGCACAAAAATCAAAACTTTAAATTAAAAACATCCTAAGAAACATATTACTCATGAGATCATAATACAAATCATAACTTGATAATTAAGTACACCTAGACAATACAAAAATCGCAACTTTACATCGAATATATGACAAGAAGCATATTACTCATGTTATAATAATAAAAATCGAAATTTTATAATTAAGTTTATCAAGGCAAGCATATTACTCATAAAAATAAAACATTATAGTTAAATTTTTTAAGGCAAACAGAAAATCAACATATTTCTTTTAAGACATCAAGACATCATATCAATATCTTACAAACTATTAATTTAATATCTAGCATAACCTTGCATGGGAAAAAGCCCTTACCTTAGGTGCTTTACTTCCTAGCAACATGTCATAAGCCCCACGAATCAAAGGACAAGACAAAAGTCCAAACTTTATTTGATATGGTATTTAATGAAGAAGGAAAATTGTAATTCGACTTGATGATAATGATGGTGTGAGAAAAGGAATGAGACTATGTTTCTCTCTTTTTTTCTTTCTTTTGTTTGTGATGGAAACTTTGGGAATTTAAGAGAAAGCAAAAATACGTATGGGAATAGAATAGGAAGGTGTGTAGACTCCCTTTTAATTTTTTTTGCTAATAGTTATGACACCAAAGATTGCCTAGAATTCTTTTTGGAGATAATTAAAATAAAATTATAATCTTGGTTTAAGAAAGAGTGAGGAGTGTGAGAGTCTTTATTTTTGTCCTCTCTTAATTGCACAAAAAGATAAGACCAATAATTCAATTTGTAACCATCCTATCAAAAATGAATTAAAGGTGTTAAGAATGAAGGAATCTACATTATCTCCTCTCTTAATTGGTTGAGACAAGGAAATGAAGTTACATTATATCAAGACAACACCATGAATTGTCATAAATCTCATCATGAAGGAGAGTAAAAGAATGAGTCACTATTTTTTTTATACTAAAGATGGATTGACCAAAAATATTCTCAAAACAATTATACATGAGGCCTGAGTTTCACTAACTCTACTATCTCCTAAATTGAATAATTATTTGGTCGAAAATAAACTAACAAACAATATAACTTCTATAAATTATAATTAAATTAAATAATTCAACTAATATTTTATCAACTAAAATGAATCAAGCAAAACAATAATATCACAGGTCACACATAACAAAATAAAACAAACATATCTAACACATCAATCTCATGATTATCGAAACCAATCCAATAAACAAAAGACACAATAGTCCATTTAGGAAATAATCACATCATAAATCGTCCCCATGTAATTATCACGCCAAAACAATTAAATATAAATAAAGATTATAATTATTCAGGTAAAATTGAGGGTGATAAAATTTAATTGAATTTTTTTTTACACATAGAATAATTATTAATTAAATAATAAATCATGACAATTACTAAAAAGACACATATATAATATATATGAAAATATTGGGGTGTTACACTAAGCACGTTACAGTGTTTGAGAAAAGATCCAAGGGCTCAATATGTCTGGATTCAGTGAAGAAGCTGCTGGAGGAAACATCAACAGACCACCTCTGTTTGATGGAGAATGTTTTGAGTATTGGAAGGACTGAGAAATTTCTATATTTCACAAGATCCTGAACTTTGGGACTTGGTGGAAGATGGTTATATTGCTCGAAAGAATACTGATTGTATTGAAATTCCAAGAAAATAAAAGAATGTTGATCAGAAGAAGATGTACAAGATGCATCATAAGTCTAGAACATTTATGATAAATGCAATCACCTTCAAGGAGTTTGACAAGTGCACCAACAAGGAGACAGCAAAAAGTATTTATGATAGTCTGATTCTACCCTGTGAAGGAAGCAAGCAAGTTCAAGAAGCAAAGGCCAACCTCCTAATAAAAAAAGTATGAGTTGTTCAAGATGGAAAAAGATGAAGACATTGAAACAATGTTTTCCAGATTCTAGATCCTGGTCTCAGGACTAAAAGTACTTGAGAAGAGTTATACTACTACTGATCATGTGAAGAAAATTCTTAGGAGTTTGACAAGCAAGTGGAGACCTAAAATCACTGTCATTCAAGAAGCAAAGGATCTGAATACTCTTAAGCTAGAGGAATTAATCAGCTCTCTCAGATCACATGAAATTGAGCTTGAAGAAGATGAGACCAAAAAGAAGAACAAGACTCTAGCCTTGAAATCCAAGCAGAAAAAGGTTCTAAAGGCAACATCAGAATCAGATGGTAGTGATATAGATGATCAGAATCTGAACTCAAAGGAAGAGGAGATTGCCTTCATATCTAGAAGAATTTAGAGGATGTGGCATAACAAGAGGAAATCTTTTCCTCAAAAAGATTCCAAGCAGTGCAATAGAGGAAGGAATGAAAATTTCGACAAGAAAAACATTATCTGCTATGGATGCAATGAACCTAGACATATCAAGCCAGACTGTCCAAATTTGGAGAAAGGGAAACACCAGAGGAAAGATTCCAGACCCAAGAAGAAGACTCTGATGGCTACATGCGATGATTCTGTTGAATCCTCTGACGATGAATAAGCAGATTTGGCTCTAATGGATCATACCAACTCCGCCTCTGGATCCAACATAGATTCTGACTTTGGAAGTGAATCAACAGATGGAGAAATTGAGGTATTTTCTGACTTTACTTGATCTGATTTAATTACTGCTATAAATGATTTTTTAAGTAAGAATCACAAATTGTCTTTAAAACTGAAAACACTTACAAAAGAAAATTCAAACCTAACTGAAAAAGTTAATGCGTTGAAGAACCAAATTGTTGAATTTAAAACAGCAAATGCAACTCTGAAAACTGATATTACTAAACTTAAAATAGAAAATGCAACTCTGAAAACTGATATTGCTAAACTTAAGGCTAAAAACCTAACTCTGAAAAATAATCATAGTTCAACATCAATTGAAAATACCACATGTAACTCTGATAAGCATGGAGAAGTATTTCAAGATTTTCTTGCTAATGGTATGGAAACTAGAAAATATGCTTCTATGATTTATGGAGTTAGTAGAAATGGTTAAAGAGTTATAGGATTTGAAGAAACTGTAACTGAACCTACACCTATTCCCTCTGATATCTTGTATACTGTTTGGTCTAAGAAAGGTCACTCAAAATTATCTTGTCCCATGTTAAATACAAGGAAAGACAAGAAACCTTTCAAGACTAACAAACCAGGACCCAACCAAATTTGGGTACCTAAGAACAAAATTGTCTATGTTGCAGATGTCCTCAGAAATCAAGTTAAAACACCAATCTTGGTACCTCGATAGTGGATGCTCGCGACATGTGATGGGAGAAAAGTCTATGTTCCAAGAACTAACACTGAGCAAAGGAGGCACAATGACTTTTAGAGGAAAGCAAAAAGGCCAGATCATTGGTCAAGGTACAGTTCGTAATGCTACTACCCCTTCTATTAAAGATGTCTTGTTTATTAAAGGTCTTAAGCATAATTTATTATGTATTAGTCAGTTAAGTGATAATAATTATGATATTATATTCAATCAAAAAAAATGCAAGGCAATTAGTCAGAAAGATGGATATGTACTTTTTACAGGTCAGAGGCAAAACAACATTTATAAGATAAATCTGTTTAGTCTAGAGAAACAAGATGTTAAGTGTTTTATGTCAGTAAATGAAGAGAAACTAATTTGGCACAAAAGATTAGGTCATGCAAACCTTAGACTAATTTCAAAATAGAATAAAGTACAACTAGTTAGAGGTCTACCTAAGCTTATTTTCAAAACTGAAATTATGTGTGAAGCTTCTCAAAAAGGAAAACAAACAAAGAACTCCTTTAGTCCTAAGAACTCAGTCTCTACCTCAAAGCCCCTTGAGCTCTTACATATAGATCTCTTTGGGCCAGTGAAAACAACCTCTCTAAGTGGAAAGAAATATGGCTTTGTTATAGTAGATGGTTACACTAGGTGGACATGGGTAAAATTCTTAAGAAGTAAGGATGAATCCCACAAAGTGTTTATCAAATTTTGCAAACAAATAATGAATAAAAAGGATCTTAAGATTGTAACAATTAGAAATGATCATGGAGGAGAATTCGAAAACAAGTTCTTTGAAAGTTTTTGTGATGAGAATGGAATCTCTTACAACTTCTCCTCTCCTAGAACACCTCAACAAAATGGAGTTGTAGAAAGAAAAAATAGATCACTCCAAGAAATGGCTAAAACCATGTTAAATGATATGAATGTTGCAAAACACTTTTGGGTTGAAGAAATTAATACTGCATTTTATATTCAAAATAGAGTCTTAATTAGAACTATATTGAATAAAACACCATATTAATCATGGAAAGGAAAAAAGCCTAACATCTCTTATTTTAAACAATTTGGTTGTACTTGTTATATGTTGAACAATAAAGATAACCTTGGTAAATTTGATTCTAGATCTCAAAAGTGTACCTTCATTGGATACTCTAAAAAATCTAAGGCTTATAGAGTGTTTAATAGGGATACCCATATTTTGGAAGAATCCATATATGTTAAATTTGATTACAAACAACTTGACCTTGAAAAGTCTGAGCAAGATGATGGTAGTGCAGGTTTACTGGAACCAGAGGAAGCAGATGCAGACAAACCACAAGAACTTGAAAAATCAGAGGATACAAGCAACTTAAAAGAATATGATAAATCTTCAAAGGGTGAACCTGATCAAGTCAGAAACAGTCAAGATAAGTTAGAAAGAAAATCTGGATGGAAATACAAGTTATCTCATCCTGAAACTCTAATCACTGGAAGTGCAAGTGATCCGTTGAGGACCACTTTGTTTGGCTTACTCTCATTAATTGAGCCTACCTCTATTGATGAAGCATTGGAAGACGATGGATGGATTCTTGCAGTAAGAAAAGTTAAATGAATTTAAAAGGAATGATGTTTGAGATCTAGTACCTAGACCAAATAAGAACATTATTGGAACCAAGTGGGTTTTCAAAAACAAGCTAAATGAAAAAGGTGAAGTGGTCAAAAACAATGTAAGACTTGTTGCACAAGGCTACAACAAGAGGGCATTGATTACATTGAGACATTTGCTCCAGTAGCCAGGTTAGAAGCTATTTGTATCCTACTTTCTTTTGCTGCAAATAATAACATTACATTATTTCAAATGAATGTTAAAAGTGATTTTCTAAATGGTTATATAAGTGAAGAAGTCTATGTTAAACAACCCCCAGGTTTTGAAAGTTCTGAATTTCCAAATCATGTTTTTAAACTTAGGAAATCTCTATATGGTCTAAAACAAGCACCTAGGGCATGGTATGATAGACTTAGTAACTTCTTGCTTAAAAATAACTTAAAAAGAGGACAAGTAGATAATACACTTTTTAGAAAATCAATAGGAGATGACATTCTTATTATTCAAATTTATAAATTGATGCAGCCTGAATTTCAAATGAGTATGATGGGAGAACTTGAGTTCTTCTTAGGGATACAAATTCAGCAAAGTCAAAAAGGTATATACAAAAAGGTATATACATTCATCAAACTAAATATACAAAAGAGCTTCTTAGGAAGCTTAAGATGGGTGATTGCAAACCTATGGCTACACCAATGCACCCTACTTGTTCACTTGAAAAAGATGATTCAGGCGAAAAAGTTGACCAAAAAACCTATAGAGGAATGATAGGATCCCTACTGTACCTTACCGCTTCAAGAACTGACATCATGTTTAGTGTATGTGCAAAATTTCATGCTGACCCTAGGGAATCACATTTAACTGATGTTAAGAGAATCCTTATATACCTAAAAGGCACTACAACCTTACCTTGTTCTACAAGAAATCTCCTAAGTACAAACTTAATGGATACTATGATTCTGATTATGCTGGAGATAAACTTGAGAGAAAGAGCACTAGTGGCAACTGCACCTTTTTAGGTGAAAACTTAATATCTTGGTCAAGTAAGAGACAAAACACCATTTCAATATCAACAGCAGAGGCTGAGTGCATTTCAGCAGCTAGTTGCAGTTCTCAACTACTTTGGATGAAGCATCAACTTGAAGACTACAAAATCCTAGAATCCAACATTCCCATCTATTGCGATAACATTTCTGCCATTTGTCTAACCAAAAACCCTATCTTACATTTTAGAGCTAAACACATAGAGATCAAACACCACTTCATTAAGGACTTTGTTCAAAAAAGGGTACTAAACATTCAGTTTGTAGACACTGAACATAAATGGGCTGACATATTCACCAAACCACTACCTGAAGATAGGTTTGACTTCATCAAGAAAAACCTAAACCTTACCTTTATACCCGACTAATGTTGTGATAACTTCAAAGTAGTTTAGTTATACATTAGTTTATATATTTTCTTGTAATTTGTTATATACATGTTATTAAAAAAAATGAAAAAAAGAGAAAAAAAATAAAAAGAAAAGTAAAGTTTCACTTTCAAGTCTTTTGTCTGATGACAAAAGGGGGAGAAAGATATTTGGTAAAGTGGAGAGAAAATGATACTTAGACTTAGGGGAGCCGTAAGTTAGGGGGAGTCAAAGAAATACAAAGAAAATTTGTTATTTAAAATACAAGTTTTGTCATCATAAAAAAAGGGGAGATTGTGGGAACCAAGTTCATTTTATACTTAGAGTTTTTATCATAACAAAAGTATTTTATGAGACCAATATATTTGACTTCAAAGAGTATGAAAGAAGATATGGTCAAGATTTGTAGAAGATTTGAAGAAGATTTGGTCAAGATTTATCTACAACAAAATATGAACATAATCAATCTGAAGAATTTACAAACGCAATATGAACAAAATACGAACAGAATCAATTTGAAGAATTTACAATCTCAATCTAAACAAAAAAGGAACTGAATCAATTTGAAGAATATACAAACGCAATCTGAATAAAATACAATTAAGAATTAAACAAGGACTAAATTGAAGCCCAAATTTTAACTATAAATAGATACTCAAGACTGAATAAGAAAATCATCGAAAAGCATAAAAGAGTAGTCTTAGAGTTCAAAGAGAGAAACACTTGTTCAAGTTAGAAATATTTTCTGAGTATTCTTTTCTTAGAGTGTGAGAGTTATTATTATTATTATCAGCTTTTTAGAAGCAACTTCTCAAGTTCCAATCTTTTGTATCCAACCCGATAATGGTTTAGTTTCTTCTTCAATTTGGGGTTGTCAGGTTGTTAGGAGAAGACTTGGCTTGTTGGGTCAAGGTGGTTAGTTCCTTAAAAGTCTAGGGTTGTTAGGCCGTTTCGGAAGACTGGTTTGGAGAGTCAGGTGCATTGTAATTCAAGGTATTTGAATTAGTGGATTAAAACCTTCTAAATGAGGGGACTAGATGTAGCCAAGTTAATGGTGAACCAAGATAAATCTACATGTCAAATTATTTATGCCTTCATTGCTTGCTGCCTCTGAATCCAATTGCTTCTACTTCAAGTTAGTCACCAAAACCAAACTACTTTTTTAGTTATTTATAAATTATCAAAAAGTTATCAACATTGGCAAACACAATTCAACCCCCTTTCTCGTGTCTGCACCTTCATTCTTAACCTTCTAGCTTAGTATAATCAAGCTGTTGAGGAATGCAACCACTGCTGGGTTAGGTTACAAATAGAAAGTGTTTAATGGTTTTTCTGAATAACTCTCACAAAAGTGTGTTTACAAAGCTATGCTCTAAGAAAGTAAAATATCTCTCTAACACATATAAAAATAATAGGGTTAAGAACAAAGGTGGAGAGATGGCAGTATTGTGCTTTTCGTAGTATTTTTTGTTATTATGTTCAGTGAAGATTGCACGTCTTTTAATAGGGAGACCTCAAGGTTATTAGGGTTTCTGACCTTTGTCATGATTGTAAGAAATCATCATGTATCATAATGTTTTGTATCAAATCTTTAGAGATTGATTCACCATTATAACTTGTCCAAATTTGACCTCATAATTGGTTATGTGTATCTTTATAAGAAGTCGAGAAGAATAGAGATTGCCATGATCAAAGTATGTCATATAGTTCTTCAGACAGATAATAGATTCAAGATGTTGAATAGATGATAATAAAATTTGACTTTTCAGAGCTTTGACTTATTATCAAAGAGTAAACTTTATATTTGAGCATTGACTTGTATAAGAGTTTTGACTTCTTTTACTAAAGCATTGACTTGTATCAGAGTGTTGACTTTATTTATGAGCATTGACTTGTATCAAAGTGTTGACTTTCTATTAGAGCAAGACGATCAAATGTTTGATACAATTATCAGATGCAGAATTATTGGAGCATTGCTTGCAAAAACAGAATCACCCAAGACACAATTGAGAGCTCGTTCATCATACTCAAGTCAAAATACTATTTTCATAACATTGTCTTGGTGTTCCTTTAAATTACCCAAACATCAGAGAATGCAACGTAAATTCATTTAAGATTACATGATGAGGGAACTACACACTTAAGTAAAAACATTAGTGCTTTAAAATGTTCCCACAAAATAAACTTTGTAATCATCAAATTAAGTAAGGGTTATAGTTCTTCAAAGCAACTTTGATTTAACATAAAGGAGCTACAAAAGCAACTAGATGATCTTTTACAAACTGAAGTGATTATATGGAAGAACAGGAGTCGGGCTGTGTGGCTAAAAGGGGGAGACAAAACCACCAAATTTTCCCATGGAAAGGCGAATTAGAGAAAGAAGGTCAATGCAATTTCAAATTTAAACCATGAGATTGGGGTATGGTGGAGGAAAGATGAGGATATTTGTAGAATGAGATTAAATTATTTTTGGAAAGATTAAAATAGAGCGACAAAAACAGAGAAGATAAATTAATAAACACAAAACAACAAAAGCCAATTTATCTTGGTTCACTACCAACACGGTAGCTACGTCTAGTCTATTCAATTTGAAGGATTGATCCACTAATTAACCAACTGAATCAAACATCCACCAAATACCTACTTGTCAACCTGACTGTGTTCAAGTCTTCTCAATCTTCTAGCTTAGTACAGTCAAGCAATTGAGAAATGAAGCCACTGTTGGGCTAGGTTTTGAACATAATGCGTTTATAGGTGTTTTCTGAATAACTCTCACGAGAGTGTATTTACAAAGCTATGCTCTCAGAAAATGAAAAATCTCTCAGCACTTAGAAAAAATAATAAGATTACGAATAACGGTGCAGAGACGGTTGTATTGTGATTATTGTAGTATTGTTGTTGTATATCAATGAAGGTTGCACATCTTTTTATAGAGAAACTTTACGGTTTCTAGCCATTGTCCTAATAGCAAGAAATCAACATGTATTACAAAGTTTTGTATTGAATCTTCAAAGTTTGATTCACCATGAAAGCTTGTCCAAATTTGTCCTTGTAATAGATTTTTTGTATCTTGATATGGAGAAAAAAAGAGTAGAGATTAACATGATTAGAGTATGTCACACGAACCTTCAGACAAGAAGCAAATTCAAGATGTTGAGTAGAGGATAAAAAACTTTCTCTTCTTCATAAAAGTGTTGACTTTTTATCGAAGCGTTTACTTTCCATCAGAGTGTTGACTTTTTATCAAAGTCAGGCGATAAAATGCTTGTCTCGATTATTAGAGGCAACAATCATATGCTTGTTATACTTATCAGAGGCAGACGATCAATTTGCTTGACGCACTTATTAGAGGCACAATAATTAGAGCATTGGTTGCAACAACAAAATCACCAGAGGTGCGTTGCAGAGCGCGTTCATCATACTTAGAATACGATTTTCAAAGCAAAAGTCTTGGTGTTCCTTTAACTTATCCAAACATCAAAGGATGCAATGTAAATTCGTTTAAATATTACGTGATATGAGAACTCCACACTTAAATAAAGACATTAGTGCTTTAAATTGTTCTCACAAAATAATTTTGTTATCATCAAAAAAAGTAAGGGTCATACTTCTTCAAACCAACTTGGTTCTAACAATATTGAGAGAATGCTAGTTTCCTATTTTAATGATCTATTTTCCTTAAATGGTGCAATATGATCGGTGAAGGTATGTGATGTGGTCAAAGGGTAGCTTAAGGATGAAAATATTGATTATCGTGGAAAAGGTTTTGAGGAGTATGAAGTAAAGAAGGCCATCTTCCAGATGCACCCTATTAAAGTACTTGAACCTAACAGACTCTCCCAGCTCTTTTGTTTCACAAATATTGGCATATAGTGGGAGTTGATGTCACAAAGCTGGTTTTGGATATCATAAATAATGATTGAGACCCTGAATAAATTAACAAAACTTATATACATCTCATCCGGAAATGTAAAAATCCTAGGTCCCTAAAAGATTTTGGACCAATTAGTTTGCGCAATGTGGTTATGAAGATAGTGACAAAAACCATTGCCAACAGACTAAGAACCACCCTTCTGAGATAGTAGGTGAAGAACAAAGTACCTTTATCCAATGTAGATTAATCATTGATAATGCACTCATTGCTATGGAGTGTTTTCACTGGATGAAGAAAAAAGGAAAGAAAGGTACAATGGTGCTAAAACTAGACATGTCAAAGGCGTACCACAACTTGAATGGGACTTTGTAAGCGATTTGCTTAATGCAATAGACTTTCCAGTGCACTTTGTGAAGCTGGTCAACAAATGTATTTCCTCAGTCTCGTATCAAATTCTAATTATTGGCCAACCTAATAGAGTCTTCACCTTAGAGAAAGGTCTAAGGCAAGGAGATCCCTTATCGCTATACCTCTTTATCATATGTACAAATGTTTTATCTGGGATGATATCGACAGAAGTAAGAAAAGTAATATTCATGGGATTAAGGTGGCTAGATAAGCACCCTCAGTCTCTCATCTGCTTTTTGCATACGACAATCTATCTTTTGCAAGGGAAAATAAAACTAAAGTTAATTGTATCTTGAAGTCTTGACTTCCTACCAACAAGCTTAATAACAAATGGTTAATATTGACAAGTTGAAGCATTATTTAGTTGAAATGTGCGTGAAGAAGAAACATAAATGATCCAAAATCGAATGGGAATAAATATTGTTATGACTCAAACTACGTACTTGGGGCTTCCTGTAGTATTTGGAAGGTCCAAATGGGAAATGTTTTCCTTGGTTATTAACCGTGTCTGGAAGAAACTAAAGGGATGGAAAGATAAATTCATGTTGGGAGCAATAAAGAAGGTTCTAATTAAAGTAGTGGCTCAAGCGATTCCTAGCTACATCATGAATTGTTACAAGCTTCCAGAGGGTTTATGTGGCGAGGTTGAACAATGATGGCAAAATACTGGTGGGGATCCAAAGAGGGAGAAAGGAAAATTCATTGGATGAGCTGGGAGAGACTATCAAAGACAAAAAATAGAGATGGGTTGGGCATTATGGGAATAAATGACTTCAACAAGGAACTATTAGGGTAACATGGATGGAGGTTAGTAAATGGCGAACACACTTTGATGGGAAATATCTTTAAAGCTAAATACTATCCGATGGGAAATTTTATGGAGGCAAAGGTTGGTTTTCTACCTAGCTATGCATGGAGAAGTATATTGAGTGCAAGAGAGATTCTAGAAATATGATGCAAATGGAGGATTGGAAATGGGGAGAAATTCAAAATTTGGAAACATAGCTGGCTACCATCAAACAATGGCTCAAAAGTTCTCTGTCCATATAGGTAGTTGGAGCCAAATGTTGTAGTTGTTGAACTGATTGATCATGAATTGAAGCAATAGAAAAGAGATTGATTTTCTTTGTTTTTAATAGCTTTGAAGGAAAACAAATCATTGGCATCTCTCGTTGTCGTTTAGATTACTTGAAGATAGACTAATATGGAATGGCAGAAAAAGAAAAAAAAAAAAAATGAATGTACTATGTGAGATCAACATACCACTTGATAGGTGAGGTGGAAACGGGTCCTTATGAATGAAATCATTATGCAGTCCACAGATAGGTTGGAGGCAGCAAGACATGTTGGAAGTAAAACATGGATGAGGTTTGTCCCCAACTGGTCTACTATCCCTCCCCTTGTAATTATGTTACTGGTTTTTTAGAATGAATGAATTGCAGTTCAAAAAAAACAAAATTGACATCTTTTTATTCACTACTGTCTTACTTCCTCTATTTCACAAATCAATGTCACTTTAAAAATAAAATTGTGTCTCAAAATAATTGTCATTCTTAGTTTTTACTATTATTTTTCAAATATACTATTCAATTAATATTAAATATAATAATTCAAATGTATTAGTTATAATTTGTAGTCATGATAATGGAAACACACAAATAGTATGTTAATAGCCATAAAATATAAATATAATATTTTTTTTAATAAAATATTTAAAGAAATTTATTTTTTAATAACTCACAAAGATGTATCAAAATTCATAAAATATATCTAAATAAATCAAGTAGCAACTCACCTTAGAACAATTAATTAGATCAAAATAAAAATAACAATAAAATATATGCAAGTTATGCATGCTTCTAAAAGTATATGATTTGAATATAACTAGCCACTAAGAGCATCTCCAACGGTTGCCAAATACGTTTGTCCGCCAGCGTGAGTTACGTAAAATTCAGTTTTTAGCGAGTTCACCGTTGGAGATGTGCTAAGCTGTCATTACGGGTATGTCAAGAAGGAACGGTATTTTCACAATTTAATAGTAATAAATTTATTACCGTTACCTTTTTTATTAATTATGACCGTTAGCTTTTTTTTTAATTTATGTCCGTCAGCTTTTTTTTTACCGTTAATTTGTATATGAAATACATTTTTTTATTAATTGGAACAGTTTATTTTTCTTACTCTTACTTTTTCTTTCACAATTTTTGTTATTATTGTAATAAAAATTTAAGTTCAATTTTATTTTAAATTAAAATTAAAATAATGTATAATAATATTAATTGAAATATTTAAATTAATATTTTAATTTGTAATAAAATTAAATATAAATGAAATATTAATGTATAAATTAAAGTTGTGGGACCTAATATAATTCTTAAGTTAAATCGTAAAAAATAATGAGTTACTTCACCGTTGGAGATGCTCTAAGACGTCCAAATAGAAGTCACCCATATAAATGGAGAAAATTAAACCAGCCACTAAGCCGTCCACAAAGATGCATATGATATGTCATGAAATGATAATGATGCTCAAAAGGTACATGTCACCATCCACTTAGGTAACCACAAAGATAACAATGTTCAACACACAAATCACCGGCCACTTAGGCAACCACAAAGATAACAATATTCAAAACACAAATCATCAGCCACTTAGGCAACTACAAAGGTAATATATTCAAGGTTAAATTTTAATCACATATGACATCAAAGTTTTATTCTCATGGATGCTTAAAATCAAGAATAAGTAATTTTGCTATCCCAAATATAAAACACATAAACACATGAATAAATGTCTTAAAGTCACAACTTTCATTTTATAAACTATAACATCATGTTAGATACATGTTATTGATAGACATTAAAACTCAAATAACGAAGAACACATACAAATATAAACTTTATTTCTTCTACTATAAAATTTCTCCCATTATTAATCATTTAGGCATACAAATCAAAGTTTACCACTAAACACATCACAATAATCAATTTAATAATATTATCATAATTAAAAATTAAAAATTTTCATCAATTCCCTCAAGACTCATATAGTATTCATAAAAATCAAAACTTTGAAATGAAATAGTACAAAAATCGAAACTTTAAATTAAATACATCCTAACAAACGTATTACTCATGAGATCATCATAAAAATCTTAACTTTATAATTAAGTACACCGAAACAACACAAAAATGACAATTTTACATCAAATATATGACAACAAGCAAATTACTCATGTTATAATAATAATAAAAAATGAAATTTTATAATTAAGTTTATCAAGGCAAACATATTACTAACAGAAAATCAAAACATTATAGTTTAATTCTTTTAGACAAGCATAAAATCAACATTTTTCTTCTAAGACATAAATATATCATATCAATATCTTACAAACCATTAATTTAATATCTAGCCTAACCTTGCATGGGGAAAAACCCTTACCTTGGGCGCTTTACTTCCTAGCAACACGTTCTAAGCCCCACGAATCAAAGAACAAGACAAATGTCCAAACTTTACTTGAGATGGTAATAAAAGAAGAAAGAAAATTGTAATTCGACTTGGAGATGATAATTATGGTGTGAGAAAAAGGAAGGAGACTATGTTTCTCTTTTTTTTTTCTTTCTTTAGTTTGTGATGGAATTTGAGAAGTTAGGAGAAAACAAAAATGGGTATGGGAATAGAATAGGAAGGTGCGTAGACTACCTTTTCATTTTTTTTTTGCTAATAGTTATGACACCAAATATTGCCTAGAATTCTTTTTGTAGAGAATTAAAATAAAATTATAATCTTGGTTTAAAAGAGAGGGAGGCGTGTGATATAACAAAGGAGGATGGTCTTTTTTTGTCATCTCTTAATTGTACAAAAAAAGATAAGACCCTAATTCAATTTGTAACCTTCCTTTCAAAAATGAATTAAAGGTGTTAAGAATGAGGGAATGTACATTATCTCCTCTCTTAATTTGTTAAGACAAGGACATAAAGTCTACATTATGTCAAGACAACACCATGAATTGTCATAAAATCTTGCCATGAAAGAGAGTAAAAAGAATGAGGTAAGTAACATTTTTTTTATACTAAAGATGGACCAAAAATATTTTCAAGCAAGAACACTCATAGATGAGAGCCTGGTCTCAATAAATCTACTATCTCATAGGTCAAATACTTATTTGGTCCAAAATAATATTACAAACCATACAACTTATATAAATTCTAATTTAATTAAATAATTCAACTAAAATTTTCATCAACTAAAATAAATCAAGCAAGACAAAAAATATCAATGCAGGTCACGCATAACAAAATAAAACCAACACAACAATTTCTTGATTATCGAAACTAATCAAATAAACAAAATACGCAATAGTCCATTTAGGAAACAATCATGTCGTAAGTTGTTCTCACGTAATTGTCACGCCAAAACAATTAAATAAAAATAAATGTTATAATTATTCAGATAAAATACAGGGTGATAAAATTTAATTTAATTTCTTTACACATAGAATAAATTATTAATTAAATAATAAATTATGACAATTACTAAAAAGACACATATATAATATATATGAAAATATTGGAGTATTACGGTAAATAAAATAAAAACATTTGGATCTAACAAAAAGGTCATGCGGTTGCAATGAAGCGAACTAAACTTCCAATTCTATATATAAACTTATTTACATTACCTAAAATATGTTTAGTTTAATTTCTTTGTGTATATTTACTTGCAAAATGTTTAGCTCCTTTTTATTATACTACACCAAAAGAAATTGATATTTGTTAAATACAAAGTATTAACGTGTTATTTTTATTAAAAATGTTGACTCAAAGTAAACAAAATAATTTATTATTTCATACAAAATGTTTAATATCTTATCAATAAAATTTTATTTGTCAAAAAATCAATAAAATTTTACTCACAAATATCTTATTGATATATCATAAATAGAAATATTATGTGTGATATATATATATATATATATATATATATTTTAGGTTATATTTAGAGGTGGAAAAATAGATGGATTGAATGAATATGAATTTGAATAATCGAATTAAGAATCAGCCATATGCTCTTAAAAAAAAATCTAATCCAATCCACCCATTAAAAATAAAAACCATCTAATTCATTTATTATTACATTTTAATGGATGGATATTGATCCAATCCACATAATAATTTTTTAATTTTGTAACAAAATTATTGTCTAGATACATTAACATTTCAACTATCATTTTTGTTTATATCAAATTGTTTAGATATATCAACTTTGCGGCTACTGTTTTTGTTTATATTTCATTCTAAAGTAGTATCTCTTCATGCATTTGACCAATTATTAAACCGTACACATCTGAGTTCGATTAACCATAATGTTTCTTAAATTCTTGAAGATTGTTCTAACATTAATTTTTGGAAGGATAGTTGGTTGTCCAATCCGATTTTTAATTTAAAGGAAAAGCTAACAAGACACTTGTTAAGAATCCCAATGTAAAAGAAAAAAATGTTGGAAGTTGTACAATTCATACTTTAAAATTATAAACCCCTTACTTTTAAAAAGAAAACACCCCTCCACTTCTAATAAGATAGAACCTAGAGACTATACATCTCTAAAACACGAGGTTTGATTTTTGTATTATACGATTCGTTTTCCATAACTTTTTACTCTTTTTGTAGAGGTTATAGGAGACTTGGATTAATTCGAAATGATAACTAAGATTTAGTACAAGTAAAAATACATACATATGGTGTCAACATATCCTATCTTATAAAGATTTTGTTCAAATTTGTATTTTTATAAATATTATCGACATAAAAATTAAAATAACTACGAGACAAACTAACACTTATGAGATTGAACAATCATATACAAGATAAATTTTCATTGATAAAATTTTAAAATAATTTAACATACACAAGATAAATTATTCCTAATGAGATTGAATTATCATGCACGGGACAAGTTGTCACTTATGTGATTAAACTATCATGCATGTGTCAAGTTCTCACCGATAAAAATTTAAACACTACCATAGATGGGGAAAATTGCTACTGATGAGATTGAATATTTAATAAATTTTGTCTCTGCAATTATTCTTATTTTGAAATGTTTCACTTTAGTTTAGATATATGACATATAAATGGGAAAAGTTTAAATTAATACTTTACAAGTCAAGACACTTTATAGCGTTATATTGGTGCTATTGTCTTCCCTTGCCGTACATATTTTAGTCTACTCTCAATCCAAATTTATGCAGCTTTCAAATATGTATTAATTCCTTGTCCTTTGTATGTACTAACAACTCCAAATATAAGCCACTTAATTATTTTCTTTTTTATTGTCTTAAGTTTAATCATGCTTGTTATTTATACTTCCTCCGACCTTAAATATAAAAAGTTTACGTTAACAGAAGTTAATGTATTTAATCTAAATCAAATGCATCAACTTTTATAACTTTTGTTTATATTTAATAGCAAAGAGAGTATGTTATTACTATATTAAGATAACAAGACAACCAATATCCAATACACTTACCACATAGGCAAAACGGGTAATAAAGGAATTGCCCAAGGGTCAAAATAGAGAAATCCCACTCTTTTCCCTCACTTAAGTCATTCCCGAGAAAAGCATGGAACAATCATCTCATTCTTTCCTTTTCATTTCCGTAAATTGGGAGAACATCCCCAAACCGTATTGTTCATCATCTTCCTCAACTACTCCATTTCTCCTTCTTTTTTAAAATCTCCAAGAACATTAGTTTACTAAACTTCATAAGACTGACCTTGACCCACTGCATGTGCGGGATCAACCCTCTACTTTCAATAATCGACCAAATCACATTGAAGATAAAACAAGCAACAACAAGGAAAAAACTCCAAAACAATTGGAGCAAGATTTAAAGACTGAAGAGGTAAAGAGCTGGGAAAGTAGATAACTACTCCAAATCAACTTAAGTCGAAGGGGATAACTTCCATAGAAAACTGTGAGTTTTGTTACATTAACTTCTTTTAGCATAAAGGTTATGTGAATTCATTCACTAAAACTCATTACTTCTTGTCAGAAACTGTTTTAGGGGCATTACGGGTTAGAAGAACTTAGAGCATGAGGAAATAAAGTTTTAAGCATATAGGTGATTTGAAACTGCACTCAAATGATTTTTAAAATGTCATGCATGTTGTTTGTTTGATCATTGCATGATTGTTGTGTTGGAAATTTAGGAACTCACAGCATTTTGAGTAAAGGATTGTAGCTTAATATGCGGATCCTGTTTCTAAAGGCAAATTGCACGTGCCTTGAATGCTCTTTCACCCTCGCCTATGTAGTTTTGCCTCTGGGTGTCATTTTGTAAATTTGTGGTTTTGCCTCTGGTTGTTGTTTCGAAAACCTAAATATTTTTACCTCTGATAATTCTTTTCTATTTTGCTGCCTCTGATTCGTAACTCATGATTATGGGCATCCTTCCACTGATGATTAACTTAAGTCTCTGGGCATGTTGCCTCTGATGCTATTTTCAACTATGAGTATTTTTGCCTTTGGTTTCTCCTTCTATTTTTGCCTCTAATAGTTGTTTTATGGTTTCATGTGTTTTTCCTCTGGTAAATTACTTCTATTTTGCCTCTGATAAAATGCTTCTATTTTCCCTCTAATAATACTCTTTTACTTTGCCTTTGATTTTTCTTCTTCTACCTTGCTTCCGACTTTCTCCTACCATTTTTCCTTTGTTGTTTCCTTCTTTTCTTTCATGTGATCAAGTTGCCTTTGGTCCATGTATCCTCTGATCATGTTGTCTCTGTTCCACGCATCCTCTGATTCTGCCTCTGGACACGTATCCTCTGATTCTACCTTTTGGCACATATCCTCTGATTCTGCCTCTATACATGTATCCTCTGATTCTGCCTTTGGACACATATCCACATATTGTTCCTCTAGAGATGTATCCTTTAATTCTGTCTCTGGACACATGTCCTCTGATTCTGCCTCTAGACACATATCCTCTTATTCTGCCTCTGGACATATAGCCTCTGATTTTGCCTCTGGACATGTATCCTCTGACTCTGTCTTTGGTCACATATCCTCTAACTCTGCTTATGCTGCCTCTAACCTACATGCTTGTGGTCATGCTGCCTCTAGTTAAAGTTTACCTCTAGTCATCTTGCCTCTAATGTGTTACTCCAAAATGCTCCGCCTCTAGTCAGGAGTTCTCCTTCTGGCTAAGTTTGCCTCTGGTTCTAGCTCTAATTAGGGACTTATGATTTAATTCCCACATGATTTTCAATATATTTTTAGTTATTATAAGTGTTATGGACTAATGATGCATTGCAAACTAAATATTAGCAAGGCATTGCATACTTAAGATCTTAAGTGCATAACATTCTCTTTAATCAGATCATGCATGGCCTTATTCACGATGGGACATTCAGGTTTGCTCCAGGAATGGAACAATAGATAAAGGAGAACAATCAAGATGTTGGTTGTGGTTTGGTCAAACCACCTTTACCAATCAGGGCTCAATTATCTTGGTGACCCACATCAAGATTGTAACACCCCTATATTTTCATATATATATGTGTCTTTTTAGTAATTGTCATGATTTATTATTTAATTAATAATTTATTCTATGTGTAAAGAAATTAAATTAAATTTTATCACTCTATATTTAACATGAATAATTATAACAGTTATTTTTATTTAATTGTTTTGGTGTTACAATTACATGAGGACGACTTATGGCATGCTTGTTTATTAAATGGACTATTGCGTATTTTGTTTATTTGATTAGTTTAGAAAATCAAGAAATTGATGTGTTGGTTTTTATTTGTTATGCGTGATCTGTTGTGATATTTTTTGTCTTGCTTGATTTATTTTAGTTGATGAAACTATTAGTTGAATTATTTTTCTAAATTAGAATTTATATAAGTTGTATTGTTTGTAGTATTATTTTGGACCAAATAAGTATTCGGCCTAAGAGATAGTAGAGTTATTTAGACCAGGCTCTCATGTATGAGTGTTCTTGCTTGAAAATATTTTTGGTACATCCATATATAGTATAAAAAAAAATGTGACTTACCTCATTCCTTTTACTCTCCTTCATGGCAAGATTTTATGACAATTCATGGTGTTGTCTTGACATAATGTAGACTTTATGTCCTTGTCTTAACAAATTAAAAGAGGAGATAATATACATTCGCTCATTCTTTAACACCTTTAATTCATTTTTGAAAGGAAGGTTACAAATTGAATTATGGGTCTTAACTTTTTGTGCAATTAAGAGAGCACAAAAAAAAACTATCCTCCTTTGTTATATCATACGCCTCACTATCTCTTAAAACAAGACTATAATTTTTTTTTAGTTCTCTACCAAAAAGAAGTCTAGACAATTTTTGGTGTCATAACTATTAGCAAAAAAAAATTAAAAGGTAGTCTACGCACCTTCCTATTCTATTCCCATACCTATTTTTGTGTTCTCCTAACTTCCCAAATTTTCCATCTCAAACAAAAGAAAGAAAAAAAGAGAGAGAAACATATGTTGGAACCAAGTTGGTTTTACATTTAGAGTTTTGATGTTAACAAAAGTGTTTTATGAGAACAATATATAATTTGACTTCAAAGAGTATGAAAAAAGATTCATGTATTTGAAGAAAATTTATAATTGAAGAAAATCTAAACTAAGATTTAATTCAAATTTATAATTGAAGAAAATATAAACTAAGATTTAATTCAAATTTTTAATTGAAGAAAATCTAAAATAAGATTTGATTCAAATTTATAATTGAAGAAAATATAAAATAATATTTGATTCATATTTATAATTTGGGCCGGTTTCACATTTTTGGCCCGAAACTGCCCAAACCCGCCCGATGTCCACCCCTAATTGAGAGTACATAATTCATTTGGTGAGTTAAATGCACAAAATATTGAGAAAGAGATCAAATATTTAATATATGTTATTAATATTTTTCCCTCTCACTAACAATTAACTAATAATATGCGCCCATCAATAAATAAATAAATAAATAAAATAAAGATTAAAAATCAAAAAAAATAAATTAAATGTTAAAATACAATTTTTTTCCTCATCTTATTTTTAAAAAAATTTAGTTTATATTATTTAGGTTATAAAATATTTTTTCAGAATAGATTGTATCACTACCCACCCAAATGAAGAAACCAATATATGTATGTATGTTCTTGTATATATTTTATAAATATGTTCTTGTATATCTAGTCATGCATATCATGTAATTAATTTCAAACACAAATTGTAATAGAATAAAAATAATTTAATTATTCAATTATTGTATTATTATGATAATAAAATAAAATATGTTATATCTTTAAGTCGTAATTCAATTAACAAACGAAGATATTGTTAAATTTGACATGCGTTGAGTTCGAATCTAAATTAATTATAATAGTATTTATATTATATTTCATATTTCAAATATGTGAATTTTTTGTTAATTAGATCATGGAGATCGGACGGCTGATAGTGTTTTAGTGTGTGAATGTGTCAAACTATTCCAGTAGTGAATCAAAATCCAATTTCCCTTTGTCTCCGTGGTACGCGAAGCACAGTATAGTCTTTTGCTTGCCTTGTAGTCTCAGTCTCCGTTGCAACCTTCTTCACCAGATCTCACTCTCTTACCAGAGAGAGAAGAGAAGAGAAAATGGCGGTTATCGCGGTTCACCAATTCGCACAATGCATCACTTGCCACGCTTGGAGTCCCGATCAATCTAGTAATAATCACTCTTCTGTTTTCCGTTATTCTTCATTTCTATTCATTTCTTTCCTTTTTTGATTCCAACTTTGATTTGTTGTTTTTCTTCCTTTTCATTGACGGATCGTGGAAGTTGATAATATTTTCTAGATGCGATTATAATTTGAATCTAATTTCTAGCTTTTTGCTTTGCGTTTTAAGCTTTTCATTTTGAATCAAACGTAAGCTTTTCATGTTTTTGTTGTTGATTTATGGAGCTTTTGGATTTCTTAGATGTTAGATAAGACTTTTATATTACAGTGATAGTGGAAAACGAAAGATGTGAAACTTGTTTGATCATTTTGAAAATCATTTTAAGTGATTTGAAGGAACTTTTCCAGTCTCCAAATATCACTTCGGAAAAAACAATTTTCAGGCCATCCGGATGTGCACTTCTGGACAAAAAACCTGTCCGCAAGTACACTTTTGAAATCATGTGTAGTTTTTTTAGAAATGTGGGGTATGTAGAGTTGTTCCACTAATGGTATGTTTGGGAGGAGGATTTTTGAAGAGGGAGATTTTATAGAGGCTAAGTCTATATTTTAATATATATTTGGAATTTTTTTTTAAAATTAAAAGAATAACATGATATGTAAGCATATAACATAGCATTTCAGTTACACTTCAATCATTCTTAGAAACATTTTATAGCTTGCATAATTTTGAAAAGTAAAATAAGTCCTCCCCTCCTCTCCAAAATCTCCCTCCCAAATAGACCCTAAGTGAATTTGTTTCTTTTTAATGTTAGGAGAATCGCATTGTTTAAGGAGGAATTTAGAAGTCATCATTGTTTAATGTTTGGAGGGCGTTTAGTTAAACTGCTTGGTGCTTATTGTATAAGCTATTTCTACAATCAAATAACTTATAGGGTGAACTCTCTGTAAGCTCTGTGTAAATTGTTTATATTAACTATCTTGGGTAGTTTATGAAAGTTAAATGAAAATAGGTTATGGACATATCATAAGGTATGTTTATAAGTTTTTCCAAACACTTACATAGGTGTTTATGTTAGATAAGTTCATATAAGCTCTTCCAGACACACTAGATTATTGTTAATGGGAATCTAGGATGTGTTGAAGAACTTGAGTGAGAGAAAGGGGCTAGAAGTTGTGGTCCTGATGGGAAGCAGTGTGTAGGCTAATAATGCATACATGTAATGTGCATTGGGAAATGTTTGGATGAAAAGGGGAGGGAAGAACATAGCTACTGAATTAGCTCAACCCCACTTTTAATTTGGGTACCTATTCATGGTGCTTTTTCTCCCACTAAAGACAGGGGAGGAGAAAAGGCCTTGCTTTCTGACTCTACAGCTTTTGTCTATAGCCGCTAGCCAGAGTAGAAAAAGTTAAAAGATTTAATTTGTCAGAGATGGAATGTTATGAGAGCACATAAAAATAGAAAAAGAGATTAAATAGTATTTACTCATAATTGTTAATGCTACTTTAAAATTTGAAAAATGTGTGTAAATATCAATGTTGTCACATAGCGGCTATACTGCTATAGTGAAGTGAAATTTGAACAAAACGCCATTGTTCCACAATATGCTATTTAGTACAAAGTGTTTTGTCAAAGTGGCGCTATAGCACTGAAGCATAGTAGAATTTGATCAAACCATTATTTTACGCGATCCACAATTGACAACACTAGTATATATTACTAGACTACATAAGTATAACATCCGCATACCATATATTTCACAAGTAATTTTTCCTGCCAAATGCCCGTTCCCAAACGGAAAAGTATTGCATATTTTGTAATTATGGGGAAATTGGAAGGTTCAGCAATAAGTTTCCTTCCCTTTGTTTGGATGTTTGAAATCTCCATTATGGATGGACTTAAAATGTTCGTAAAGGCATAGTTTTGGATAATCCCTTTTTTTGTTCCCTTATTTCATAAAGTTGTCAAATAAGGGGAGCTTACTCTTCCCTTCTACTGCAATCTCCTCCATCCAAATATATACAAATAATATAATTAGCCGAGAAGAATGAATGCCTGCATTAATTATGTGATTTTATTTATTGTTATGTATCTCTAATATTTTCTTAACACCGTATGTTTTTCCCCTTTAAAAATGGCAAACAGTTATTGGAAACTTGTCAAAAGTGAACCTAGGTGGTGTTTTAGTCATGCATATTGCTCTTGAATATCAACTTTTGTTTTTGGGCTAAATCAAATCTGATTCATGAAATGTGTAATCAATATATGCTGTTGTAATTTTCGTCCCAATTAGGAAAATGATAGGTTGAATAATTTCTGATATTTAATTGCTTATTGATCATGTGTTAATATTTATGTTAAGTTGTTGCTTTTGGACCAAATTGAAGACATTTCAGTTTTTATTTTTTGTTTATCATTATCCTCATCTTTTTCTGTTTAATGAATATAATGTTCTAATATTTGAACATTTTATATATCATAGTAACTGCTTAGTTCACAAATACAGTTTGAGTCTTACTATAGCAAAACCAGTTTTTGTCATCTTAAAGCTATATTACCACATCTCTTATGAATTCTTTATTCTTCAAATATTATAATATAGTTACCTCCTTTTGTAGTGGTTGCATTTTGTCCAAACAATAATGAAGTTCACATCTATAGATTGGTTGAAGACAAATGGGAAAAGGTGCATGTTCTTGAAAAGGTATGCTGCTAGTATTATTTCTCTTTCTCAAAATAGTAATTAATTCTATGCCCTTTTATATCTTGTGGATGTGAGCACATTTAGGCGAGATTGAAAGTGATATTTTAGGTGCTTATAAGTTAATCGAGAGCCTTAGAAGTGCTTGGATAGGCAGCTCTGAAGCATGGGTACTTGTAAAATAATGAAGTACTCGTACCCATACCAGTACGCGTATGAGACTCGTGGCTACTCCCTTTTTCTTTGTTATTCTATTGCAAGTGAAATTTGTGACTTTCTCATATACTAATATAATATTATTTGTGAATTTGAGTTTCTTTGTTGGTGTAACCGAACACAATTTTTGACTTTTTAAACTTTTATTGTGATTTCGTATAGTGATTTAACAATTTAGCCCTCTTATTTACATTATATAGAAAACTATCATGTTTTTTATTGACGTACCTCTATACCTTAATTTTTTTGAATTGCCGTATCCCATACCCGTACCTGGTACAGGTATTGTACCCCTAACTATGCATCATCGATAGGCAGTAAATGGATGCAAACATTTCAAGTCTATCTTCTTAGTGTATCCCATACTGTTCTGTGAATTATTTTCACGTCTGCCGGTACTTCATTTGTTGGCCATAAATTCATGTAGTACTCAACCACATGTTGTAAAGAGGGCTATTAGTCATATACTTCCTCATGCTTGCTTGTCTTTGGTATGCTTAGTTTTTAGTTTTTGCAATTCCAAATCCTTCTAGGATCACCGAAAAACTATGAGAAGATTCGGTGTCCTTTATTAAACTTTATCTTCTTACTGTTCAGAATTCCCCTATTCAAATTTTCGTTAATGTTCTTAAGCTCAATAGTTATTGATTGTTAGTATTGTTATGTAAAGATCAAGACATTTAACGGTGATTTCCCTTTCCTTTAATTATTATTATGTTCGGCGGCACACCATTCCTCAATTCAAAGTTTCTTTGAATTGTAGAATCCACTTTTTCCTAGTTTTCCTAGACTTGTAAATTTCAACCTCTTCTATATGTCATTGAATGACTTTCTATGCTGCTTTGTGCTGAGTTTTTCACCAAACAAAAGGGTTTGTTGTCCTGATGTTTGCTAAAGAAAGTAGGAATTTGAGTCCTTTTTAGTTTTATCTAATCTCCGTTACTCAAAAACAAACTCGTGTCTCATGAGCCTCATGGCTAAGGATGGACCAGTCTGATATGCACATGTTTCATGCCTCATGGCTAATGTCTCATGAGCAGTTAGATAGATTTCTATTTACAGTATAAGTTGTATATTACATGTTGAATAGACTTCCATGTTGCTTGTCTTTGATAAAAAATATTTTGGGAAGGAAATGATAAAGTGAACTCATACTCACATTTTATAGATTACAGATTTACAAGGCATGCCAACCAAGGTTATCAAAATCTAGATCCTGCCTAGGATTAGAAAAAAGGAAGAAATGCTAAATTGTGTGATCATAACATGAATCATAAATCCTGCCTCAAATACAAATAATATCTAAATATGTGCATAAATGCACATAAAATAACATATAAAAGAAAATAACCTTTAAATCACTACTAAGGGGGTGTTTGTTTCAAGTCTAGAAATCATATTCCCGGGAATACATGGATTTCAAATGAGTATACCATGTTTGTTAGAAGGTTGAGAAAAAATTATTCCAAGGCATAAAGTTTCCCAGGATAGAGATAACTTTCATAATTCCCATGGATTTATTCCCAAGTGAGAAGGTGAGAATGTACATTCCCAGACTTGGGTCTCAGCCTCTATGCTGCGAGAAATGACAGAGAACAGAGACTGATATATGAACTCAAATACAATGGACTAAGAGTGGATTGAGATTGAGAGAGTTTAGTTGGGTGAGAGAGGAAGATGATGCTCGGACTAGGTCATTAACCATTCACTTAAATTGTGGATTGCCCAGCTCAACCCATCAACACTGCAGGTTCCTGACTCATGAAAGTTTATAAATTCTTGCATTTTTACACGCTTCCTCAGCGATCCATCTTCAATGCCACCATACTATGTGATCTGAGTGAATGGGAATGGAAGGCAGTATGAAACTCATTGAATTCCAACTGGGATTTTGACAACCTTAATGCCAATATTATCATGATTGATTTTTTCCCTGATGCATTTCTGTTTATAATGATGATGAAACAGCTAATTTGGTTGGAGATTTTATGATAGTTTCTAAGCTAGTTAGAAACTCATTGGATTGTCCAATTGTGCTTTTGACAGCATTGATGCTAATATTATCAATTTTTTTTTTCTTGATGTATTTTTGTTTAAAATGAAACAACTATTTTGGTTGGAGATTTTATGATACTTTCTAAGCAATTTTTTTGCATATTTTTTCTTTACAGCATGACCAGGTAATTTCTGGGATAGACTGGAGTGCAAGATCAAATAGAATAGTTACTGCATCCCATGATCGAAATTCGTGAGTGCTTGTGTGGTTTTGAACATTGAACTTTTCACCCTTAGTCTGGGTGACTTTTGCCAATTTCTCCTTTATACATTATTGATTACAAATTAAAAAAATTCAATACAAACCATGTGTTCTTGCTAGATATGTCTGGAACCTTGAAGGATCAGAATGGGTGCCAACTCTTGTTATCCTTAGGCTAAACCGTGCTGCTCTTTGTGTTCAATGGAGTCCAAAAGGTATGAAGCATGTTGCCATGCCCTAGTTCCTCTTCACTTCTCCTTACATTGGGCAAATAAGTATTCTGAAAGTTATGATTTGTGCCTGCCTTCTAGAATTAAATTAACATATGTATGGTGTCCAAGTCATCTAAGAATTCAAAGCAAATGCTTAAGAGTGTAATCTTTGTTTCTTTCCCCGCCCGTTTCCATCTTGGATAGCACTTAGTGGATGTGTTGGAAGGTGTAACAATGGCTATGAGGCTACCATAAGCACTTAGTAGATGTGTTGGAGGTGTAACAATGGCTATGAGGCTACCATAAGCTAACTCTAGTTAAGCCTTGTCATGCTCGTCTGTTGCAATTTTATATTTGGATCATTTTTTTTCTAGCCAAAGTCTTTTAAGTCTTTGGTGTAACTGTAATATAAATATTGGGGATTTGATCCTCTACTAGGCCACTTTTGCTCTTCACTACCTAGGTGCTCTTCACCTATTTTGCCCCCTAGTTTGAAAATTGCAATTTTAGCCACTTAACTTTATCCCCTTTTGCAAATGGTTGTCTCCTCCTCTTGATTTTGACTTGGTCAACGCTGACATGGCCTTTTTGTTTTTTATGATTACATGGAATATACAGCTCATTTGTTCTTTTTTTTAAAAAAAATTGGCGTCTCATTTATTTTTATAATTTTTAAAAAATTGCCAACTATTTTTTTTAATATTGTCAATTCATTTTTTTAATTTTTTTTTTAAATTGTCAACTCTGTTTATTATTAATTAAAATAAACACATAATGAAATTGGGTGTCACATTTTGAAACTTGGGGGGTCAAAAGTGTATTTTTATCTTTTTAAAAAGGTAAAAGTACACTTTTCACCCCAAGTTTCACAATGTGCCAATTTTGGAACCCTACTTCTTTATGTGTTTATTTTAATTAATAATAAACAAAGTTGACAATTTTTTAAAAAACAATAAAAAAAATGAAGTGACAATATTAAAAAAAATGAGTTTGCAATTTAAAAAAAAAAAATTAGTTGGCAAATTTTAAAAAAAAAGTGTATATTCCACGTAATCATAAAAAATTATAATAAGGCCAAGTCAACGTTGACCAAGTCAAAATCAAGGAGCCAACCATTTGCAAAAGGGCTAAAATTGCAATTTTTAAACTATAGGTGCAAAATCGCTAGATTTTGAAACTTGGGGGTCAAAAGTGCATTTTAGCCTTATTATTATTATTATTATTACTACCTTAAGATGTTGTATTGTTCTAATGCATTGCTGAATTCTGTTTTGATAGAAAACAAGTTTGCAGTGGGAAGTGGAGCCAAAACTGTTTGTATATGCTATTATGAGCAGGAAAACAACTGGTCTGTCAGCGTTTCCTTGCACTTTATTCCCCAAGTTTATTTCCATCCTTACAATATGATGGTTGTGCGTAATTTTTGTGTATGCACTCTGGATCCACCCTTTGACCATAGTTTGAGTCTTGACTATATTGAAGTGTGTCATTTATACAGAAGTATATCATGTCAAATAATCTAATATATGTAGGGTAATTTGTATTTGTTTGCAAGGCATCTAATGCCAGCTAAACTGATCTTTTATTAGTGGAATAGCTGTTAGCATGCTCTTAAATGTTGACCTTGATAACACTCAACCATTCAAGTTCATGAGTTATAGCAGACAAAAGTAATTATTTTTCAGAAAAAAATAAACTAAGTGGCTAGAATTCAACATTGAGGACCTTTTCCTAGACTATAAAAAAAATGGTTTTATCAGATTTAAGGAATATCAAAATATAATTTTCTTGTACAATATTACTATTTTTTATCAAGTTTAAGTCTTGGCATTTTGATCGTGCTGAGAATATGACCAAAGAAAATAGAGATGAGAGATTGATGAAGAATCTGATGGACCATTCTGATGAGAAATTGGTGGATCATTTGGATGACAAGATACTTTTGAAAATATTAACAATGGCGTCAATCATTATAGCAATCCATATGCTTTCTATGTTGACATTGATTTCAATTGGCTTATGAGTTATGTCATTAATTGTTTGTGGCTTTTCACTTTAGTCATTTGTTCATTTGAAACTTGTGTTTTTTCAAGATTTGTTATGCTACAATTTAGTTCATTTAAGACTTATGTTGATTTTAGTTAAGACTTGTTATGTGTAGTTAATTTTCCATTACATATCTCAGACATTATTTTAGCATGTGAAAACATATTTACCTATCTTGGACCAGTCCAATTTACTGCTTTGATGAGCAGGTTGGGTCCAAAATATCCTTTATTCAACTTAACCCATAGACACCTCTAGTTGATATAAATAGAATAGAAATTTAAAATTTCAAAATAACTCATTGGCTTTTATTTAGTTGTTTGTTTTATTAATTTGTATTACCTCTGCAGGTGGGTTAGCAAACTTATCAGGAAAAGACATGATTCTTCAGTGACAAGTGTTTCATGGCATCCCAATAACGTTAGTATTCTAACTCATTAATATATAATTTTTCTATAGATTCAGAGTGTTTCTTCCTTGTTTCCTGGAGTAGCTTGTTTCATATATTATGTCAGCTCATAGGATGCACTTGCTTGGCGTGTTGAAAATTCTCTGCGGTGATTGATACTCCCACCTTTTCACAATGAAAATCACTTTATCAAAAAAATTAATGGTTTAAATATGTTTTTGGTCCCTGTAAATATAACATTTTTTGATTTTGGTCCTCGTAATATTTTTTTTTTAGTTTACATCCCTATAATATCAAAAAAAGTTTACTTTTGGTCCTTAACGTTAAGTGAACGTTACAAAAACGTTAACTGACAAAGGGAAACAGTTTTTGGTCCCTGTAAATATAACACTTTTCAGTTTTAGTCCCTGAAAAATATTTTTTTGAATTTCATCCCTGCAATATTCAAAAATCTCCTTAAATATAAAATAATATACAAATTGATCTTTATTAATAATAAACTTATGCCAAGTAATATTTAAAATATTTTCACTTCAATTATTTAAAATTTATTAATCTTCTGTTTTATTTATTTATTTATTTATTTATTATTAACTTAATTTTCATTTTCTGTTTCAAAAAAATCACTAAAATCTT
The DNA here is from genome assembly GCA_037974755.1 of Cicer yamashitae. NCBI lineage: Eukaryota > Viridiplantae > Streptophyta > Magnoliopsida > Fabales > Fabaceae > Cicer > Cicer yamashitae. The sequence goes on along the minus strand of JBBPBQ010000001.1, from coordinate 36,588,964 downwards.
ATGTTTTATTTAATTATTATTATTAAATTAATTATATTAGTATAAAATAACTTTAGATTTAAATAACTTTAGATTTAAGCTTTATAATTTTAATTAAAATCTCCTTTTACGCTTTAGATTTTTTCATTATAACTTAAAATAAATAAAATATATATTAGGTGATAGATTTATTTTAATCATTATTTTATACTAATATAATTGTAGTTAATATTATGTTAATTTTATTTTAATTATAATATTATATTATATGTTTATTTTAATTATATTACATTAAATTAGTTATATTATATTATATGTTTATTTTAATTATATTATATAATATTATAATTTAAATAAAATTAATATAATATTAACTAC
>JBBPBQ010000001.1:36576889-36588531 GCA_037974755.1 Cicer yamashitae | reverse complement strand
ATATTACATTAAATTAATTATATTATATTATATGTTTATTTTAATTATATTATATAATATTATAATTAAAATAAAATTAATATAATATTAACTACAATTATATTAGTATTAAATAATGATTAAAATAATCTATCACCTAATATATATTTTATTTATTTTAAGTTATAATGAACAAAATCTAAAGCGTAAAAGGAGATTTTAGTTAAAATTATAAAGTTTAAATCTAAAGTTATTTTATACTAATATAATTAATTTAATAATAATAAATAAATAAAACAGAAGATTTTAGTGATTTTTTGAAACAGAAAATGAAAATTAATTTAATAATAATAAATAAATAAAACAGAAGATTAATAAATTTTATGTTATTGAAGTGAAAAAATTTTAAACATTACTTAGCATAAGTTTATTATTAATAAAGATCAATTTGTATGTTATTTTATATTTAAGGAGATTTTTGAATATTGCAGGGATGAAATTCAAAAATATATTTTTCAGGGACTAAAACTGAAAAAGTATTATATTTACAGGGACCAAAAACCGTTTCCCTTTGTCAGTTAACGTTTTTGTAACGTCCACTTAACGTTAAGGACCAAAAATAAACTTTTTTTGATATTACAGGGATGTAAACCAAAAAAAAAATATTACGAGGACCAAAATCAAAAAATGTTATATTTACAGGGACCAAAAACATATTTAAACCAAAATTAATTGTCTTAAAATGAATGTCATTTTCAATTTTCTATGTAACATTAATTATTTTTTCCCAATTGTACCCTCTAATTAATACTATGTACACTATTTCCAAAGCATTGTATTTCACTTTGCATTTATGATAGAGAAACACACCAATTGTTAATATGGATAACTTGGTAAAATTACTATTCTCTTTCTTTTATTTATTATCATTTCTTAATTCTTAATATGTGTGCAATGAGTAAAATTGACACTCATTGTGAGACAAAAGAGTAAAATTTCTTTATCAATAGTAAAGAATGAAAGTTTCAGTACCTGGGGTTAGGTTTTATTGTGATTTCTCTCTATCCTCGATATTTTAGAATAACTTTTAATATATCTTCAGTATTTTAGAATGAAATCTTTATTTCTTAATTTTCTTTTTTAGCTTGACAATGTTTGGTCTGTTCAATTATTTTAGTTTCAGGATCAAATGTTACATGCTACTACCTTTGTCCCTAAATATAAATATAGCCCCATTTCGAATTACTAGATACATTTATTATTTTTTCCAACTATACCCTTAATTAATATTACTAAGTGTCTTAGAAAATGAAAAGCCAAAATTAAACATATATACATACAAAAGGGTATTTTAGGAACATTTATATATGAAATTGACACATTAAATACACTACCTACTTTTCTTAATATATATGCAAAAAATGTTAAATGTGCTTATAAATAGGGACAAAGGTAGTATAGTTTCTTTAAAATATATTTGTTTGATGATATATAAAAAACTTTTCTCCGCATTGATTTAATTTTTTTTAATGCAGATTCTTCTTGCGACAACATCCACAGATGGGAAATGCCGAGTATTTTCCACCTTTATAAAAGGTGTAGATGCAAAGTATGATAATAGCAACTCTGAACGTGGTTGACTTGTTCTCTTCATTTTTAAGATAATGTTATGTTATTGAGATTTGCATGTCGAATTGGCACAGGGATTCAAAGAAGGGTACTTCATCTGATTTGAAATTTGGAGAGGTTCAATTTTAATTCATCCTCATATGAATTCTTCATATTGTTTCTACGCTTGAGTTCATATTTTTCAAGGTGTATAAGATAACCCCACTATTTAGAAGGTTTATGCGAATAAATTATTCTTTCATGTTTTAAACTTTAAATAGAAAAGCAAACAATATTACTAATTACTAATATACAAATATGACCAATCTTCATGTATAATAAATTTTTATGCATTTTATAGTCAACACATTGCTTGTGAAGTACGTTATATATCCTTTGGTTATATTATTTACCTGTTGTTGCTGGGAAGTTGACACTGAAAATAAAATAAGTTCTCTTTATTTATGTTTTGGTTTCCAGATCAATATATTTTATGGTTGCTAAATTAAGATTTTTTAGTAGGCAAATGTTAGTATATAGGTTTTTATGTTAGTATTTTCTCCTTCACCAGGGTTTGAACCCTGGTTTTTTAACTCCTCCAATTTCTTCAACTCTTGCTTATGAAAGAATTGCTTTGTATAAAATTATTATAACTAACTGAATAATGATTTCTATTCAGTTTTCTTATTAACAAATTATGTTGTTCCATCTTCCAAATGAAAGAAAAGTGAAAAAGGATATAGAAATACCTGTTGGATTTTAGTATCTTCTGCTTATATAGTATTTTTTTCTTTTGTACAACAGTTGATTGTTCAGCTTGACCTCTCATCGTCTTGGACATTCGGAGTCAAGTGGTCGCCAAGTGGCAATACTCTAGCTTATGTAGGTAAGAAAATTATCTCCTCTGGCTGGTTTTATTTAGCTGAAACTATGGGTTCCAGGCTTCCAGCTATATGTCTCTTTTATTTTTTTTCTACTATCTTAAGTCAACAGTTCATGTTTGCGTAATGTTAGTTTCCATTGAGGTTTAGTTGTCATCTATATGTTTATTATGAGTAATATTAAAGGTAAAAATGTATTGGTACTATTCGGCTTTCATGGTGCACAATTTGATTCATTTATATTGACCCAATTGCATTTTTTATAAACAAAAAATTGGGGTCAGATTTCTGAAAAAACCATGGCAACTTTTGGAAACATTGCATCTTGTTTGGTCTGTTTGAGGTTTTTCTTGTGATTAACTGTATTTGTTGCTATTATACAGGTCATAATTCTATGATATATTTTGTTGATGATGTTGGTCCTTCTCCATTGGCCCAGAATGTTGTGTTCCGTGATTTGCCTCTCCGTGATGTGGGTCAGCATCCACTCTTTCTAACCATTTAGTTTCTTATCATCTTTGCGAATAATTTACTGATTTTCTGGAACTGGTGGATCACTGTATGACTTGGTTTCAGGTATTATTTGTTTCTGAGAAAACAGTAATAGGTGTGGGATTTGATTGTAATCCAATGGTTTTCGCTGCAGATGAAAGAGGAGTTTGGTATGTGAAAATTCAGATATTTATGTTTCTAAGGTTGGATGCCCAATCTATGCGACTGGGCCAACTGATTGTAATCTTTCATAGAAATAAACATTATCATGATTTCTCATCTCTATATAATGTTGCCTTGAATTCTCTTTCCATGGAAGAGGAGTGAGTATGTTGGTTTTGTATTCATTTTCCTTCTCTTTTGATGTGTTTTTTCCTGTAGGGGTTTTATCAGATATCTTGGGGAGCGGAAGACAGTATCATCAGGATCAACATATGGTTCACAGGTAACTACATTTTAAAGGACTCTCCAATATACAGCTATGAGACACTCGGATCTCCAGTTGGAAATCAATTTAATTAATCTTATGAATGTCTAACGTGGGAAAACTGAAGTTGTGACAAGAGACTATATATAGAAAGAATTCCTGATCCTCTTATTATTTAAATAGACTTGAGAATAGGAGAGAATATGGAGGAATATCACGTGTTGCCTTGCCTGGCTAACTATTTGAGAAGACTTTCTTTAATCTGTGTCTTTATTTTACTTTGTTTGATGTCTTGCTTTTGTTAGTAACCGAAGTTCATATTTATTGTAAGAGTTTAATAATTTTGTACTGGTAATGTAAAAATGTTTTACCCATGTCATTCATATTTTTCCGTAGTGTCGTGCCATATTGTTATTTCCTAAAGTAACTTCACAAATTTGTACATGGTGACATATAATTAAATGTTTGTGTAAAATTTTTTACAGTGCCAATGCATAGTAATTAAATTCTTATTGTCATATGATTTTGACATGGAAACTAAATCCAAATCTTAGTTTATGAGTTGTTATTAGTTATAGCCATTTCTGCTATGCATATCATATTTCTCTTTATGTTGTTAACTTGAGGTTTACTCTCTTTATCCCTTTTACCAAATTCTGTCTTTAACCAGTTCTCTGAAGCATTTGGGAAGTTTTATGGCCAATCCAAGCATGGTGTGAGCAACGATGCTGTTGAAACTTCAAAAACACGTGGAGCAGTTCATGATAACTGTATAAAGTATATTTCTCCCTCTAGATCTCGTACTTTTTCCAACCATAGTTGGTTACATTATATATTTTTGGTAAAAGCTTAGTTTTTTAAATTGTACAATGTGGTTGCTCTATTTCCCTTTTGTTCATTTTATTTGGCATGCACCAACCCACATCACAATGAATGAATCAGGAAAACTTATGTCCATATATAAACTGTTAATGACTGGTGTGTTTTTGGGATCGTAGTTCTATCATTCCTCTTGGGCAGCATGGAATATTGACAAGGCGTTTTAGCACATCAGGTTAGTCTAAGGAAGATGGTTATCTGAAATTATCTTATTTTTTGTGCTTTTGCCACTTTTGGCTAGCTTCTTTGGCTAATGATACTCCTTGAAACTACAGGGTTGGATGGAAGAATTGTTTTATGGGATTTGGAGAATGAGCAGGACCTACTGGAATTGTATGCTCATTAGTAAATTGTCCCATCTTCTGGGTAAAAGTCTCTAAACAATATTGTCGCATGCAGCATTATAATATCTTGTAGATTAATTTGGTTGTGAGCAGTTGAAGTTATCATCTAAAATCATTGTGATCAAGGCTTGAAAGTGTTTATAAAATTTTACCTGTATGATAACAGTTTCCTTTTCTATATATTTTAGCTGTTGTGTATTTCCATGCAATGAATCACTGGAAAATATATAACCAATGGTAATTCTAGAAATGGAATATCGGTTTCATATTTAGACACTAAAATGCATCAAAATTTATCTGCGAGGGGACTTGTTCGACTATGCAGATGCATGCTGATTACACTATGTATAATTATGGCAGTAGCATGTTGTTTCTGGTGCTTCATATTTTAGAAATCCTCGTCAAACTTAATGCATATTGTAAATAACTCGGCAATGTTAATACCAATTCTATGCTGCAGATTTGAAATTTTCTACAGACTAAGATATACGAGACTCATCTAATGATTCTATTTTATAATAAGACAATAATGTATTCCCACAAATTTATAGTTTTATTCTTGGTTGATTTTATAGAATTATGATTCCAATAACTGAGCAATAAAATTAAGTTAAAAAAAAACATGTAATTTATTTTAAAATATGTCTAGGAAAATTGAAGAAATAGTGTTCCAATTAACATCTCTGTGGCCAAGTAACATCTTGAGAATTCTATTAAAAAGACATCTCCTTTTGAAAAATAGTGTTCCAATTAAAGCAAAACTGTGTCGATAATGTCTTGATTCCGCGCTAACTGGTTTGTGAGATAATTGAAACAAATTGATCTCATTGTCACCACAGAATACACAAAAACAGAGTAATCACCATTGCAGTGTGCCTGTGTTTTCATATCAATAAATTCTGATGTAATGCAAACTTACGATGGGTTTAGTATATTGTTTATTTTATAAATATTTTTTTAACTATTCCGTGCTTGTGAAAAAATTTCCGACAAATCTAAATTCGATTGAGAGGTGAAGCAAAGTTTAACTAATGATTGTTCAATCTAATATTTGAATTTGAGTTATTCAAAACAATTTATTAGTTATTACTCAAGTGTTACTACTCTAAACTCAAATACAAGTAAAAATATATTCATATTTGATGGACCAAAGTATAATCAAAATTGAACTAACTTCACCCTGTTTAATATTATTATTCTCAAAATATTATTCAATACATTAAGTTTTCGTAAAAAAGTTAAATGAAAAACAGATGTAATTTAGGAAATATAATTAATATTTAATTCAATCAAAAAATTAAATGAAAATAATCATTATTCTTAATCTATGTTTAGTTTGTTATTGTTATTTATAATTGAGACATTTAATATAATTAACCATTTATTTAAACTGGACTAAAAGTTGTCGCAAAAGTTGTGTGAGAATTAGTAAAATCCATTTGTATAGTAAATAGTGGAGTGTACTGTTAGTGAAGGGTTTTAACTTTTAATGAAGATTAGTTAATTGATATGACATGGTGGATAAATTATTTCTGAAAAAATTAATAAAGCTATAGTGAAAAACTACAAAACTTTTGCAGAGCACCATAATAGCCAGAACAGAACAATACCAGAAGACTCCACAATTTAAAAATCTAACACATGACAAAAAGCAAACAAAAGTCCATAGTTAATTTCACTAAACCAAACAGTTTAATTAACAAGCATGGAGCCGACCTTAGCTCAGTTGGTAGAGCGGAGGACTGTAGTTGGAAAATTTCTAGATAGCCATCCTTAGGTCGCTGGTTCGAATCCGGCAGGTCGGATTTTTTGCTTTTTGCTTTTATTTTTATTATCATTATAATAATAATAATAATAATTAGTGATTTCAAAGACAACCTTCGAACAAAAATCCGGTCCTAGTCCTTAGCACTACCTGTGTTTTTTTTTTTCTTCTTTTAGAAACAGTTGTTGTACTCCTCCTAAGTGCCACAGCCTGGATGTATCCCCATATAATATGGTGATACAGAACAAGATAAGTCTTTAACTAAAGGTGACAATTGGATCTAATACATTCATATAAAAAGATCTAATTCATTCAACTTTTTCTTAAAATCCAATGAATTACATATTTTATTTAATACAATTCAATTAATTAATTTATCATTTTAATAAAATATTATTACAGTTATTGGAAAATATATTTTATAATAAAAAACCAGTTTTTATTCTTTAAAAAAAAATTTAGTCTCTATAAAATTTTAAATTTTTTTTTAGTCCATATAAAAAAATTCTTTATCTTTAGTTTCCAAAAATTTTTCAGTTTTGTTTTTGGTCTATGTTTTTTAATATGTTTATCATTCCAATTTTTGAATTTTTTTCATGCATCTTTATAACATTATAAGAGTTTTTTTCACAAAAATTTAGAATTTTTAAAAAATAGATTAATTAAATATGAGTTTTTAAATGTCAAAAGTTTAAAAATTCATATTTAATTGATCATTTATAAAATAATCTCAATTTTTTGTCAGAAATATTCTTATAATGTTATAAATATGCATGGAAAAAAAACATTCAAAGATTTGAATGATAAACATAAGTTGACTTGAAAATAGGGACAAAAAACAAAACTGATAAAATTTTTAGGGACTAAAGATGAAAATATTTTTTATAGAGACTAAAACAAAATAATAAAATTTTATATCGACTAATCATTTACTTAACCTTAAATAAATAGTATTTTTAAAAATGAATATCCAAAAAATTATTAAGTGGAGTTGATTGATATCTATCCACCAAAAGTGATGATGAATGGATTGAGTGGTTTTTATTTTTAATAGATTGATTGGATTAGATATTTTTTTAAAAAAAAATTAATGGATTGTAAATGGATTAATGAATTATTTTGATCCATCTATTATAATTCAAATTCATATTCATACAATCCATTAATTTTACCACATCTACGTTTAACCCGTTCTAACCAGAAAGGTTCAAACCAGGTTTGCTCTAACTCAAAAGAAAATAGAGGCATAAATGGAGGACAAGACACAAACAAAGTTCAAATAAAGATCAAATTCGAGTTGATCCTTGGATTACCATCTTGTCCCAAATGCTCTGAAGTATAGGTACTCGTAAAACTGTGAAGTACTTGTACTTGGTATATACCTGGTACTAGTACACGTTTGGTACTTCATTTTCTCATTAATTTGTTGCGAGTGAAATTTTTCGTTTTATCATATAATAATATAACATTATTTATGTATTTGAGTTTCTTTAGTTGTTGTAACCAAACACTACTTTTAACTTATTAAATTTTTATTGTGATTTTTTACCGTGAATTGAAGAATTTAGCTCTTTCATATTATATTATAGAACAAAATTCAAGTTTTTGACGTACTTGTACCTTCATATTTTTAAAATTATCATATTTTCGTACCAATACCCATATCGTAACCGGTACCGTATGTTGGATCTATTTGGTGACAATTGATGCAAGACTTTAACAATGAAGTTGTTGATGAAGATTGTATATAACAAATTTCAAAGCATGTTGTTACATTAGCCTTTAGGTTCGATTCGCCTCCACTAATCGGATGCAAATGAGATGAATAGTGAATTCTCTTCAGGGTATTGGAAAACTTTGATATGATTTGCACTAACACACCAAGAGTATATTTCAATAGTATGTTACAAAATAATGTTTCTTACACTTCACTCATGCATTAGAGAAGAATAGGATAACTTAGAATATAAAAAATGGATGAGACAAAATGGATAGTAATGGCCAAATTTTATTTAGTGTTTATGTCATCTTTTTCGAGCAGGAACTGGGTTCGAATCTCAGCATTCTATCATGTCAATTAAAAACGTTTTATATCTACATATATGCACCAATATTTTAGAAATATTTCACACCGTACTCATACTTATGTAGGATAATCCAAAAGTTTTAGAGAACATGGGGTGTTATTTTTTACTCATTAATTTTGTATTTTAACTCACAAATTCACTCATGTTATCTCTAAAAAATAATTTTTTACCACAAATTTTTTTAGAGACTCAATTTTATAATTTTATGCATGAAGTGTCAACTTTCTACCATTTCATTTTTGCATTTTAAAATCTTGTGTTCTGTTCAAAATGAATTGAAACCAATTATACTTAACTTTTTTCAATGTCATAACTTTATTACTCAATTAAATTAACTTTATTCACACAAAAATGTGAATATATTACTATTTGGTGATTAACTTTTTAATTTGTATTATTTGTCAAGAAAAAAAAATTAATCGTATTATTCAACTGAATTAATTTTGCAATCCATTAAATTTACTTATTGATTAATTTTTTTTCTAAAATATGTTTATGTATTAATATTTGGTGACTTGTCTTGGGATCAATTCAGTATTGTCTTTATATTGTCACGTTCTTATTAAACTCGTATGTTATCATATTTAATCGAATTAAAGGTTGGGTTTGGGTCAAAACTTTGACTCGATCTAATGTTAGGGTCGTGTAAGTGACCCATGCAATGCGACTTAACTCGTCTTTTGTAAACTGCTACCATATATTATCGAGTATGAGTGGGAATATGTTATTTTAATTGGAACATGTTGAGATTTTGGATCCTACCACTTTAGTTGGCATGCTTTACTCAAACCACCGAAAAAATTAGTGTTGGACCAGTTGGTTAAATTAAAAATTATTTTTTTCTTTTCTACTTTTTCTGACCCTGTTATGTTTTTCAGCATTGTAAGCCAATAAATTTATAGACTTATTGTTTGTGTAATGACTATTGAATTACATTGAATTTTAATATATATTTTTTTTTTAATTTTACGGGATCAACTCGCTTAAAAACTAATATATTTAATTAATTCTAATATTTTATGTTATTAACGAGTCACCTCGTCAAGAGTGGAGTGGGATGGGAGGTTCAACCCACATATCTAAGTTGGATCGTCCCATTATTGTGTGTATTTGTGCGTGCATGCGTGTGTACGTGTACACTGATATAATATTTCACTGCTCAATATAAATGTTTACATAAATCTAAAACTATTTGATTTGTTATCGAGGTATGTCAAAATTAATTATATCACAAATCCATAAACTATATCTATTTGACTATAATACCAATTGATAGAACTTTAATTGATACTCGTTGATACAAGTCATGACACATTTACATAATATAGGAATATATGAAGAACGTTTACATACCTTAAGATTCATGAAAATATGATTTGTATAATGAGTAGTTAACTATCTTCATTGTCGTCTAAGATTTTCAACATTATCAACAACATGTTAACCATCTAATCTAATGAGACAACTATTAAATAGTTAAATGGTTGAGAGCATAGACCTATCATTGAGCTTAATTAAAAGAATAATACAACTCATCACAGTCTATTCAAAAATAAAATTCAACACATATTAATCAATTAATTAATGTTTAATAATAATAAATTATAATTTATATTAAGCTTAAATATACTTTAGTCTTTTATCTTTTACCAAATATTTATTTTGGTTCTTTATCTTTTTTTTCTTCGTTTTCTCCCTTTATCTTTTATAAATAATGAATGTTAATCTTTTTCATCACAATCCTTTTAAACAGCTCTATGATTATTGTCATGAACCGTTGAGATATAGTCTTAGACCAATTATAAAGTTAAGTGTGCAAATTTAATAAGGACATAATGAAAATACAAAGGACTCTAATAAATATCTTTCATTTCAAAGAGTTTATATTTATTTTAAAGCATGCAATTGCAATGAGAGTTTTTCCAAGTGCAAACCTATTATTGGGTTAAAATGGATGTTTTTTTCTAAAAGAATATTATTGTTGACACATATTAGCAATTGTTAGAAGAGATTTCAATGACAAGATGTTGCTATAACTTTTATTGTAAATGTGAAAAGGACTAAAATAACCACTTATAAAAATAAAGGACAAAAATTAATCAAAAATTAGATAAAAGACCAAAACAAATATTAGGTAAAAGATAAATAACCAAAATTATATTTAAGCATTTATATTAATATAAGGCTTAAATATAATTTAGGTCATTTATCTTATACTTAATATTCGTTTCGATCACTTTTTTTTGTTTATTCATTTTGGTCATTTATCTTTTTATAAGTGGTGTATTTTAGTCATTTTCATCATAACAATGATATAATTATTGTCATGAACTATTGAGATCAAATCATAGATTAGTAGTAAAGTTAAGTGTGCAATCTTAATAAGGATGAGGTGAAAATACAATAAACTTTGATAAATGTCATTTGTTTCAAAGAATTTACATATGTTTTAAAGTATGCAATAATTTTTTTTTTCAAGTGCAAGCCTATATTATTGAGTTAAATGGATGTTTATTTGAAATAATTTATACTGGCTTACATATTGACAATTTTTAAAAGAGATTCTAATGACTGAATGTTGTCATAACTTTTGTTGTGATTGTGACAACTGACAAGTATTAAAATAAACCAAAGATAAAAGACCAAAATAAAGAGAAATGACCAAAGCGGATATTAGGTAAAAGACAATGGACCAAAATTATATTTATACATTAATATAATTCTCAATAACTAATTATTGTCAATCCATAATTGATTTTTAGATTAAATTAGTTTTTTTTACGAATGTTAAATTAGTTTTTAGTCCCTATAAAATTTCATTATTTTATTTTTAGTCCTTGTAAAAGATTTCACCAACTTTTTAGTCCTATAATATTTTTCATTTTCATTTTTAATCCATGATTTTAAAACAACTCTTGTGCACCTTTTGAATGATTTTTTGCAATAATTTTTAAACATTATAAAAAATTTATCCAAAAAAATGTCGAATTTTTTACATTAAAAAATTAAATATGAATTTTTAAGCACTAAAAATTTAAAAATTCATATTTAATTCATTATTTGTTAAAAATAAATAAATTTTATAAGAAAGTTGTTAAACATGTCCTAAACAGTAATAAAAAACCTTCAAAAATTTGTAGGATACACAAGAGTATATTTAAAGTTAAGAACTAAAAATGA
>JBBPBQ010000001.1:36491976-36576395 GCA_037974755.1 Cicer yamashitae | reverse complement strand
AAAAAGTTGATAAATTTTATCTAGGGACTAAAAATAAAATTTTGAAATTTTATATAGACTAAATTTATTTAACCAATGAAAATACAACTCTTCTTCAAAAAATAAAAACTTTTAGTCTACACAAAACTATCCTGTACATAGTTATAGTCTTCGCCGTTAAATCAATATATCATGAGTTTTTTACGTTTATAAAATTTATATTTAATTCATAATAATAATAAGTTAAAAAATTTTAAATCTTTGTGGATCATTTTTTTATAATGTTCTAAATATAGTTGCAAAAAAATCATTTAAAATTTAAAAGTCGAATGACAATTAAATATATTTCATTTCAATGAAGATTAAAAAAATTTGCAAGGTAATTTCATAGCAACCAAAAGTTATATTTTTATTTTACAGAAAAAACTTAAAACATTAATTTTATAGAAATGAAAAACATATTGAAGCATAAAATTATCAACTCACTTTTTACGATAAAATTAATATTATCAATTGTTGATGAATAATAAAATAATCAATCTTGTATATGCACATACATATCTAATTATAATCCAATGAAATAACAATTGTTGGTTTTCTTCGTTACTCTCTATTTTTTTTTTTACCTGAAATTCTCTACTTACTTTATAGCAAAATCAATTTTTTATAGTAAATAGTATATGTGGTTAATGAAGGGTTTTATGATGAATGAAGATTGAAGACTAGTTCAATGACATGTCATGGGGGAAAATTTATTTCTGAAAAAACTAATAATTCTGGAGCTGCTATATAGAAAAACTACAAAACTTTTGCAGAACACCACAAATTTAAAATCCATCGCATGACAAAAGCAAACAAAATCAAACTTGATTAGTGATAATGGTTGGTAGAGCGGAGGACTGTAGTTGGAAAATTTCCAGATTGCTATCCTTAGGTCGCTGGTTCGAATCCGGCAGGTTGGAATTTTTTTATATTATTTTATAATAATTAGCTACATGTTAGTTTAATTAGGATGGATTATTCTCACATTGCATCTTAGTATTTGGATCATTTGTTTCATTTTTCTATAAAACAAAAGTCAATAATAAAAGACATTTATTTGTTTTTTTATTTTATTTTTAACCGGTTCAACTAGTCAACTTTAACGTCTCATAATTTTAAGCGGGTTAAATAGGACGAGTCAACTTAGACACTCGAGATTATTCTCACATCGCTGGTTCGAATTCGGCAGGTCGGAATTTTTTTATATTATTTTATAATAATTAGCTACATGTTAATTTAATTAGGATGGATTATTCTCACATTGCATCTTAGTATTTGGATCATTTGTTTCATTTTTCTATAAAACAAAAGTCAATAATAAAAGACATTTATTTGTTTTTTTATTTTATTTTTAACCAGTTCAACTAGTCAACTTTAACGTCTCATAATTTTAAGCGGGTTAAATAGGACGAGTCAACTTAGACACTCGAGATTAAAATATCAACTCGACCTACCTAAAATGATGAATTAAACAGCCGATTTGGAGGACTTGATTTGTTTTGTCACCCTTAATTTTTAAGCAAGGATAATTGAGGTTTTACACGGTTTCATTTAAGTTGGTCCGCCTAACTTAATCCTCTGAAAAAATGGAGCATGACAAGTTGGCTAGTTGTGTCAATTAAAAAAATCTCTTCCTCTTATCAAATTCTATTTTTTCTAACTTAGTTATTTTTTTCAAGCATTAACATATTTTCTCGCTGTAATCCAATAAATTTAAAGTTGGCTTAATTGCAGTTTTAGTCCATTTATTTTTACTGATTCACGAAATTGGTCTCCTTATTTTAAAAGTGGACAACTTTTGTCCCTTCATATGATTTTTTAACTAAAAAATGACTATGTGAGATATTTTAAATAATGTGACATATGATACAATGACGTAGAGTTATTAACATCAATGATATTGGAATAAAACGCCGTAAAAACTAAGTTTTCAACTTCGAATTTTTTTCATATTTTTAAGTTAATTAATGACATAAGAATAATTAATGCATCTAGATGGTTCTATATCATAGAATTGTATGTTACGTCATTTAAAATATGTCAAATCGTCATTTTTTAGTCGAAAAATCTGAGCGAGGGATCAAAACTATCAACTTTTAAAATAGGGGGACCAATTCCGTGAATGTATAATAATAGAGGGATTAAAACTGCAATTAAACCTTTAAAGTTTTAGTGTTTGTGTGTTGGATTTACGTTGAACTTTAGTAGATTGTGATTTATTTTTATGTGACGAACTCACCTAAAAATCAATATATTGATTCAATTTATTTTTTATATTATTGGCGGGCCGATCTATTGGTTCGCCAATTGGTGAAAAGGAAGTAGAGAGTGGTCGTATTAAGGTTGTAATTTTGTAAGAGAGAATATTTTAAAAAGGAGAGCAACCACATGAGATAGAAAGAAAAGAGAAAAGTCATTTCTATTTTTGTACAACTTGTCACCATTGTTCTCATTTACAAGCATTTGCGTTTTGTTATTTTGACTAGTTGTTAGCATGATTTGTGCACCATATTGAGATTCTCTTGTACCCTTATTTGATTATAGTGAATCATTTTATTTGGATGACATGTTTTTACTCTTACTTCGAGGAATCTTATACGTTGAAATATTAATGTTTTTTGTGGTTCTTAATATATTGTTTGCTACAATATATTTTTTCTTGCTCCTCTTAGGATATTACACTTGGATTGTGTCAACACTATTCATAAAGGTTTTAATGAACCAATAAAAATAAAACAAGTCAATTTGTTAGTTAAAAAAATGAAGAGCAATATTTAGCATAATGTTCTGAACAACTAAGAAACAAAGTAAACAATCATTTGATACCTTAAGAATTGTGTTCAACGAACATATTTTGGATTCAAACATATTAGAAGGTCAATAAAGAATCCAAATAAAATCTTGGCTTAATTGTAGTTTTGATCCCCCTATTTTAGCTGAATTATGAAAGTAGTCCCCCCATTTTATTTCTCCCCAGTTTTGGTCCCCCAAACAGAATTTTGGTCAAAAACTTGATGAAATGTCATTTTTTTTAAGCCACACCATACATTTATGATCATATATTTCAGGTACAATTGTTACACCACGAGATCTTGGGGCATGGTGTGGCTTAAATAAGCGCAAAAAAATTACACTTCATCAAGTTTTGGACCAAAATTCTGTTTGGGGGACTAAAACTAGGGAGAAATAAAATGGGGGAACTATTTTCGTGATTCAGCTAAAATAGGGGGACCAAAACTGTAATTAAGCCTAAAATCTTTATGAAAGAGTCTTAAAAGGAACATATATATCATTTACTATATTAATCATTCAAGAGAATGATGGTTGAATCTTCAAGAAAATATCTTCTTGAAGAATATATTTAGTACATTCATAAAACATTCTTGAAAGATTGGAAGACTAGCGTATAAAATCTCTCAAAGTCTATTAAGACTAAGAGAATACAAGTTGTAAGATCAAGGTTGATCTAAAGTGATAGTGCGGATTAGAGAAAGTTCTTTAACTCTACTCTTTATTTCCGGTATATAAAAATCACACATACACCTACAGTTGAGTACATTTTTATAACTAGTGTTTTTTTCCAAGTTTATACTTGAGAAAAGTGTTTACGAAATACATGATTAAAATTTTAAAGGTTTCAATTTAAACCCATTTCGTATGATTATTATTTCCACTTCAAGAACATCTGATGATACAAAAATGTGACAAAAGAACAAATCGTCTGATAACCATAAGTTGGTGAAGATTAAATTACACAGATTGAATAGTCACAAAGAGCATCTGATCCATGGTATAAAGCATCATCTAATACAAGACAAAGTCATCGTCTGATTATATTGTCTGGGAAGCTTAACCAAGAAAATAGTCATATGCCTAAGTGTACACTAGAATGGATGAAGTATTTAGAGGCAAAGAATAAATTTGTACGAAGACTAAACATGAAGATCAAAATATATGAAGAATCAAACCTTTCACACACAACAATCTAACAAGTAAATGTCAACTCGACGAGTTACATCAACTCTTTCTTAATTATGATTGGACTAACTTCTACAATATCTTCCAATGACTATATCTAAAGATCTATTTAAGCTAACTTCAATTGTATTTTAAAGTTTACAAAAATAGTCTATATACTGGAAGACAAACATCCAGAGTCTTCCAAAAAAAATGGTTATGTGTTCAAATCTAGAATAGAATCCACTTAACAAGATGTGTGTTTATTGTATATATTCTCATTAAGAATCATCATCTTGTAAAATCATCCAAGAAGAAAAATGAATATCCTTTGTAAGAGTAGTATTTGGATTGATTATTTTAGATTGTGTTGCATATTATTTCTTAGAGAGTTATCTAAAATGTGTTGCAGACATAACTCTTTGTGATACGCTCGATTGTGGCTGAATGTATTTTCTTAGAAGACTTGATTGTATTAAGTCGTTTTCAAGAGATGAGATACAAGCCTGGAGAAACATAAAGAATACTTGTATCTCTTTGGGAGACTTGACTGTACTAAGTCATTTTCAAGAGATGTGATATGGACTTAGAGAGACATAACGAATACTTGATTTTGAGTGGATTAGTTCATTCAAGTGAAGAATGCCAAATATCTTTGTAATAAGATGACTAAATGTAGCTAACAAGTGGACAATGAAATAGAATAACATAATTGTGTATTTTTCTCTCCCCTTATCTCTTTTATCTTTGTTTTATGTTATTATAGTTTTGAAAAAAATTTTAAAATATAAAAAATCAATTCAAACTCATCTTTTTTGTGTTTTTTAAGCACCTTCAAAATTGTGATGTTGTTAGACTTAAGACAATAAATTGTTATTTTATAAATTTGATGGACTAAATCGGCTGACCATTACATTTTCAAGAAATAAAATGATAAATTTACTCGTTAGAAAATATTAAATTGTGTAATCCTTCATAAATGGAATGTAAGTATTGCGATTAATACATTTTTTTGGGCGAAATATAAACAAACTCAACAACTTTTATCCTATTTAATGATAATATATCTAAAATACCGTTATTTACTCTAATTTTTTTTCTATTTATAATAACCTAACTTATTAGTCATGGAAAATAATTTAGCCAATAATTATATTTTTTTAATAAAACTACATAAGTTAAATAAATCAACTATTTATTTAGGTTATTCAATAGTCTAACGGCGAAATTCACACCTACTAATAGTAGAGAAATAGAGCTCCCTCATTCAAAATTGTTTTTCAATATACAAGACAAATCAGTTTTTTTTCTTTTAATAAAAGATTAAAAGTATCTTATTTGAGACGTGCCAAGTTAAATCAACTATCTAATAGAAGTTAAAGAAAAGAGTGATGAGATGTTACATGTTCGAAGGTCACACTCAATAAAATATTAATACCATCTTATTAAAAAAAATATTAATAATACTAATTAATAATAAGTAACCTCGTAGGTTGAAAAAAACTATTTATTTTCTTGTAAACAGTTAATTAAACGAATTTTTGTTTATAATTTGGGGTGGAGTATATGTCTTATTTTGGGTTGTTATATTAAACTCTCCTCCCATTCATAGTGACAAAGTGAAAGCAAAATGAAAATGCTATCCACACTTCAAACCCCACGCTCCACCCTCTCTCGTTTCTCTCTCCCATCCACTTTCACTTCACACTCACACTCTCCCACTCTCCCACAACCCTCTCTCACCACACCCACCTCCCCACCCCAATCCCAAATCCTCTCCATCCGCCACTCCCTCCTCACGCGCAACCTCTCCGCCGTCGACCTAGCCCGTTCCTACCTCACCCGCCTCCGTCTCACCGAGCCACACCTCCGCTCTTTCCTCCACCTCCCTGACGACCAGACCATCCTCTCCCGTGCACATGAGATTGACCGCAGAATCGCCGCCGGTGAAGACCCTGGTCCTCTCGCTGGTGTACTTGTTGCTGTTAAGGATAATATTTGTACTGCTGATATGCCGTCCACAGGGGGGTCACGGATACTTGAGGGTTACCGGCCGGCTTTTGATGCTACGGCGGTCAAAAGAGTGAAGGAGTTGGGTGGGATTGTTGTTGGTAAAACTAATATGGATGAGTTTGGTATGGGTAGCACCACTGAAGCCTCTGCATTTCAGGTTCTCTCTCTCTTTCATTTGAAGTTAGTTTTTTTTTATTCCTGTGCCCTAATTTGAATCATAATTAGTAGTGAATTTTAATTTCAGGTTCTTTGCGTGTGTGTATATTTAATCTGACTTTAGTTTTTTTTTTGCCTTCCTTTTTCAGTACTCTAGTATGAATCACCATTCGTAGTTAATTTTGCTGTATTGCATTTCTGTTTGCTATTTTTTTTATCTGGTAGTTGTTTTGTTTGTTATGTGGATTGTGAAGATAAATGTGTTTTTCTTTTCTAGTTTAGGTGGGCATCCATAATTAAAATTAAGTTTGTACTTTGTATTGTACGAACCTTCTTTTTTGGTTTTCTAGGTGGGTGTACTCTGTGAAAACATTTACTATTTTTTATTTCTTAAAATTTGTGTTAATTTGAAGTAAGTAATTGTCTATATTTCCAAAAACAATGAAAATAAAAAAAAATGTTTTCACTATTTCTGATAATGCATATTCATCAACTAACATTTCATCTTATTATCTCCATGACCATTGTTCACTTCAAGATTTTCTCATCAAGGTAAAATAAATACACATTTTAGAAATAAAAATACAAAATGTTTTCACAAAGCAAACGAGGTCTTAGAATTTAGATAATTTTATTGTTGATGTTTTCAATTTAGGAGATTCTTAGATACATTAGTGAGGGGTTAGTGTTGGTGAGGAATCATGATGATTGATGATCCACTTGGGTGATGTCGCATGTGTTGAGCAGTGTGATAAAAGAACAGTGACTTATTCTAGGTGCATCTAAGAATGTCTCCTCTCAAATTTCAAATGGCCAGTTTGTAATATTAGTAATGAATGTGAGAAGGTAGGTGTGAATGGTGACATTATGTGGTTACTTGTTCAGATATCTTGTGTTTAGTAATTTAGGGACCATTTACTTTGTGAAAACATTTCTTGATGTCATTTCTTAAAATTTGAATTCATTTTCCCTTGATGAGAGACTCTTGAAGATAACCATTGTTATGGAGAGAGGATGAAATACTTGTTAATGAAAATGCATTTCCTGAAATAATGAAAATAGTTTTTTGACATTTTCATTGTTTTTAGAAATATTGACAATTGTTCACTTCAATAGTCTCTTATCTCCTTATTAGCAAAAGTAATATGTATGCAAATTTTAGGAAATTAATTCAGGAAATGTTTTCACAATTTAAACGGCCCCTTAATTGTTCATTGTCTCTCCTAGTTTGTAAGTAAGAGTTCAGCATTTGTTTGGGGGAGAAAATGAGAATGAAAATTGTTGATGAATAACCTGGTGGATGCATAAAGTGATGCGTTGCTAATTTTTGTTGTTACAATACAAAACATATAAAACGCAGTGTTGTCAGCCATGGCGAATTTTTTGACAACCGCCATGGCCAATTTGTGAAGGATGGTAGTGCCATGGCATTTTATGGCAACTCAAACTGGCGGATTTTTGGCTTTCGGCCACCGTCTGCCATCCACAGTATATAATAACACTAACAAAATGTTGGGTTATGTTGTTTGTTCTCTGTTTATGGGTTGGCTGGCTAAGCTTTTATAGAGTTTAATTTCTAGCTTTATTACTTGTATTGCCCATTTATGACTGGGATTGCTTTACTCAGGTGATGCATATGTTCATTCAATAGGTGACCGCCAACCCATGGGATGTTTCTAGGGTGCCAGGAGGATCATCTGGAGGATCGGCAGCTGCAGTTTCTGCCAGGCAGTGTGTTGTGTCGTTGGGAAGTGATACTGGTGGAAGTGTGAGGCAGCCAGCATCTTTTTGCGGTGTCGTAGGTTTGAAGCCAACGTACGGGCGTGTCTCAAGATTCGGACTTATGGCGTATGCGTCATCACTTGATGCCATTGGCTGCTTTGGTTCATCGGTTGCTGATACTGGGATTCTCCTCCATGCCATTGCTGGTCATGATAGATTTGATGCCACCTCGAGTAAGCAGGTAATAATTTTTCACCATGACCATGTTTGGTACAAATGTTGTGACTTGTAAACTTTCTAATTTCTCATTATCAGCAATAGTTATTGACAAGGTTTGGTATGATCTCTGTTCTAATTGTTGAAGTTATTGCTAGTGTTTATTTGTAATTTTTCTTGTTATTAAGCCATTTTTTTTAACAATGGATAATCAGTAATTTAATTTGTCAGGAGGTGCCCAACTTTCTATCTCATTTTGACTTAGCAAGTTCCTTGGAAAGTAAGCCCTTGAAGGGACTGAGAGTTGGTTTGATCCGTGAAACTGTTGAAGATGGTGTTGATGCTGGAGTAGTTTCTGCAATTCGTGCTGCTGCTTCACATTTTGAGGAATTAGGATGCTCTGTGAATGAGGTTATTTACTTCATTTTTCTCTGTAACTGATCTTGAATGATAATTTCTAAAATTGCTCTACAAGCTTATATTATTACGATTTATTCGTCAGTTAGTCCTTTTCATTTTTCCATTAACTTACAGGTTTCACTGCCATCCTTTTCGCTTGGGTTGCCAGCATACTATATCCTTGCTTTGTCTGAATCATCTTCCAACTTGTCTCGCTATGACGGTGTCAGGTCAGTGGCTGATTCCTCGTGTACCCCTCTCTCTCTCTCTCTCTCTCTCTTCGTCCAAATACACCCCCAATTGAACACAATGTTTTATTTGTGTTCTTTATTTTCACTGATAAATCATTTGGCTTGACTTGGATCCATCTTCTCTATATCTAGATATGGAAACCAAGTTTATGCTGATGAGCTAGACTCTCTTTATGGAGATTCTCGAGCCAAAGGGTTAGGTTCTGAGGTACACACCTTTCAGTCCTTCTTAATCTCAAATTTGGCTGCAAGATTTTTGGTAGCCTTACATATGCCTATACAAAATAAATGGTTCAATCTTTTATATATTGCTTTTTTGAGTTGGCTTTCAATTTTTAATACTTTTCAGGTGAAAATGAGAATTTTGATGGGGACATATGCCCTCTCAGCTGGTTACTATGATGCATATTACAAGCGAGCACAACAGGTACTGCTAACTTTATTTTATGTGTTTCTTAATGGGTGCGGTCTACCTCTCAAGTCATAACCCAATGATCATGAGTTAAGTATCACAGGACTCAGATAAATACATGTTGCTTAAAGGAATTTATCAAGGTTCAAGATTTCATCCATACACGGTGTCACGATATATGTGCACTCTTGTTCTTTATGTGTTTTTTAGAGTATAATGTTACTAAACATAGATACTGCTGTGATAGTTGAACTCTTGCTTCGTTTCCTAGGTTTTCTTATCGATGTTCTGAATCATTTTTGTTTAGAGGTTTGGGATCTACAAGAAGACGTTTTATGTGTGTTATATGTTACAGGTGAGAACCATTATAAAGAATAGCTTTAAGGAGGCACTGGATCAAAATGATATCTTGATTTCCCCTGCAGCTCCTTCAGCTGCTTATAAAATTGGTAAGCATCTGCTTATCTTTCCTTTTGCATTATTCCACAGTAGTGCCTGCAGTATTAATTGTTTCATTGTCTATGACATTTGCAGGTGAAAAGAAAAAAGATCCTTTGGCTATGTATGCGGGTGACATCATGACTGTAAGTATTTCATTCGTCTTAATTGGCTAGATTTCTGTCTCATACTTCTGATTATATGTGATGTAGACAAATAGTGTTAGGTTGAGGATTAGACTTGTGCTATTGAACTTAAGCTTAATTCAGACATGAGTTACTAAATCTTGAAGAGCTTTGAGCCCTTGAGCAGGCCACCAAACTGCTGGTTTATGCCTTAGATATTTAATCTAAACTATCGAAGAATTATCTGCAGTAATCATTAACTGCAAGGGTTGTTGCATTGCAATCGTACCACAGCATGTGTCTGTCTCAAGTCTCAACTATACAACGCCCAATGGTGTCGGTTTTATTTAGACTCAACGAAATAAATACAAAATAAATATAGGAGATATTATTTCTGTTTTCATGAGGTGATATGAATATGATACAAGATGCCTGTACAATAATTGTATCCTATACAATACATATAAAGGTCCTAATATATCTTCAACAAGTTGCATAACTAGTTATTATGCACCAGTAGTTTAGAGTTTGATCTTCTTTATGTATTGTCTGAAGTTTCATTTCTAGCTACTCGATTTACATGAACATGCGAGGAGTCATGTTTACCCTTCTTCATTGGTGGTTTCTCTATTTACAGGTAAATGTTAACCTAGCTGGACTACCTGCCTTGGTTTTACCATGTGGATTTATTGAGAGTGGACCTGCAGGCCTTCCTGTTGGCCTGCAATTGATTGGTGCAGCATTTGATGAGGTATTAAATTTTCTTATCTACTGCTCTGAACTTCTTGTTGATGTTGCTTCTCTATACATCCTCTAGTTTTGTTTTCTTTTCTAGTCTTCCTTTCTTACAAAAGGCGGAAATGGTTATAACCTAAAGATTATTTGCACTTTAATTTGAAGAAGATTAAATAACGCCACATTAAGAAAAATAAGGTCATGTTATGTTCTAAAGAATTTGGTTCCCATTTTCCTCCATCAAATGAGTTAGTTGTGTAGAAGGTACTCCCTTCGTCTCATATTAACTGACTCATTTGGAATATTTATTTGATTCAAATTATGTCACTTTAATATATCGACAAAATTTTAATTATAATTTTTCGATGATACGCTTATTTATTTGTATATCAACTACCCCATATTATGTAATCATTCCACCTAACTCTT
Source organism: Cicer yamashitae (assembly GCA_037974755.1). Lineage (NCBI taxonomy): Eukaryota > Viridiplantae > Streptophyta > Magnoliopsida > Fabales > Fabaceae > Cicer > Cicer yamashitae. Next base: position 36,565,521 of record JBBPBQ010000001.1, on the reverse strand, counting down.
ACCACAATTAAAACATTTTAGTAAAAAAAATATTGAGTGCAATTAATGATTTCCCTAAGACACATGCATTATGCTAAACGATAGATAATATGAGAGGGATGAAGTACAGATTATAATGGTCTTATGCTTTGCTGTTGGTTTCTCTCTCCTCTCTTTGTTGGGGAACGGTTCATAGGTTTTTGTTCCTAAATTCTGCATTTCATTGAAAATGGATGAGCTCTGATGCGAGTCGATACAAACCTGGCATCTTATTCTAAGAAACTGTCAAAATCTCAATTACAGAAAGATGTTGCAGATCTTTGAGGATTTGTTCCTTCTAACCAAAGGCCGCAATCCTTTACTCATGTATCTGGATACCTTTCCCTCTCAATTCCTCTTATTTATAGGCAACATGCCATATTTCTTCTTATTATCTCATCCCAATTAACTTTTTCTCTTACTAGCAGTTACTAACAGACACTTAACATTTTGATTGAAATTCCCCATCTTTGTGATACTCACTCCTAAAACTTACGCTGCATAATGACAGATATTGAACTGAAAGACTAGGTAAATTCAAAAGGAAAATATTAAGAGAGGAAACTGTATTAATTAAATTCAAGTTTTCTTCAAAATGTAATGCCAATATATATATGATGTGAGCTTATAATTGTATCTTGGCTTTGTTTTTAGTTAAAAAAGAAGTTTGTGAATATCGAAAATGAATAAGAAAACTCAAGGTTGTTAGTTATATTGCTTGCTACATTTTGCTTTTAATTGGGTTGGATGAATTTTGCGAGATCAAACTTGCTGAACTATGTGTGGATCAAGTGTACATTTCTGTCCAATTTGCTAAACTTCCATGATTATAGAAAAATTACAGATTTTTCTTGAGCTTACATACTACTATTACACAGTAGTAATAGTGAATATGATACATATCCAACATTTTTTAGGAAGGTTACAATCTGTTGGTGGGATTTTCTTTACTTCTAAGATTGAAAGGTCAAAGTTAACTAATGTGGTCTTTCATGGGTAAAATTTAGGTGCTAATTTTAACCCAAAAATGTGTGGCATGTGTTAGTACTATAAATGACTAACAAAACTAGGAGATTAATACAACATCTCATACTAATAAGTAAATAAATAAATATTAAAATTTTTTATATACAATTGAGTTCGGTTACAAAAAAGTAATATGAAATCCAATTCGAGCAGTTTTCATAGAAGAATATCTAAAAACATCCAATAAAATTTGGTTTTGTGCGGCTTTTGGTTTTTTTAAATTGTTTTGCAGATTTTATTTGGATCGGCTTGGATGCAAACACCCCTATGCATGAGTATGTTTTTGACAGTGGACAATAGAATCATCCTTTGATTTCGTATTTATTTGCAGGGAGAGCTGCTGAGAGTAGGACATATCTTTGAGCAAACTCTTGAGAACGGCAGATTTGTTCCACCAATTGTAGCTGATAGCGTTGAATAACGAGTTTAAGCGGTCATTCTACATCTTCATGATCCACAAATAACTTCATCAGTTTTATGACGATGTGGTAACCAAAGCAGGTGTGTTTAAGCTGTTCAGTATTTCTAATGGGATTCAAAATGATAACTTGAAGGAAAATATGGTTTTGACATTGCAGGCAATACTTATAAATGTTTTGGTCACACCCAACTGAAACTTAATTAAGCAAGCTTGAATGTTCCACTCTTTGAAATTGAGAATGTTCACAGTAAGTCAGTAACCTTTCTAGTTGCTTTCTGTTTTTTCTTTGTTGTTTTTGGGGATCACAAGCCATTGGTTAGCATTTCTACCATTAGTTAATTTGTTTTATGTAGAGTGTAAAACTAGCTACATTGATCAAGTGTAAAGGATCAACTGGTCTTTCGAATTTACCAAACAAGTTGGCCTTGTAATCTACAGTCGAGGATTTCTTTCTTCATTATTTATTATTTAAGTTATAAAACATTTGGTTAACAAATTTGTTTGAATTTCATATTTTTCTTTTTTAATTTTGCTTGGATTAAGTACGCTGTTCAGTTTATATTTAATTGTGCTTGTTACAATAAGCAGCGAGGTTATCTTATTTGTGAGTGTAACTAATCAGAATTAGGGAAGGATCCAGAATTTCAGTATACAGAAGCCAATTTTTTCATAACTTCAATATTAATAAATAAATAATTGTTCAAATCACATAATCAAAAATTAAAATTAACCTTATTAGCATTTATTATTCCAATAGGTATTAACATTAATTTTTATTACATTAAATTAAAATGAAACAAAGAAATAAAAGAAATTAGTGGATGGTTTTCATTTTTTTCTTTTCAATACGTATTCCTGTATTTTTTTTTTTGGGTACAATATTATTCTTATATGCGAAAATGACTTCATCTTTTTATATTGAAATTTGAAGTTGAGTTCATCAGAATTTGTGACCGATATGATTTTATCAATAGATTGATACTCTTATTCAATTAATTATTTTTGTATTTGTACGAAAATATTGAGCTCCACGTCGCATACAAAATGATATATGCTTTTATAAGTAAATACTAACACGTATTTGACGGAACACTTACACACACATATATATATATATATATAATTCTAATATTATTTTGATTTCCCAATTTATCCTTATATTAGGAAAAAAGTTTAATTTAAGCCTCTTAGTACTAAGTGCCCTAACAAATCAAACAATTTTTGTTTTACTTAAATAAAAATTATGTTTCGCATAATTCAATTTTAAAATTTGATTTAAATATAATTTTCATCATTTATTTTTTATCTAATATTTATTTTAATTTTTTATTCATCCTGGTTTTTTATATTTTACAAGGTGTATTTAGTCTTTTTATTATAATTTTTACAAACAGTGTATAATTATTATCATAAATTATTGAGATAAAATTTTATCTCAGTTCTAAAATTAAGTGTAAAATTTAAATAATGATGAAATAAAAATACAATTAACTCTAATAAATGTCATTTGTTTTAAAGATTTTACATATATTTTAAAGCGTGAAAAAATTATTTTTTTAAGTGCAAGTCTATTATTGGATTAAATGAATTTTTTAAATAATATTATACTCATGAACAATTGTTAAAAAAGATTTCAATGATGAGATGTATTATACACACTATTTATAAAAATAAAAAATCAAAATTAATAAAAATAAATAATTAAAACAAATATTAATTAAAAGATAAATAACTAATTATATTTAATGCTTAAAACTTTTGTCAAATTATATACACAAATTTCACTGCGTTATTTCGAAAAATTTGATTTTTTTTTTTTTTTTGGTGAAATGATTTATTAAAATGTTCCCTTAACAAATTTGTTTTAAAGTGAGCCAGCGTATATTTATTAGTACCGCGGTTTTCACCCCTTCCTACATCTCACCCAACACCTCAAGGTGCATGTTAGCATATATATATTCATCTCCTAAAAAGAACAGAGCGCGTGATATCACGCGCGTCAATCGTTCACCCCTTGCAACCATAGAAAACACACTCTCCATCTCTATCCTCTCTTCGATTCCCCGACGTTGCTGTCCCTTTTTCCCGATCCACTTTCGCTTCGACCTAATTCGTAAGCACTTCGAAAATCACATCTATCTTTATCTTATTTAATTTAATTTAGCTCATTTTTTTATCAATTGAATGACCCTTGATAATTTATTTTTTTTATTAATTTCGATTTTTTAAATTAAATTTTGAACCTTTGGTTTTTGAAAATAACCCATTTGATATTTTTTAATAATTGGGGATTCATGAGAAATACTTTAATTTTGTTATAGTTGTTTTTTAAATAGCCTAAATTTCTGCAACCAGAAGAACTCTATTGATCTTCTGTTAATGTTATGAATTTTAGAATTTAATAGTTCAATTTTTACTTGGGAGAGATAAAAGTTATTGTGAAGACTTCAAATTTATTTTGGTATGTTTCTAGTTTTCAACAAGAATTGATTTTGCCTCTGGAATTAATTCTAAATTGAAGTTAAAAAAATGTAGCTTTTTGCATTTAAATGTCAGTGAAACTTATTTTTGAACTCACTTTCATATAAATGTATCAAAAAATAAAACATTTAGCTTAAAATCACTTTTTAACTGAAATCAATTTATTCAAAATCAATTTTCGCCGCAATTTTTTTTGCAATGTCAAGCATCAATTCATTAAAATCTTTATTGGTTCTTGTAGCCAATAAAGCAATGGTGGTATATTCATATCAATTATGATGGTCTTGATTCTTTCAGGCTTAGCTTTGTGAGAAACAGAAAATCCGAAGATTATTTTATGTGTTTGTTTTGTTTAGTTTTCTTGGTCAGTTACTTATTTTGTGAAATGTCGTCAGTGTTATTATGATGAGAACGGATCCATTGTCGTCGAGAAAGAAGCTGTCTCTGGTTGATCTTTGTGTTCAGAAAGCTATAGATAATGTAAGATACCTTGGAAATGTTGGTCCTGTCGATCATCATTTGCTTGAGCGAATCTTGCCGCACTGTACACTTGACCAGTTGATGCATGTGGAGAAAGCCAGCGAAGTAAGACGGGTTTTGTTGTTTTTCTTAACTATGAATAAAGTTGGAACAAGTTAAAATGATTGTATAATTTGGTTGATGTGTTTTTGCAGGGGACTGATTTGAGCCCGGTAACTGATAAATTGTGGAAAAAGTTTTTTGAAAAGCAGTTCGGTTCAAATTGCACAAATGAAGTAATTAAAAGGATGAGAGAAAAGAAAGTGTCATTCAAATGGTTGCAGTTGTATGAGGTAAGATTTTACTTTAGAACTAATAGAATTATTCAATGTAACTGTTCTTTCTTTCTTTCATTTAACATTCAAAAGACACCAATTGTAAGTTTTACTAACAATGTAACTTCCTTACCGGCGGTTGGAATTAAGCAAATATATGATTAGTATTAGCTGTTACTTATTCTTAGGTGATTATCAGTTCTTATAAACTCTAATTATGGAATGATTTCGTCTTGTTCTAGATACAATGCAATGTAATAGTATAAGTGTAGACCGACTTGGCGCTATTTTTCCTCTAACTCTCTTCTAATTCTATATGCACAGGCTAAAGTAAAGGAAATGGCTCAGGCTGAGAATGAAGCACTTGATCGAATCAAGCAACGCTACAAGAAAGAAGATGCAAGTATGAACTAACATCTTTTTTTTTTTTTCCTGTTGGGTGGTGTTTGTTACTTTGTTTTTGTTGATCTGTTTAAATGCTAATAACTTTTCTTCTACCTTCTTTTTCTTTCTAAAAACTATGCTTGTGTTATACAAAAAAATGGTAGTTAACTAAGAATTTCTGGTTTGATTTGTTGAATGTTGCATTTTACACCGGATCACTTAGTAATTCATATGTAGTTGTATTTCTTACCATCTTGCTTAGTTTACATAGTTACAAATGATTGTTCAAGTCAGGATTCGAACTTGGGTCTTCCCGATAGATTATTCTTTAATTGAAGCTTATTAACCATTTGAACCCAACCACTTGGTTTGTTACAAAGTATTACGACTATGCAGGAAAGCAGAGTAGGCAAGTAAGGATATGCACCAAAGTTCCACCTTCAAGTAAAAGAAGATTTTGGGGAGGTAATTTTTTTATTGCTTTATGTTTGTTTCTCTCTACTTCACTCTAATACTGCACTTTATATATAGGTTACATTTTGAATTTGATCAAGTTGTAGCTTTCATTTGTTAGTTGTTCATCTTTGAGGATCTTTTGTAGATAATGGACCTGGATACAATGTGTCAAATTTGAAGAGCAACATAATGAAGAAGTCAAAGATAGATTTTCTCAAGAGGTAACCTTTCTTTTTTATGATTATTTGATGCTTCCAAGTATTTCAAGTCCATACAAGTTTTTCATCTAGTTAAATAAATAAATAAATAAGAGTAAATTTTTCTTTCAGTAACTTTGTTCATTGATTGGAAACATTTGCTTTAAATTTTGCAAAATACTATTTATAAACTTTCCTCTATCACCTAATGATAGTGCATAAAATGTATAATATTTTTTTGAAAAGAATCAGAAATCATTTTACTATGAAGCATACTAGAACTTTGTTTGTTCATGCATCTTGAAGTTATATACTCAAACACTCAAACTCAACCGAATTTTGACTTAAATTTTATTGATTTGTTTCTTCTAAATTTCTTGCAGTCGCGAGGTAAAAAATATTGCAGCAATGAACAAAAATTCTATCCAGAGGAGTAGTAGGTACATATAATTATCATTGTTTGGTAGAACTATTTCTTGGTGAAAAACTTCTGGTTTTTCGCCTTCTCTCTTTCTGTTTTCCTTGAAAATTCTCATGATGTTGCTCCATGTATTGCAGTTCATCAAGCATGATGAAACCTGGAAGTATGTCTGGAATTGGTTCATCTTCCAAAGATCCCAAATCTACAAAAAGGATATTTTAGGTGCAGACTATGAGTCTGCAAGATAGCAATGCTATGTATCATTATTTGTTTTTTAATTGTGATAATAGTTACATTTATGTTAATAAAAAAATTGTATTATCATATTTGCTTCTAACATTGGCTTGACTTTTATGTGTTAATGTATTTACCGCGTAGATAGCATCAAATTATGCATTACAATTGTTGTAATCTGTTGGTTTCGATATATATAAAAAATGCAATCATTGTTCATTTTCACATGTAATGTTCATGATTATGATGTCGTTGACCAAACTTTTTTTTTTTGCTAAAAATTTGAATATGAAAGTACCAAGTCGACTCTAGAGTGTCCCAAGCTCGATCTTACAATCATTGGGTCAAAATGTTTGGTTATGTGGATGTCATTTTGAAATCGCGATATTCATCATTACATGATTTAATGCAAATACTTATCCTTAAAACTTTTATTATTAATGAGGAATTGCTTCAAAAGGCTATATAAAAGACTGACATGAACAATTTAAGTTGTTACTTGTTAGTCACCATAGTCCGAAATTGAAAGATCTTCAAATTGGTCATGCATTCGCATATTACCCTAATTTTTAGAAATAACTCACAAGTATTATTCAAAGTGATTGGAATAATTTAGTAAAACATTCCAAACTAAAGCAACTAATTGAGTGCTCTTGGAAATTCAGGTTTGAGTTTCTAGTTTCACATTGATTAAGTAGAGGGGGTAAAAATAATTTTAATAATAAGATGAATTGAGTTAAGAAAAGTTGAGGATCTCTTAAGAATATTTTTAATTTTCATTTTTCACAATCAATGTTTTATTTTAAATTACTAATAAAGAGATGGAAAACTCATGTAATGATGAATATCACAATTCAAAATGATAAAGACAACTTAAAAGAATGAATCCATTTTTAGAAATAATAAAAATAGTATTTTGACTTTTCCAAATTTTTTGAAAAATTTAAAAATTGTAAGAGATAATGATTGTAGAAATATTTGATCAATATTCTCTAATGCTTATTTGTGAATGTGAAATAAAAATAATAAACACGTAAAGTAAATGAGCTCTAATACATTTAGATCCTCAAGTGATTATACTTTTTTTAATAAAACAATATCTATTCTTTTAAAATATTAATCTCAAACATAAATCAATTTTTAACCTTAATTCTTTCAAAATTTCACACAACCTTAACTCTTTCAAGATCAATTCTCTTTAACATCAAAATTTTCAAATAACCTTTGGTAAACAATTAGGAAAATGCAGTAAAATTTGCATCCATAGTCCTGCAAATAATTTCATAATTGATAGACAAAGTTGCAAACTTTAGTTAGATTGTAGTTACCAAAGGCCAAACCCAAGTGCCAGAAATCATCAAAACAACCCAACTTTTGCAACTCTTCAATTCTCATCCCATTCATGCGCTTCCTTCAACAAACTTTGGTGGAAATTTAAGACTTATTCATTTATCAAAATAGGTTTTGAACTTGTGATTAATGCATTGACCAGAAAATTTTCTGTATTAAATAATACTCAATTGCATAATATTTCATCAAATCAGAGTGGCAGTGTTCTGAGCATAGGGCATGAGCCCTCTGGGTCACGTGATGACAATTCCAACCATATTGTCCGCCAATAAAGAAAATACAAAGTTAGCTTCCAAAGGAGTCCAACTCCTTCGATTAGACTCAGCTCACGTTAGTATATGAGTTAACTATATATCAAATAAAATAAAGTCAATTTTTTTTTAATTTTTTTATAAAAAAAACAAGCCAAAAACAATATAATTAATAAACATTAATATCAGCACAAAGAACCACAAAACACAGTCAAAAACAAACTACAACTCATACAAAATCGAAAATAGTGATTGAAATCAACAAACAAGAAGTTCTAAATAAAACAAAAACCACCACTGTTGAAAAGTATAATAAAACTCTGATCAATATTCAAGAGAAGAGTTTACGTCTTTAAGAATTTGCAAATGGTTATTGTCATGTTGCTTAAAAGATCATGTTATAGCGAGATGTATATATAAAAAATAATGTTACAGTGAGATTTCTATATGACACCAACAGGACCAAACATATAAAATAAGAAAGGAGAAAGAGAAATTACAAATGAAATTACTTTTATTTTAGAATATTCTTTTAAAATAATTAGATTTTAATAATTATTTATTCATATCTGCCTACTTGGATCTTATTATTTCTTGCCTTTTATGCCTCTTGGCTAAAGTGGTTTGTTTATCCATCTTCTAATATTCATTTAAAAGGCTTATATATTTCTTGGTACCGCAAATATATATCATTTTGATTTTAGTTCTTATAATTTTTATTTATTTATGTTTTTGTAATTTAAATTTTTTTTAAAAAAACAACCTTATTTGTATTTTTTAATTAAAAAATATTAATGAGACAAATATTTGATGATATAGAGCATGCTGATTGCTGACTGTATTATTAATGATGATTGGACATTGTTTAAATTTAAAATTAAATTAATTTTATTAAAAATCTAAAACTAATTAAATAATTAAAAAAATTAGCTATCTTCGTCTTCAACCCTAAAAACACAGCAATATTCATCCTCAACCCGCATATTCTAAGATCTAGATTCAAATCAAACTCATCTATTTATCATTCCATGTTTTGATTTGACCATCGATGCATCCCCTTCATCTTTGCCTTCTCCGAAACCTTCTACACAGAGAAGCTACTAGAATTCAACTCCTTTAGCAAACATTCTTGTCCTTTCGATGCTCTCGTCAACTCGTAGCTCAACAAATCGGAGTCGTTATTCTTCCGACGATCTTCGTCGTCGGAATCGGAATCCTTGGGAACTCGAAACGAGAAGAAGTAGTGAGTCGTCGACTTTGACAAGAGGCCATTAGATCACGTCGGCGATTTGTGCATAGACGGCGATGGAGTTTTCGCCTTGACGGAGACGGACGATGGTGAAGTCACCGGAAGCTAACTCAACGTTGTATTCTTTATCCATTAAGTTGAGAATTGCACCGAAGAACCTTATTAAGGGTTCAAAATATGGAATGATAAATAGATGGATTTGATTTGAATATAGATCTTAGAATATGTGGTTGAGATAAACATTGCTGTGTTTTTAGGATGGAAGATGAAGATAGTTAAATTTTTTTATTATTTAATTAGTTTTGGATTTTTAATGAAATTAATTTAATTTTAAATTTAAACAATGTCCAATCATCATTAATGATGCAGTCATGTTCCATATCATCAAATATTTGCTTCATCTAACATTTTTTAATTAAAAAATACAAATAAGGTTGTTTTTAAAAAAAATTGAAATTATAAGAATATAAATAAATTACGACTAAAATCAAAATGACATATATTTACAGAGACCAAAGACATATATATATATATATATATATATATATATATATATATATATATATATATATATATATATATATATATATATATATATATATATAAGCCTATTTAAAATGTGTAAAAGATATTATCTCGAAAAAATGCCGAGAATTATAGAGCAGAAAAAGCATCCACTAAGGATGACAATATAACCCGCACCCGCAGGCACCCACCCAAACCCGTTTGATTGGGTGCAGGTGTAGATTTTCTCCGAAATTAAAATTCGTGGGCGGGGACGGATTTTATATACATATACATATTGAATATATTTAATATTTTTTTAAATATTAAAAATTATAATCTTATCTCTATAGAAAATATTTTTTTATTTTATAATTGTCTAATAACAATTATTTTATTATATTAATTATAATAAATATGATTTTTAAATTTATAATTATATATATATATGGGTGCGGGTTGGGCGGAGAAACCCGAACCCCGTTGCGGACGGAGATGGGGGACTAAATTCTACACCCGCTATGAAACAGAGGCGGGTGCAGATTTTCTCCGATTAGTCGGGTGCGGGAATGGAGGAGCAAAATCCGCCCCCGCCCCGTTGCCATGCCTAGCATCCACCCTTGGCTAATGCCCTATATAAGGCTTGTTTGTAGTACATTTAAAGAAAAAGTTCTTCTGCAAAAATAAAAGTTAATGAATGAATTTGGTTGTTCAAATATCGACATGTACTTATGTAACAAACCAGGAAATAAATTTTCACGATCCAAATGTTATTTTAATAAATAAACCAAAATCATATCAAAAAATACATAAATAAATAGCAAATAAATAAACCAAAATAACCAAGTCGCTTTTTTCTTTCAACCTATTTACTCTAATATGTTGTCATGTATATCTTTTTGGTGGGCAAATGGGAAGCATTTTCATGATATAATAAACTAAATATTATTTAATATTTATAGGTACAATACCAGTTAAAGTCAAAATTAAGGGTACAAAACAAGATAAGAACATAAGAATCTCATGATTCGGAATGATTCAATTGGCCATTTTCAGTGATAGCATCCAAGTTCCAGCCTCTGGGAAAAAAAGGAGAAAAACTAATTTAACACCAAAACTAGATGAAATCAGCCAAGAAAAACAAAATTTACACAGCTGACTCACCTTTCTGCTGCTTCTCTTCTCAGTTCATTTAGGCGAGTTTCGACGGAATCACACGCAGCACTGATGTCTATATTTTTCTGACAGAGCTCATTCCATTGCATGGACAAAGCATTAAGCTCATAGGCAGTATTTTGCTGAAACAGTTAAAACGTTATTTTAAGTAACCTTGAAAAGGATTTTAACAAATAACAGAGACAAGGGAGGACAGGGAATTCATATTCACCTGATGATATTTCCTTTCACGATTAACTTTTTCAATCTTTTCATTTTGTTCCTGAGCTAATTTTTGCATTCTGAAAATAGATAACACAACTATAACCAATGCCATACATAAAGTGAACTGTGCAGACAAGGAACAGGAGTTACAGAGCTTAAGCAACATCATTTTGATCTATTTCTATGGTATGTAAGATGAAAGTGTGTGAGAGCATAAGAGATCCACAAAGCAAATTCTGACCATTCAATCTTACATTGATGGTTTCAATTGGACATAATCTTAATCATCTACGTAATATCAAACATTGAAGATTAAATCTACACCACACAAACATAAATAAATATACATAAGATACAGACTAAAGAACTCACAGGTCTAAACCAAACTCGGTCAACAAAGATGATGTCCTTTTGTCATATCAAGTTACAATGATACATATGTGACAAAACAGAATAATAGTTCCTCAATTAAAATGAATGAAAGAAAAATGATACTAAGCTATGAAATACAGCCCTTAAAATTAGTAATTTATCAAACAAATATTCCCCTTAGAACAATTAATATTAACTATTGTTAGAGAATAATATCACAGGCATTAGATGTACAAGGTCGTGAGTTCTGTGAAGCACTGAACTAAGAAATGCTCTAAACAAGAGATTTACAGAATCTGGTAAAAGTTTCTTTAGTGAAACACTCCAAAAAGCCTTAGGTAATCATACCACTATGAGGAAAGCCAAGTCAGATCTGAATATCTGCTAATTAGAAACTAAAGAGAAAATGCCTCGAGCACATCTGAGGCTGTCGACCTCAAGTATCATATTTACTATGAGACATTTTTTTATCCACATAGTTGCTTTCAAGAACCAATTCAATGAAAAAGCTTAAGCTGTTTGCCCTAGGGAAGAGATTTAACATAGAAAGGAAGAGTATTCTACGTATGAGTCAGTCATACAGAACCAAGGCAGGTCTGTAAGAATGTTCATTTGCACAAGCACATGCAGATAGTCAAGAAAATGGATTGAACTCACATGGGTAACAAATGTAGAATTCAACAGTTTATTAACAAACAAAAAAACCTAATCTGACCCACAATAATTCAATTAACAAACCTTGTCAAGTATACTTCCAATCGTTGATTGTGCTGCTTCCAGGCATCAGGACCATATTTTAACAACAACTCCAAATTTTCCATCCTGCAGATTAACTGGTTAAACGAATGTAAACAACTTTCTGATAATCTGAATCTTAAAACATATATTAGAAACATTTCATGCTGCATGATAGACCCAACTTAGAGTAGAGACAACATAATATGCCCACTACAAAGTGTCAAACACAATCAAAACACTACTTGAAAATAGGATGAATATAACTTCAACTACACCACTTCTATGCCTTTATAAACCTGTGGCTTAAACTATCCATACATTCCATGCTTGTGGTGTTTCTACATCAACTCAACAATTGACTTTTAGTATTAGCAAGTCATAAATAATCATATCATATTCCCTCATTTGACAATGAATCAGTTTGGATAAATTTCTCCACAAGCAGTTTTGGGAAAAGAAACATCAAAATAATCTCAAAATAGGTATGAGTTTTATACACAACGACAAAACTGCACCAGGGGTCCTATAATTTCAAAATAGCACAACAATTCCAAAATAAAGACATATTGACAAATTACATTTCAAACGAATACCAAAATTAGGTAATTTTAGTACGGTTTTGAAAGCAAAACCAACGTTGCTGACATTTAGAAAGATAAATGACCATTTTGATAATGACCTATTTGAAACATTATATTAAGTTAAAGAACCTCTGATGAAGTTTTGCCTACAAACTATAGTTTCTGCAATAATAATTTCAGTTTCGCGTAAATTCTCTTATTTAATAAGCTTATAATAAAGGCTTCATAAAAATAATAACTATGAACTTTTTTTTCTTTCCAAATTAACAGGTTGAATAAGTTAGAAACTAATCAGATAAGGGGCAATGTCATGTGAACTCTGTAGCACCAACACTTATGATCGAAGGTGTGTCATGTGTCCGACATGTGTCGGTGTTCGACACTCACTCCACACCGACACATTAATTACATTCAATTAATTAATTTTCTCAAATGATTACCAGCGCCAATGTGTCAGTGTCTTCCTTGTTAGTATCATATCAAGTGAAAGTTGAGTGAAATGATAAAAGCACATAGATAGACAATTTAACAGTGCAATGTTACACAACACACCTCATGGTTTGATATTGAAGTAGTCGTTGAGCTCTTTGAAGAGCTTGTTTCCAAGCAGTTTCATCGTTCCTTTTATTCATTGCTGGAATTTCTAATTCATATCTTGACCTGTCAAGTGAAATTGGAGGCCTACCAGCTCTTACACGCTCATACTCTCTACCAATCATAGGGTAGTCCTGTAATTTCACACATACTCATAAATGAAAACAAAAACCCTATAGGTGCGATAGTGAAAGAAAGAAAGAAAGAAAGGTTACCTCAAAATTGAAAGTAGGAAGAGGAGGGAAATCTTTGAGGAAATCAGCGGGTTTTTTGGAGCTGCGGCGCATCTCTTCCTCGACGAGACGGTCGACTTCGATCTTGACCCTGGGATTACTGTAGTCATCGTCGATGTAAGGTAATGCGTCGATGATTTCGGGGTCGGAATTGCTTGACCTACCGTATGACGGTGGAGCCTCCAGCATCAGAACATCCATGGTTAGTTGGTTGCTGTAGCGAGAGAGAGAGAGAGAGGTTTTACTTTGCTAGACAGTTCCGGCGAACGAGAAGGTTTGAACTATAGACAGTTCCGGCTAACGATAAGGTGAAAGTGTGTCTTGGGCTTTTTTACCAACTGCGTCTATGAGGCCCAAACCCAACAATCTGTTTTGATCATTTTTACTGTGTTACCTTTTTTTACTATATATAAAAAGTTGATAATTTTTTTTTTCACTTTTCACTCACACATTTGAAATTTTAGTAAACTTTTCAGTATTTTCAAAATTTTTAAAGTTGAAGTAAGTTTTTTTTTTTTTTTTTTTGCTTTTTAAATAATTTAAAACATCTAAAATACAATTTTAAATTTTTCAAAAAAATTTTGAAAGTTTCGAATTAATATAGAATTTCTGAAATAGAAAATTTCATAGTTATTGAAAGTTTTGAATTTATTACTCTAAAGAATATGCATTTACAAGACAGAAAATTGATATGAGGAAAATCAAGCAATATATATACTCACATGTGCATCCAAAATGGTGAGTTGTCTCTGTTTCAAAATGTGCTCTTCCAACTTCTACTGTTTTTCCCTGTAATTATCACAACTTTAATCTCATTATGAGTCCTAAGAAAATTCATATGATTAACAAGCAAAAGTGGAAATCTACATTAAATGAGTGAGGACATGAAAATAGATGTTTATATATTAATTGGCAATGAACTGTCTAATTTCGAAACAGATATCTTAATGTGCAATACACATGTTACGACATACTAGAAAACTAAATACATTTCAATCTGAAACAGCCAAATTGAAATCCATCATATGATGCTCTTAAGCTCACCCATTAAGTTATAAAATTAACATAGGCAGCAAACAACCAATAAAACAATCAACAAAGAACTAATGCATTATCCATTGCAAGAAGAAACAGCTGAGCTTGTCATAAATTAACCTAACAGCAATATATAGCTAAAATAGACAGCAAATTTTCTAGTGCTGACAAAGCAAATAGACACTACACTGAGCTTGTCATAGATTGGATGAGTCCTATTTTGGGGAAAGTCTACCTATTCCGGTTATCAATCATTCCTTCAAAACAGATGGCCCGAATAAACCAAAATAATAATAAGTACAAGAGTATAACAAGCGACCAGAAGAAATGGGAGGGAAAAGAGGAATGCATGTGTTTCCCACTTCTATTCTATAATGTTTTTAATGAAGTATGAGAATCATAAAATAAAATGTAATTAATTCACGTATAATCTTCTATCTCATTTGTTTTTTTTTGTTGACATATCATTAAACAAAACACTTTATTAAGTTTTGAATTAAAATTTTGCTTGTAGAGTAAAATTGGGGGTAAATAAATAGGAGACTTATTTTTGTAATTCAACTAAAATAGGAGGAACAAAACTGCAATTAAACATTTTGTTTTTCATAGGTCCCTCATAGGATGTAATTCTATTTGTAGTGTATCGAACACTTTCACTATATTTAATATCTATTGGTATATGATTTCATTCTATAAAAACAAATAAAATAAAATCAAATTATTTTCAGTATGTTATTTAAAAAAATAAACCAAAAACTATATAATTAATAAACATGAACCTCAGCACAAAGAATTAAGAACCATATAATACAACCAAAAACAAACTACAACTCACACAAAATCAAAAATAAAAATGAAATCAACAAAAGTGTAATGAAACTCTTTCATCTTAAACTTGATTTAAATCCAAGATAAGAGTTTACATCGACGAAAATTTGCAAAAGGTTATTGTTATTTGGGAGATTTTCAAATGCATGCCAACCATATACAATGTAAACTGATAAGAATCAAACATATAAAATAATAAAGGAGAAAGAAAAATTACAAATCAAATTATTTTTTTGAATATATTTTTAGAACAACCAGATTTCTACTTCCCACTTCCAGTATTTAAAAAAAAAACTATTTTACTTTTTTTTATTAAATATAAAAAGTTGAATTTATTTTTTCCATTTCATTTCCCACTCACATATTCTAAAAACATATTCCAAATTGCATAATATTTCATGCAAATCAGAGTGGCGCAGCGGAAGCGTGGTGGGCCCATAACCCACAGGTCCCTGGATCGAAACCAGGCTCTGATAATTTGTTTTATTATTTTTGCTTCTTTGTTTTTTTTAATTTATCTCTCTATTGTCTACTACTTCCTTTGCTATTTAATAACCATTTAATTCACGAATATATCTAATTTGTTTTATTATTTTTGCTTCTTTGTTTTTTTAATTTATCTCTCTATTGTCTACTACTTCCTTTGCTATTTAATAACCATTTAATTCACGAATATATCTATTGATAATTGGGCCCATAACCCACAATTAGACATGTCAAACGGGCTACCCGGCTCATTTAGGGCCGGCCCTAACGGGTTGCGGGTTTCTTCGGACCGGGCTAAAAAGTCCTGTTTTAATATGGGCTGTTAAAATAATACTCGAGCCCGGGCTGGGCGGGTAACCCGCATATTTTTTTTTTTAATTTTTTTTATTGTATTTTTAATTTTTTTGCGACTCTTTTAATTTAAAAATTTTCTTAATGCCTATTTAAAAACAACTTAGTTTGAAATTTCTTCGTGCCCATTTAAAAACAACTTAGTTCTACATGCCTATTTAAAAACAACTTATATGATATTCTAGATCATTAAAAATACACAATAAAATAACACACAAACTAAGTTCGAAATTCGGATTTTCCAATTAACACAAACTCGATTTAAACCCTTCAAAATAGGGTTTGTACTTTGTTGTGTCTTTGTGAATTCTTAAAAAAAATTGGAACCGGCTCAATTTAATTTTTGTTTGTTCGAGCCTTTCTTTTTAAGACCAATTTTACTCTTTTTATTTTTTTAAAATTGATTATGCAGGCTGTGGGCTACCCGGTACCCATACGGGCTAACCCTGATGGGTAACGGATTTATTCGGACCGGGCTCAAAAGCCTTGAAAAATTCGGGCTGAAATTTTTAGGCCCAAGCCCTATAAATTAGCGGGCTGGGCAGGCCGGCCCATTCGGGCTAACCCATTTTAACAGCTCTACCGACAATTGATTTTCCAGATTTGGTATAGTCTGAGGCCAACATTTGTGCGTAACAAAAATTTTAGATGCATTTCACTTCGAATAGTATTATTTCAAGATGATATGAATATATACATAAAAAAGAAAGGATTGAGCTATGTGATGTTGCTTCTCCCTTGCCTCTCCCTCAGGTTTCCCTTACTATTTAATAACCATTTAATATGTTGCTTGAATGAGGAAGAGATTGAGCTATGTGTTTGCAGAAACATTAAAATATTAGAGATTAAGGTTATTGTTTTGCTTTTCAATTATTTATTCACAGTGCGTATATGCAAATTCAATATGAAGATTTTGTATACGGTAAATTAATCATAATTGTAAAATTATTTACTAAGTGGAATACAAATGCCTTAGCTCATAAAGAAAATTTTACATCTCCATCCAAGTTCCAACATCCAACAACTCTATCCTATGGAATGATTTTGAACTCAACTTTCTTTACCTCATTTTTTACTTATTATACTTTATTTATCGGTGAGATAAATTTCACTTTAAAACTCAATCCTGTATTTGTATAAATCATGAGCAAAATAACTCTTGCTACAATTTGAGAGCTCCTTCAAAGCTCTTGATTCAGGAAGGATATTTTATTCTTCAAATCAGAAATATAAAAAAAAAATAAAATAAAAATAAAATTTACGACACACAAATATTAGTTTATTGTTAATCTTCATAATAAATGTTGAAGTTCCAATAATTAAAATTTACTATAGAACCACTGGCACATGTACTACTTGCATAGTTGAAGGCTGGAAGCTTGGAACTGCAAATCTTCCAATATCATCATTCTTCTACAAGGTAAGGAGTAATGACACCAGCTTACATTATTAATGCAGTGACATGCTGCTTGAGGAAACTCATTGCCACTTCCTAATTAAAAGCAAAGTACATTTTAGCTAATCAAAAGCCATAAACAGATAGAGTTTGATTCTGTTGTGTTATTTTGACAGTAAATTTTGATAACTAGGTGAGTAATGCAGTTCAAATAAATAGTTAATTACATTCACTGGATGGTTAATGAATATAACAGGGTAACGCAATTTATTTACCCTCTATTGAACACAATTAATCACGATTTTAAACTTGTTAACCGCAATTTTCAGGTATATATTTGAACATGAATCGTAGTTAATAGATATTATGTATATTTGAACACAATTTGGATGGTTAATGGATATCATGTATATTATTAGAACACCTGAAAATCATGGTTAATGAAGTTCAAAATTGTGGCTAATTATGTTTGGTGGATGATTAATGAATTAGGATACATTATTATATTCATTAATAATCCATTGAATGTGTAATTAACCACATATTTGAACTGCGTTAATGACCTAAATTATTCTCGGAATTGTTGTCAAATTGTGTCAAAATATCATTTCTCAATTTATTTTTTGCATGGAAAAAATTACCATTTACTTTATCTCTGGGCTTGATTCATAATTATTCATTACCTCTATTCACTAGTAAAATCAAGTTGTGTCTAAAGGCTAAATCCCCGATCCAGCAAGACGCCTCTTTGAGGCATTTGATACAGCTAACTGGCCAAGCTGGTCAGTGTTACTTTTAGTTGATCCAGTTCTTTCTTTGATTGGTGTATAATGCCGCAGCCATTCGCCAACATATACCTGTAACATAAAATAGATTGGTTCAATCAAGGACCATCCATAACATAGTAGCTAACATTTTTCCAAGAAAATAACAGCACCGAGTAATAGTTTTGTACTTATGTTATTTCACATCAAAGACGCACCGAATAATAGTTTGTTACTCAAGGCATCTTTGATCTGAAATAACATACTAATAACGGCTGTCGTTTCTCATAGGTCAAAACTTCGATTTTCTAGATTCTTTATGTATCTCAATGGAACCTATAGAATCAAAGAGGCTAAAAGATAATTAATAATTAAACTATCCATGTGGATGGTTATATAGTGAGTACATGCAAATAGGAGCTTAATAGGCTAACAGTTAAAAGGGCTCGTGAGTCGTGATTACTATAAGCTTGCATAACTTTATCCTTTATTTCTAACTTCCTATGCTTTATGGAAACCAAAAAAGGGTATGAGAAGCCAACTCTGTCATTTAATCGAAAACTAATACTACTTGAGTGAATTTCCATTAAGCCAATAATAATTATGCTAATATTTTCAATATGTAAGAGATCATAAGTTAAAAGAAGGAAATAATAACCTGTTGAGGTCTCATAATCTTTGTATCAGGATCATCCAAGGACTCCCGCCAATGTGCTAAGTATCCAGCCATACGAGGGATAGCAAATAAAATAGTGAAAAATTCGGGTGGAAATCCCATAGCCCTGAAATTCCATAAAGCCATATGATCAATCCTAGTAAAAAAACCAGATGTGGTATAGTAATAGATTAATTACCTATATATTAATCCAGAGTAGAAGTCAACATTTGGATATAGCTTCCTCTTGATAAAATACTCATCAGACAGAGCAATCTTCTCCAAAGCAACTGCAACCTGCATAACCAAATAATGTCGTATAAAATTATCAATTCAAACTAAATATATTGAACTGAGTTAACATTAAACTAACAAGCAGAATAATATTTTCTGCTCAGATAACAGCTATTGGTTAAGTCTAAAGAAAAACGCATGCAGAAAAAAAAAATTGAAATGTATTTTGAAATTGTACTATTCATAGTCCTGATCACTGATAAGAGGCATCATGAACAGTTTGCATATCGAGCTTAAGAACTACAACAGACATAGCAGAGAAAGGGAATGCAAAATGTATGAGCACCTCTATAAGAGGATCTCGGCCAACGATGGAAAACACTTCCTCTGTCAATTTCTTTAAGACCTTTGCTCTAGGGTCATAGTTTTTGTACACACGATGTCCAAAACCACTGAGCTTTCGCTTCCTAGAGAAGAAACACGGGACAATAATATGAAACAAAACTATGTTAAAAAGCACGATACGAAAAAGAGCAAATCATCAGCCCATCAGTGTTATTTATAGATAGGGAAAACACAAAGATATTGAAGGTAGTATCAACCTGTTTTTAACACCCTCAATGAACTCTGGAATGTTATCAACACTTCCAATTTCACTAAGCATTTTGAGGACAGCCTGTATAATTAATGGTCGCATAAGAATTGTCACACGCGAGTACTCTGCTTTGGTTTACTTTCCACGTTTAAATATGCAATACCAAATTGATCACGAGTGACTTGAACCATTTATATTACCTCATTAGCTCCACCATGAAGTGGTCCATATAAAGCTCCAACACCCCCAGCAATAGCAGTGTATACATCGACACCACTG
This sequence comes from Cicer yamashitae, assembly GCA_037974755.1. NCBI lineage: Eukaryota > Viridiplantae > Streptophyta > Magnoliopsida > Fabales > Fabaceae > Cicer > Cicer yamashitae. The sequence continues at coordinate 36,545,214 of JBBPBQ010000001.1, read as the reverse complement.
CAAATAAGGTCATAGTTCAAGCAACATATAACAGGTAGACTTAGGTAAGGTTTGTTAGCAGCACTGTTTTGCTAAGTAGTGAGACATTTACCTTGACGCAAGATGACGCACAGTGGATGTAGAGCAATTCATTTCATGTTCTGCATGAAGGGTGAAGATGATGTCCAATGCACGAGTTAGACGAGGATTAGGTTTATATGACCGATTGCCGCTGAAAACATGGAGATTTAATGAGTTAGACTCTATGCTGATAAAATACTTGTTACCATTCTATCATCATATATTAAATCATAAACTGTATTTTGGTAAGTAAACCATGTTACTTCTGAAAAGACGTACAGAGAATCAAGCATGTAAAGGAAGTTCTCTGTGTAAGAAAGTTTGTTGGACGGAAGCACAGGTGGCCTTCCTGCCAATCTAAGATTAATCGCGGCAGCAATTGTTGTTATCTGCAGTAAAAAGGGAAAATATTGGAAATAAGTATAGAATCGAATGAATATTGCAAAAAAAAAATCAGAAATTGTGCTTAAACAGTGCAAAGAATATTCAGAATAATTGAATGACATATTACATATATCATGAACAGAAGATTAAGGAATTCGGAGAATTGAATAGCAAACCTTTCCAATAATCCGCACTATTTGTTTGTCTCTCACTTGCTTTGAGTTGTAAATATCAAGACCCTGCATTAAAAGAGATAAAATGTGAATCAAATAATATAGCATGGAAAAATGTTGAATCTTATTAAGAAATAGAGTTCTGCTCAGTACCCACATGTATATTGAACTAACACATAGGAAAAAGTAACATCATATAAGAATCACAAATCAAAATTATGAAAAATCATCAAATCTAATAGCAACGGAGGAAGGTAGAAGCAACAAAATATAAGATTGGATGTAGCAAGTTTTTCAACACAACAACGTAGCAATAAACCAGAAAAACAAATCATCATTTTTTTAATACAATCTGCTGGAGTATATATTTAAGTTGTATAATATATTTAGCTTCCAGTTCAGTATATTTTTTCCATCTGTTTTTTAGGCACGTATACCCTTATTAGGTTTCAGATAGCGACAACTTGTAATAATCCACACAAAAGTCAAAATAAACATGTACCAAAACATTGTCAAAATGTAGAAATTAGAAAAATAGGAGGATTTGCATTATGTTATCATTATACAAGTACATCAATTTAAAGCAGCTCAAAAGATGAGTAACTTGATATTTTCAACAGTTTGGTGTTACTTACTCTGAGAGCAGGATTTGCATCAGGATGATAAACAGATAAAGCACTTAGAGCATTAACAAGCACACCCATAGGATGTGCATCTTGAGGCATTGATTGTATGAGATCCTACAAAACAAATGAATGCCACCACTCTGGTTAGATAAATACACATGTACTTCTCAAAAAAGAAATGAACAACCTAATCACTCTCCTTTAAATGATCATGACAAGTGAACTTTGAACTCTTTCATTTACAATTTTATCTTTCTTTACCTAATCAAATAATTGAGTTTAATTCATATTTCACATTTAAATCCAATTTGATCTAATCTTAGTTTAAACTTTAAATCAAATCTAATCTAATCCTTAAATCAATCTTAACAAATCAAATCTAAACTAATCCTAATTCAATTTTGAATTAAAAATATAGTAATTAAAATAAAAATGACAATACTAAATGATAGTCCGCATGCTAGTACTGATAATAACAGCCAACCTTGAGATAACATTTATCAAATTTCGAGTTAAATTAAACAACAAAGTTATTTGATGACAGAAAAGCTCACCAAAACTCCTTGAGGTACAGCTGAATGCTGAGATATAGCAAACTCCCATTCTTGTAACTGACTTTGAGAAGGCAAATTTCCATACACTAAAAAGACAGTTAGAAAACCTCGAAAATATGCATAAACTTTAGTCTTCTCTGACATAAAGTTTGCATCTCAGATTGCCACTAGCGGGGAAAAAAAATTAATCCACATATATCATAAACAATGGCTATAAAATTGGGGAGGACCGTGTTTAGGCTTTAAAATTTTGATCCCAAAATATGTTTATGCTTATTATAATATCTAACACTTGAGAGTTAAGGCCTCAAAATTGTTTCACTCATCATAATTATATCACACTAGATAATTTAAGATTACTATTTATAGCCAAGTGTCTTTTTTTAAGTATCAATATATGTTTGACGTCTAATTGGCAAACGATTTGAGGCAATAATTATTTCAAGCAACTCTATTTAGAATACTAAATTCTAAATGTCTCAAATTTACAGTCTCAACATTGTTCTGTGCTTCTCTTTTTACTAACTACCAAGTAAAATTATTTGACTAGAAAACATCTATTATTAATTTTGCAGCTCAAAAAGATACAAAAATAACGTATGAGGATTGAGAAATTACTTTATAATAAGTCTCTCTAATTGTTTTACTTAAATCTCCAAATAGTCTATACACTAACCTGCATAAAAGTTAAATGCACATGCGAGAAAATTTCGGAAAAATACTCACATACGAGATATGACACTTCCGTAAAGGTGCTTTTCTCCGCCAATTCCTCAATGGGGTATCCTCTATATCTAAGGATTCCCTCATCACCATCAATGTAAGAAATTGTTGATCTCACAGGAGCAGTGTTTAAATATCCAGGGTCATAAAGTTTGAGTCCCTTGTCATCCTTCCCAGTTGATATCTGCAAACCAAAATTAAGACAATCACATCACATAATAAAAATGAATTAGTACTAACTAAAAACTGTTTGAACATACATAATAATCATCATAAAAATCAACAACTAAAATAAGAGTTAATGGACATATGCTCTCAATATAAATCAATTTACACTGACATCCAACGAAAGATCTCTAAAAGTAGGAGAATTTTACTCTGACATCCAATGAAAGATCTCTAATTAGAGATGGTAAAAATTAATTACTAATCCACCTCAGCACAATTTTTCACCAAGGGACTAAAAGCATGGGAATCTCAAATTAGAGGGATATAATTAAAAATAAATGTTTACAGGGACTAAAACCAAATTTCACTCTTATTCCAGGGACCAAAAGCACAACAAACATTTTTTTTATATTGTATCATTATGTCAAAAACATTACAAAAGTGGGGTGATATGACAAAATAACAGATTTTCAATAGATATGCAAATCCTTTAAATCCATATAAAATAATTATTTGAAAAGAAAAGCTTAATTATCTTGTAAGCTAAACAATAAAGAGCCGATTACAAAAAAGAAACAGCACCAGTTTCAAACAATTAAATAAAAGAAAAAGGATCAAAATTGAACAAAGACTCAATCCATCAAATTAAAAATAATTTCAGAGTGCTAACTCAAAAATAAAAAATTCATCAACACAACATCCTCTTGTCCGAAAAAAACACACAAAAAAAACAACAATTCAACCGAAGAATAAAAACAAAAAACAAAATTGATCATGATCCAGTTAGCCAAATTGGAAATCCATTCGATTTACAAGATGAGAAGGAAGTACCTTCTTGAAATCATTGGCTTTAACGGTACCATCAGGAGAGACCTCGACGGTATACTTCTTCCCGGTCCGGTCATCGACGACGGTGAGGGTTCCTTTGAGATTCGACGGAGGGGAAATTCCGGAAGAAGCGGAAAGGTGGAGAGGGTGGAGGAGGACGGCGGAGGAGGTTGTGGAAGAGGGAAGCAAGTGAGCGGAGAGGGTAGCCAAACGGTTCCGTGCAGCGTCGTGCACTCGCGATTCGGTTGTACTAGTTGTTGTTGACATTGTATACTACGATGTTTGCGTTTTCGTGTTTGTGTTTGGTGTTTTTATTTGTTTGATTCGAGAAAAAGGGATCGTATTAGTGTTACGATTAGGATGACGTTGGAATTGGAAATCGTTGTTCAAGTGAGATTCACGTGTTCTATTAGTATTACGCTTTTTCCCAATATCTTTTCACTTGTACATCAGAAACTTTGACTTATATTTTTATGTAAAGATAGAGTTAAGATTATACTACTTCTATACTTTATCATAAATATTTATTGTTTTTTTTTATTAAGAAAAATTGATATCATAGTTTATGTTTATAGTTAATATGTTTATAGTAAATATTAATGTTTCTAAAGTAATTTTTAAATATGAATGTGTAAAATTTGATTTTTTATATTTAAAGATAAATTAATACTTCTTCTAGTCTTATTTATAAGAAAAAAAACATTAAAATTAATCTATCATTAATTATTTTAACTTTTTAATTATTCTTACATATATACTATTATTGAAAATCGTAATATATTAAATACTCATTAATAATATTAAAAAGACAAATATATATTAAATAGGTATAAAAGTAATTTAAATAATAACTTCACATTAAAAGTCGTAACTTTTTTTTTATATATTAAATTAAAAAATTCTCTAATATATAAGACTGGAGAAAATAGTATTAATAAATGATATGTTTGAAAAAATAATAAATTTATTTAGTACATTGAAAATATGTTAATATTTAAGGACAATTTGTTTTTAGGTAAATCACTATTTAGATCCTATTACTTTGATATTAATCCTTATGTTATCCGAACAGTAAGTTGAACGTTAACTTAATGACGTAGATTATTACATGACATATAATGGGTCAGTGTCTCACTACTACGTCAATAGTTGCGTAGGCAGAAAACAAAATTACATTAACACATAAAACGTACAATCACAAAATCTTAAATATGTCTTCGTCTTACCACTTTTTGTATTCTTCATTTTCGTTCCTAACTCTTACTTGTTTCTTCTATACAAAACATGCATTAGGTACAAGAAAGACATCCTTACCAAAAAAATTACCTTCAAAACACCTTATTGTCCTAGTGCTAACCGCATTTTTATCATTGACAAAATACAATTTTTTGTTAAACTCATCAAAGATATAATACAAATAATCAATAACATAAAATTGAGTATGTCAAATACTAAAGTATGAGAATAATAATAAATTTGAATAATAACCGGTCAGTTTCTGGAACCTTTGGTAAAAATGTTCTTATTCATCATATATAGTTCAGCTCATCTTAAATAAGTTTGTTTCCTATCTCAGGAATTGCAAAATTGGCAGGACATTGCATGCCTGGGAATTCCTTCAAACTTCTCCTAATTGCTTCAATTAGTAGTTTCTCAATTTCAACCAATGTTAAATTTTGAATCTCTTTCTTTGTAGATGCAAGCCTATTTACAACCACAATTTGTCAGTATGTAGAATGTTGATAAAAAAGTCTATTAAAGGAATAAATTGGTCTGGATATTACCTGACAATTGTCTTAGACAATGTAGGATTTCGTCTGACAACCAATGATGAAAACATATGAAGGATGAAAGATGAAGCTATCTGTCTCCACTCACTCTACCCTTCTTATTTTTCACCCAAACCCAACATTTTATCTCTTCTTCTTTCTTTATTAAAAAAATAGGCTAAATACCACCGATAGTCCTTTAACTTAATTTCAGTTAACGATTTAGTCATTTATCTTTTTTTTTTTCTTTCTGATTTGATCCTTTATGTTTTTAAATAATTTCAGCATTACCCTTTAAGTGGAGTTCCGTTAAGAAAAAGTTAAAAAATTCCTCATCCGTTTTCAGAAAAAGTTACCATTTATGTTTTGAAAATATTTCAGAAAAATGTTCAAAATTTGTTCTAAGTTTGTTAATAGGATTGATCCGTTAAAACTGAAACTATGGGGTATTTATACTCCATAGATATCACTTCAGATCAGTGACAATCGTTCCTAGAGGTTTGATGAACATATGCAATGATCTAGATGAGCGATTTTTTAACTTTTTCTTAACAGAGCCCCACTTAAAGGGTAACGCTGAAATTATTTAAAAACATAAAGGACCAAATCGGAAAAAAAAAAAAATAAAGAACTAAATTGTTAACCGAAATTAAGTTAAAGGACTACGGGTGATATTTAGCCAAAAAAATATTTTGTTTGTACTTTTGTATGGATGAGCACAACTAACACTCTCACTGTGCTTTAGTGTCTGTTTGAATTAATTCAAAGATTAGCAGAGTAAACTTTACTAATATTCTTTTAGTTAAAATTAAATTTTTACTAACAAAATTTATATTTGTATACTTTTTTTTCTTTGAACGTCATTTTGTATAATGATATTTGTTTGGATTATAAAACTAAATATATTTTTAGATATCTATTTATTAAAAAGGACACCGACACAAAGTTCACATTATATTATAATAAAATATATATATTCTTAGTAAATAGACATTTAAAAATATATTTAATTATATAATCTAAACAAATTTTATTTTATAAAACGATATCTGTAGAAAAAAATATTTAAACATAAATTATATTGGAGAAAATTCATTTTGCAAAATATTTCTTTTTCAAAAATACATTTACAAGGTAATCCAAACACATCCTTACTCTAGAACATGCTTATCTGAAAATGAAGATAGTAACAAAATAAAAAAAAATGTCAACAAAACAAAAAAGTTCTTACATCCTTGTCCACGCAGATAATTTCGATGTGTTTTTGTTTGGCCTCATTCACATACCATAAATTGTGAACCTATCATCAAGTTTTTACACACCCTTCGAATAATCAATGATTTTGATTGATTCAATGGATTTTTTTCCATTTCCATTCAAATCTGATTTGATGATAAATTCAAAATCAAATATTAACTAAAATATTATATATTATGATGCAAATGAATGTTAGAAGAAAACAACAAAAATGTATATACTACACATGTAGACATGTATGCTGGAAAAATTGGGCGAATACATAAAAATTGTAGAAACTATATCCTCGTTGTTGCTCTTGTTTTCGATCTTCTTGATGAAAAAACAATATACTCCCCTGTTGAAGTTCGGCAACCTTGATTTTGTGAAACTTAGAATGTAAATGGAAGGAAGAAAAAACTTGGGTTTATGTTGTATGAGAAATATTGCTACTTCTTGATTGTGAAAATGAGAAAAGTTGATTGACATTACTTCATGTCAACACTAACGTTAGTACTTTGGAAAATGTGAGAAGTACATATTGTGCAAAATAACCAAAATAATCCAAATACTGAAAAGATTACTCCCGCCAATTGTGATTACAAAATCCCTATTTTAAAAATGAATAGGGATAAAATTGTACTTATCTATAAATAGGAATGATGATGTTTTTAGTTCAAATTTTTAATAGTGAAAAGACAATAATATCCCCTGTCTGATGTGTAAAAAATTTAACAAATGGTGGAATGGTAGTTTTAGTGGTAATGATGTGTTTTAAGTTTATATCGGATATGATAGGTATGTTAAGTATAAAAATACCAAATTCAATGTTTCTTTTTAAGAACCAAACATAATGGTTCATGAGAGCATTCATAATTTACTTTGAGGCATTAATGCATTAGGAGTGAGGCTCTTTACTTTTTTTAAATAGAAAGCACAAATCATAAATGGATACGAATATCAATATGAAGGCTAATAAAATATGAAAAAGTGGTTTTACTTCGACTAGTAAATATCGATATTATTATGTTCTGGATTTGATTATGAGACTTTGAGTTAAATATAGTGATATTTATCGTTATTCCTAAGACAAAAAAAACATACAAAAGTCTACCTACATCACATCCTATGAGGGCAATTTAAACACCTTAATTATGGTTTCTATATTTTTTACTTTCTCAAGTCACTGAAATAGGCGATTTAAGCACCTTGTTAGTACACACTTTTGGGTCTCGATTATAATTTATGATTAAAAGTAGGAGAAAACTTAGCTAAACTTACCCAAATATGGGTTATGGTGAAGAAGAAATTGAGGAAAGAAGATGAAGAATATATTAGAGAAAAAAGAAATGTTTGATTTTAAGTTAGGGATAAAGACAAAGAATACAATTAGTGGTAAAGATGAAAAAAAGTTTCAGATTTTTTTTGAAAAAAGAATTAGTGTTATTGTCAATTTAGTCCATGTCTACTCAACTACAAACGTGATAAACACATCATATGTCACATAAGCGTCCACATCACCAAATTAACAGAATTGACAGATAACTTAACGTTAGAAACTAAATGGACAAACATTTGAGTGACTTGATTACTAATATGAATTTTTGACTAAGTAATAGATTAAAGTGATTGTCTCTCTAAGTTAAGGGATCAAAATGATAATTTACCCATTTTTCTTCCTCAAAGATTGTTTATAATTAGATACAGAACAACTAATTACTTATAATTGATCATGCTAATCATGCATATGTATATACTATTCATAATTTGCTTATAAACTATTGATAAACATCGCTAACCCTAATCCTTAAATCTCAAGTGGACCATGAAAAAATTATACTTCCCCAAGTTTTGTAAAAAAAAGTGTCTTTTCATTTAGCCACAAATACTTTAATTGGATTATCGATTTATTTCTTCCGATTTTATGCATATTAAAATATAATTATTAATAATAAAAAAATAAAATTTTACTAAATTATTATTATTAATTAATATTTTTTTTATTAATCATCTAATTTTAGGGAAATAAATAGTGACATATCCGAAAAAATTAGTTAGTAGAGACAACATTATATACTAAAATATTCATAAATATACCATATACTACAAATATTTATATAAAAATACTTCAAAACATAAATGATAAATATGAAATAATTATATCACTAAGAAAAAATTGAAGACTACAAAAATTATACTACTATTTTATACTCAAAAATGGAAAAATATATCAACATCTATTAATTATATTTCTCCTCATATCTTCAAATTTTTAAAATATAATATGACTTTTTCATTTTCTACACTATCAATTTTCATTTTTTGTATATAACCAAACACAACACAATCTTTCAAAATTTATCTCTTGTATCAATGTGCATTTGATTTCTTACAAATTAAATTATCTAATAACTTTTAGTAAAGACAATACTTAATTTTTAGTGAAGACAAAACAAAATTATTTAGTGGTTAACAACAAAATAAACAATTTAGTGGAGCACTTGCCCCCAATTACATACACAGAGATCTATCCATGGGAATGAGACTCTAGTATTCTAAAATTCAGTCGGAAGATTAGTAAAGTTTAACTAAGAATTGTTTCAGCTAATATTCGAACTCGATTTCTCCCAAATAATTCGTCTTTAATAGAAACTCATTAGCCACTTTAGACCAATTACTTGGTTAGTTGATGTGTTTTCATCTATCATAAAAAAAAAAAAAAAAAAAAGAGGAATATAATCTTTTGAGAGTAATGTCCGTAGTATTAATTAGGGGATATGAAAAACAGAATTTTTCAATATCACTTGTTTTTATATCATTCAAAATAGGAATATATTTTTGTCTTCGATCAACAAGAAACGAAAATAACAATGAACATAAAAATAAAATGTAAAGAGATAAGAGAGAGGAAAAATCACACCGAGATTTTTATATTCGTTCCTCTACTTCATCATTACATGTAGAGTACACTCAATCTTCATTCAAGGGAATGATAGTTTCTTCTTTTATTAAACAAAAGGTTTACAAGATTAGTTAGTAATTGTTACAAGGACAATACACCAACCCCTTCTTCTCTAAACACTCATAACCAGACTTCTTGAAACAACCTTCAAGACAAAATCGGAACCACTATCATCAAAATGAAAACAACACCTTCATTGCTGCAAGATAGCAAATCCTAGAGTAATTCCCACTCTAGACAATTAATAGAAACCCCTTTTCAAACATTTGATGTGTCTACAATCAATATCCCTTCGATTGCTCGCATTTGGAACAATCACTCCAACAACAGATACATCACCCTTGTTGCTTTTCAATCAAAGATTCAATAAGAAAAAAAAAATTAAACCAGAAAGAGTGTTTAACCTTGATTATGATCTTGTATGCGTGAAATGAGATGAATAGGTGAAAGGGTTCTTACACGAAGTGAAGGTTCATATCGATACTTAAACCATAGAGTTAGTTGACCGAAGTACAATGCATCGTAATTGAAATAATTAATTTGTAATTGTAAAAAACCGATTCTTCGGATCGTGTGAATCGATTTATAGGATTGTGAGTTGATTCATAAGTATCTTAAAAGTCCAAGATTTCATCCTAAAACATTGTGAATCGATTCACAAGGTTTGAAGCACATAGAATGAGTTCAAGACCTTTGTAACTTGATTTACAAACCTGTGAGTTGATTTACAAAGGTAAAAATCACTTAAGAAAGATTTTAATGCATCTACAGGTTCACTAACATGTTTCGATCTTGTAACTAACGTTATGCATGACAAAATGAAGTTTTCAAAATACTTTTTTGATTCAAGAACATTTGTGAATATTGATAATTAAAGAATAAAAAAAATCACACAAAATTATCTAACTAAATAAACTTAATTTTAACATCTATTAAAATATTAAGTCTATCGTAAAAACATTTGCGATTAGAGTACTTTATTTAGTTAAAGTTTGACTTGAATGAAAATTTTCCATTACTTTAGTGTTGATTTGTTATTACATAGATAACTGTTGATTGGTTGTTACTTGTATAAATGATTGGAGTCATCAATTGATAAAAGTAAATCAAGGTTAAAGGCTCACCACTCAAAAATAAAATTAACATGGGGTTTACTCTTGTATCATTTTTCATGAAGATGCGCATGTCTTTTCACTTCGCAGCCTCCTAAAACCTTTCTATGTTTTTGTTTACATGGAAACTCATGAACTCCAAAACATATATTTTTTAAATGTTAGATAATCAATAATGGATTGAAAATAATAAACATTAAGAATTATTATTAGTTAAAGTATTATTAATTATTATTGAGCACAAATTATGTGTTGGTCTTTTGTTGCTGAATGGACTATGATGAGTTTGACCATTTTGTAGAGAAAAGTCTCTGCCCTCAACCATTTAACTATTTAATCATTATTCCATCGATAGTTAACTTAATTATAATATGGAAATTCTAGACTACAATGAAGGTAGTTTACCATTTATTTTTGTTCTCATAACACCCCTCAAGTCATAAAAGTACACCCCTCGTAAAAGTAGGTTATCGATATATTCTTATAATATATATATATATATATATATATATATATATATAATTTGTATATATCAACGAGAAATTACAACAATTGGTATTAGAGCCAATTTGGTACGAGTTATAGCTAGTAAATCATATTAATTGTATACCATAATGGTTGATCCTAATGGTGGCAAATTAAGTCTCTACAGTAAGTCTTTTACAGTAAAAGGGTGATAGAAGTTAAGATATCGGGAGCATCCAATCAACCACAACACTAGTTACTTTGACACCCAAAATGCGGACACTGAAACTACTAGTGGAACAAATATGAATGAGGAAGAAGCAATGGTTTTGAATGTATACAAGGAAGTCCAAGAATTAAAGAAGGATTTCAAAGAAATTAAAAAATATTTTGAAATTCATGTTCATTATTTTTGCATTTCTGAATATGGTGCATCTTTTATTTAAGTAGAAAAATAAGTGTAGGTGTTATGCTCCAAATTTAGTTTGTGCGGTGTTTCACTCTTTCCCGACGTTCTTTATGTTCTTGAAAAATTTGTATTTGTACTTTTTAAATTCTAGTCAATAAATGTATTGTAATTGTGTTATTATGTAAATTAATCATGATGTTCTTCTCCACGGCTACTCTCAATGACAATATATTTTGAATTATTAAATTAATATTTGTGAATTTATTAATCCAACAAATAACAAATTAAAATCAATTTTACTACCCACACCCCCTTTTTTACTACCTACACCATTCAAAATTTTCATAAAAATGAAATACGTAAAATGCCCTTGCATATTTATATCATTTTTTAAACGCTAATTTCTCTTTCTATCTTCATCTTCTACCTCATATTTATATTCATCTTTTTTCTCACATCTCATTCTCCTTCTTCCTCAATTTTCAACAACTTCAACATCGTGAACTCAATATGCGTACGTGAGCTGAGTTTACGTAGGACCTACGTGAACCGAGTTTGGGTAAGTGAACTGAGATTACGTAGGAACGTACGTGAACTGAATTCGCATACGTTTACGTGAGCTGAATTCACGCAACCTACGTGAACTCAATTCACATAGGTGTACATGAATTGTATTCATGTAGTGCATGTGATTTCTTCAATTGAATAATGTATGTGAATTCAGTTAATGTAAACGTATGTGAATTCAGTTCACGTACAATAATTATTTACATCGTACGTAATTTGAGTTCACATAAAATCCCCAAATTTTAAAGTAAAAAAATGAACTTAAACGCAGATCAGTAAGCATACCTTGTTGGGTAACCACAATATGAAAATGAGACTTATGTGGTGTAAATTATGAGTTAGTGATATGAGTTATGATGGTTGAGTTATGAATGAGTTGTGATGTGTGAGTTATGAGGTTAATGATGATGATGAATAGACAAATGGGATCATAGAATGAGGCAAAGAAACAAAGTCATTTTAGATATTTTGTTTTGATGAAAAATTTGAGGGTGTAGGTAGCAAAAAGGGGAAGGTGTGGATAGCAAAATTGAATTAAAATTTATACATTCAGTTGTTAAAAAAAACCAACATCCAATATCAAATAAATTTCAATGTTTCATTTACAGTCCGTTATTTCCTTAAAAAAAAATTACAATCAGTTATTACATTTTTTTTAATCTTTTGTAAGAATCTGTAAATAGATAAAACCATGAATCATGATATACTATGATTCAAAATTTTCGTAGAAATTGTTATTTTTCTACATCGATATTTCTCCATAAACCTGTATGGCATTTATCCTTGTTTATGTTGTGCTAATATCATGCTCTAACATTGTGCGTTTTTGTCAATAAAACCCTAGAAACTATCCTATTTTGCTACCAAACCCAATCAGTGTTGTCTCTCGTTTAGATTGGGGATTCTCTAAATTAAGATGGGTTTCTCCTTGTAATGAAATCAAGAATCCAACCCATATAACATTAACGAATCAGATTGAGTCGCGGGTTTGTATGACCCATTTTCTAGCTAAATTGGTAAAGAAGATAATAAAGTCGTGAGTAATGTTTACTGGTGACAACACAACACGCATTCACGTGTATCCATCCGAAACTATTCTGAGTTGTGTGAGAAAACCCAGGGACGGAGATGAGGTTAAAGTGTCGATATCCACCCACACCCGTCTAATAATATTATTACCATTTTTAAATTTTATATATATGTATATTTAATATTTTTAAATATTAAAAAGTTATAATTTCTTCTCTTTAGAAAATATAATTTTAATATATTTTTTTTTAATTTTATTATTGTATAATAATAATTATTTTGTATAATAATAAATATAACTTTTAAATTTATTATTTTATATATATGAATGAGTATGAGGCGAGAAAACCCAAAATCCATCGCTGATAAGGACAGAGACTTAAGTTTCGCACTCGATAAAAAACAAAGACTAATGCAGATTTCTCTCGACTAGTCGGAAAAAGGGTGAATGAGGCAAAATTCGCTATGTCCACTTGTGAGTTAAGCGCTTGTAGATGTGTGGGGTACTGTCCAAAGTTTTTTTTTTTTTTTTTCAGAATAATTAATACTTAATATTCTTATTATTTTGGTATAATATTTAGAATTTTTGCGCACATGTAAATATTTTTTATTTGTTTATATGAGATTAAATTCTAATTTTAAATATTATAATCTTAATTTTTGCTAAATTTTTTAATGGTTTTTTGACACTTTAAAATACCGCACTTTTCATATTAATATGTCATTTAATAATTTAATTTTTATTCCGTAACCAATCAAATTGATATTCAATTATTTTTGGAATGAAGTGAGAATTATTTTGTGAAATGTGGTTACATATAAAAGTAGAAGTAAAAGAAGTGACATTTGTGAAGTTAAAATGGACATGAGTGATTGTTTGGATTAGAGAACTAGATTTAATTCAAAGGGAATTATGATTGCTAGAAATAGTTGTTGGCATATGTTATGAGATGCTAGTGTGATATATATATATATATATATATATATATATATAAAAGTTGTTTGTTTATGAGAAAGTTTGAAAAAGAAAATAGTCTCAAGAAAAGACGACTTGGAAAATCAGAGACAACTTGGAATTATGAAGTCATAAAAAAGTATGTCGAACATCTTAACAATTTCAACTAAGCTATAATATAGAAGTTTTAGTACATGTTTGGAATCACACTGAATTTAATGAAATTACAGTGTTTATGATTTTTTTAAATATCTAAAATATAATTTTTACAAAATCAATGTATTATACTATGATTTTTACAAGCTCATTGTGATCCAAATATGCATTCCGTATAAAAAATTTATGAGTTTATGATGCACAGGTAGAAGAACGGTACCAGTACCGTACGGGTGTACGTGGGTTGGGTTGGGTCGGTTTTAACAAAATCCGATGTCCGATCCGATCGATTATCTTTGGGTTAGTTTAATTTCTAAATTCGTATTTTTTTCATTTAACCCGAACCGACCCGATCAAGAACGGGTTGAGTTAGGTTGGATTGGCGGGTTATACATAAATAATAACCTATTTTTTATTTTACGGGAAAATATATTGAATGAAAATATATTTAATACTTAAATGTCTCAATAACTATATTATTTCAATCACATCATTCAATTCTTTTTAAAAATCATCAACCTCTCACAAAAAAAAATAAATAAATTCACAATCTTCAAATACATAAATAAATTCAACAACAGTATATCAATAAAATATAAAAATTCATCAATTATAAGCAATGTCAACTTCAAGTACAAGCACTTAACAAGTTTCTCAAAGTCTGGAAAGGAATAATTGAGAATCTGCAAAAACAAATATTAATAATAAAAGTGAGGAGAAAACAGTTAGCATTGCTACTTAGTCCACCACATTAGTTTCATCATTACACATAACCCACCAACCATTTTAGTTTACTAAGATACCATAATTTTTTAATAGTAGTGCTTCATTTATTTATAGTTAGAGTACTTACTATTTTCAAATAAAATACTAAAAAAAGTGTTTAATAGATTTAAATATAAAAAATTTAAACTAAATTCATCATAAGCTTTTGTATAAGTATCTTTTTTGTTCATAAATAGTATTTAACTCAAATGAATAGTATTTAACTAAAAAAATTTGTATTTAACAAATGTAAAAAATTTAAACTAAATTCATTATAAGCATAAGCTTTCCATTCATACCTTTATGATGTAAAACTATAACAAAATATAACATTTAAATAAATAGTATTTAACTTAAAAATTAAATTGCTCTTTTGAAAGAGACAATTCAAAAATTAGATACGAATTTTATGAGTAGGCATATACGAGATTACAAGACCAAAACAAATTAAACGCTAAATTGCGAGAAAAATTAAGTATTTAGGCTAGACGCATAAACACATTGGATCAGCATTCATATAAGAAGGGAATTGTACCGTGCACCCCCCTCCTGTACCTCCCACCCCCATTCCAATGGAAACGTCCATAATGCCCCTTGATTTATCTATAAAAAACCCCAAAAAATTTACGTTCTCTTTTTTCACCAATTTCATTCGAAAATTTCATTTCTCCGAATCAGAATTTTTACAATCTTCGAACATTTCAAAGTTGTTACAAAGTTTCGAAATACAAAAAGTAAGAAAAAATTGAAAATCTCGAAGATTTACATGAACATCAAATATTCGAAATGAAAACTTTCGAAACTTTCATTCAATCTCAAATATTCAAAATGAACAATTTCGAAACTTCATGCAATCTCAAATATTCGAAATGAACCTTTCCAGCAAGGCCAAACATTCGAAATGCAACACTCGAAACTTTCATTCAATCTGAAAGTTTCGAAATGAAAATTCAGAAACACTAAATCTGAAGTTTCGAAGGTTTGAGATTGCTGGAAAGGTTCGAGGGTTTAGGCTTCAAAAGTTTAGGGTTGCTGCAAAGTTTCGAAACCCATTTGGGGTTTGTGAAAAGTTTCGAAACCCAGATTAGAAAGTTTGAGATTTATTGAAATTTTCGAAATGCATTTTTTTAGTAATAAATAGTAATAAATTTATAGTAATAAATTAATTGTAATAAATTTCATACCTAATTTCAAAAATAGTAATAAATTTAATTAATAATTAATTTAATTAATTTTTTTTCTAAATATATTTTTAATTATAACATACATCAGTAATTTTAAAAAAAATTGAAATTTTCGAAAGTTTCGAATTTGTTGAAACTTTTGAAACTTTCTTGAAAATTACACTTCGGAACTTTCACATTCATCCAAAGGTTCGAAAGTTTCAGATGTTCTTGGAAAATATCATTTCGAAAGTTTGGTATTTTTCAAAAGTTTCGAAATTGGTAAATATTTCTGGATAATTACATTTCGAAAGTTTCAAATTTAATAAAAGTTTCGAAGATATCAAAAAACTCACTTTGTTATTATTTCAAAAGTTTGTAATTTTCGATTATTAAGAAATATTTTTGTAATTTTCGAAAGTGGGGGTGAGAAAATGACTTTTTTACACATATATCCCACTTTTTTACAAAAAAACACCAAATTGCCCTACTTCCAAATTAAAATACAGAATTGCTCTACTTTTTAGCCCCAGTTGCTGATCGCAACCTGGGGATGCGACCATGTACTAAGGCTTTTTTTTTGTTCCATTTTATTTATGGGTATAATTATTATTTAATTAATTATAAATAATTAAAATATTTAAAAAATCAAAATAATCATAATAAAATAAAATACATTATTAAATAATAATAATTTTAATTTTAATAATATTATTAATATTAGTGACTTATTGTTAATTTAAATTAATTATAAATAATTAAAATATTTAAAAAACCAAAATAATAATAATAAAATAAAATACATTATTAAATAATAATAATAATTTTAATAATATTATTAATATTAGTGACTTATTGTTAATTTTAATTAATTATAAATAATTAAAACAATTAAAAAAATCAAAATACTAATAGTAAATTAAATTACATTATTAAATAATAATAATAATAAAAAGAAAATTATATTAATAAACTAAAATAAAAATACATTAAATTGAAAGGAAAAAAAATACATTAATTTAAAGAAAAAATACATTAATTGAAAAAAAAAATACATGAAATTTAAATTAATTATTTCCATCTAAATGTCCTCCAGTTCCACATCTACGCGGTCGTCGAACTCGTCTAGTCCTTTGTACGGCTTGAGGTTGTTGTGGTTGGTCATCAATTTGATCATTATCCTCGTTAGAATCTGTATGTGGATTAGAACCATTACCACCTACTTCCGTGTAATTTTGAGTTTCGACGTTATACATGGAATCAAAAGCAGCATAAGCCGACTCAGGAGTTGTGCATTGAGTACCAAACAAATTATAGAAAATTCCAGTCCCTGGTTGATGAACGGGGGTTGGTATTGGTGGCACTGAAGGAACGTAGTACTGAGTCGGTATATCTGCAGATTCATGTAGATGTGGTGGTGATGATAAAAACGGTGTTTGGTGCATGGTATGTTGTTGTGGGGTTGATTGAGGGGTTGAGTGAACATCAGGATATGTTGAAGGTTGCAAACGTGGATCACGCATATATCTTTTCACATATATGTATAATTTGGTGTGATTTTTGAACCAATTCATATATTCTTTACTGTGGCGTAAAATACCTTCTACGAATTGACCTTGCAATACATAATTCTGACGTTCATTCTAATGTTGAATCTCATCTTTCCAAACCACATACCAATTATCATCGATGCCACTTCTCATGTCGACCTCATGGTACATTGTCATATCCTCTGGTGGTTCCGGAATTTGTTGATGGTAGCCGAACTGAAGTGCGACTCTATATGCATGATGTTTTTCGACGATATGATAACAGTGCATATAGGTAGATGCAGTCCAAGTGTTCATCTCTTGTTCGGATACCTCGTGTTGGAACCCGAGATACGGTCTCCAACGAAACTGATATGTTAAAAATAAGTTAAAGTAAATATTAAAAGGTATAAAAAAAAATATAATTAAAAAAGTTCAACTAAATGTGAATGAATATATTACTTTTTGAACCATCATATGATCGATTGTATTCCGGTATCCCTCTATGTCGTTGTGGGGAACTCTACTGAAATTTAGACCACCAGAATTAAATCTGTCGAATATATAAAAAAAAATAATATAATAAAATGAGTAATACATTAAGTAGTAAGTTTAAAAAAAAAATTATATAAAAATTAATTGCGATAGTTACCTTTGTGCAAATTGAAATATCCATGCACTGGGTGATTCTAGAGCGACACAAGTCAAACGATACCATGCCCAGTTTTGCAACAACAATGCACATCATCCGATAGACATTACGCCGGGTTTTGTAGCAAGGCATAATTCTCTATAGAGCGTTGCTAAAACTACCGAACCCCAACTATATTGGGATGCTTTATTTAAATCGCCTAAAAATGAAAGATACTTTAAATGTACACGATTGTTGGATTTGTCCGACATCAACAATCCTCCAATCATATGTAGTATGTATGCCCGACACGATGCTTGTTTTTCTAATTCGGATGCATTTTCACCAACACCATCAAAAGTATCTTTAAGCCATTTTAATTTTATAAAATTACCCCTTGTTGCTACCTCAGGTGGGATAACTCCTAAGTATTCTTGGCAGACATCTTTAACATTCACAAAATTCGAACCGCTAACAGGAAAACCAGAAGTCTTTAATCTTAAAATGTAGTACACGTCTTCTAAAGTTATTGTGCACTCATCTATTGGCAGATGAAAAGTATGAGTTTCTGGTCTCCGTCTTTCAACCATATTTTTAACTGATGAACGTTTGCGATGACGAAGACGTTGAACTGATGTTTAATGTTTATGCACAATGGTCACAACTCGGCACCATCGAGTTATATGTTACATTTGAAGGTGCTCCTACATCAACAAACATTGATCAACCATCAACCTCAAACATGCCTAATCCCGACTACACCCCATCGTTCGATCATTATCAACCCGACTACATCCCATCATTCGATCAACCCGACTTATATTCACCATCACAACAATATGAACCTTATTCTAGCCAAAATGAACAAACTCAACAAGTCCACAATGTCTCCCAACAACTCCGTCACGAATCTCTCCCAACAAGTCCACCATGTGATCTTCCGCTTAGTGTCTTGTATAATATCAACGAGGAAGAATTAGGCGACTATAGTGAAGAGGATGAAACATACTTCGATGAATCATCTGGTGATTCTGACGACGATGATGTTGACGAAGATCTCGAAGCAAAAGATCAACCTATCTTCGATCCACCAATCCACATGAGGAACATCAATTTAGACACTACAAATCAACCAAGTGAATTTGATCACATGTTCGTTGACGAAGTCCCGACAATAGATGGAACTCTTGTAGTTGGAATGACGTTTCAGAACAAGGATGAATGCGTACATGCAATCAAACGTTACCATTTAAAACAATCATTGAATTTTGTGGTACAAAAATCAGATTTTGAAAGGTACGTTATTAAATGTTCAAATCCAAATTGTTTGTTTAGATGTAGAGCTTCAAAACGCAAGAGTCAATTGTGGGTGATTGGTAAATTGAATGTACTTCATACATGCATAAATTCTGCACTGTCACAAGATCATATGAAGCTCGATTCTAACATGATATGTACAAGCATAATGCAAGTTATGAAAGTGGACCCTTCAATCAAAGTGAATGTCATTATTGCTCAGATTCGGGCTTTGCACAACTACACAGTTAGTTATAGAAAGGCTTGGTTGGAAAAAAATAAAGCGATCGAACAAATTTATGGCAATTGGGAAGAGTCTTACAATCAACTCCCACGATGGTTATTAGTTATGCAAACGTTTGCTCCAGGAACCAAAATTGAAATGGAAACGATCCCAGCTTATCATGAGAGTGGTTTGATAAATGGGATCAGAATCTTCCATAGACTATTTTGGGCTGCAAACCATTTGTACAAGTTGATGGGACTTGGTTGTACGGCAAGTATAAGGGAACTCTATTGGTAGCAGTTGCACAGGATGGGAACGACAATGTAATTCCAATTGCTTATGCTCTCGTGGAAGGTAAGACAAAAGAAGGTTGGAGTTTCTTTTTGAGAAATTTGAGAAAATACGTCACTCCACAATCCAGCATTTGTGTGATTTCAGATAGACACGAATCTATTAACAGTGCTTATAATAATCCGAATAATGGCTGGCAAGATCCTCCGTCAAAGCATGTATTCTGCGTCCGACATATTTCACAAAATTTTGCAAGGGAATTCAAGGATAATGATTTGAAGAAAAAAGTTATTTCTATGGGTAATAATTTCATTCTTACTACTTATAATTAACGTAATTTTTAATAACTTCATTCTTAATTTCTATGGGTAATAATTGATTGTCTACTGTTTCAATACAGGTTACTCAATCAATGAGCCTACATATCGATACTACCGTAGAGAAATCGACATCGTAAATCTAGAAGCATTGAAATGGTTAGACAACATACCGCGACAAGATTGGATTCAAGCATTTGATGGAGGTAGCTGTTGGGGTCATATGACCACCAACCTTGTGGACTCGATTAACGGAGTATTAAAAGGACCACGCAACCTTCCTATCACTGTTTTGGTCCAATCAACATATTTTAAAACAGGGACACTGTTTCCAACCATGGCAAAACAACACGCATCAATTTTAGCTTCTGGTCAGGTATATACAGAACCATGCATAAATTTTATGAAATTAGAAATACGTAAATCCAATAGTCATAGAGTCGATAGTTTTGATTGGAGCAACCATACTTTCATGGTCCACGAGACGGTAAATCCAAGAGAAGGGCGGCCAATTGGTCATTTCAGTGTAAACCTTCTTAACAATTGGTGCGACTGTGGGAAATATCAAACTAAACATATGCCTTGTTCACATGTGATAGCAGCATGTTCTAGCATCAAATATTATTATTGGAGCCTTATACCTGATGTGTACAAAGTGGAAACGGTACTAAAAGTGTACGACGAAATGTTCAAACCTATACCAAACGAAGGATATTGGCCAGAATATAAAGGTGTTAAGGTGTGTCACAATCCACTAATGCACAGAGTCAAGAAAGGTCGCCCAAAGAGCAAACGCATTAGAACAAAAATGGACACTATAGAAAGAGTGTCAAGAAAGTGCGGATTATGTCGGGTCTCTGGTTATTCTAGGAAACATTGTCCAAACACTGCTGACACATCTACTCAAAATTAATGTATTTTTTTCTTTCAATTTAATGTATTTTTATTTTAGTTTATTAATATAATTTTCTTTTTTTTATTATTATTAAAATAATTATTAAAATTATTATTATTATTTAATAATGTAATTTAATTTATTATTAGTATTTTGATTTTTTAATTGTTTTAATTATTTATAATTAATTAAAATTAACAATAAGTCACTAATATTAATAATATTATTAAAATTATTATTATTATTTAATAATTTGTATTTTATTTTATTATTATTATTTTGGTTTTTTAAATATTTTAATTATTTATAATTAATTTATATTAACAATAAGTCACTAATATTAATAATATTATTAAAATTATTATTATTATTATTATTATTATTATTTAATAATGTATTTTATTTTATTATTATTATTATTTTTATTTTTTAAATATTTTAATTATTTATAATTAATTAAATAATAATTATACCCATAAATAAAATGGAACAAAAAAAAACCTTAGAAAAAGTCTGAGAAAATAGAATGGTAAATTTTTTTCATAGTTTTATACAAAATAAAAAAGGGCAAAATGGTCAATAATAAAAATTGGGGGTGGGAGGTAAAAGTGAGGGGTGCACGGTACAATTCTCATATAAAAATCAGTTATTGATAACCTTATTGGATTGCTGTGCTGCCAAACAAAAATATAACTACTTACCGGGTCGGGTCTACAGGTCGACGGGTTCAAATTGTAAAACTCATTACCCGAACCAAATATAAGCGGGTTTCAACGGGTTGGGTTGGGTTTGACCCGAAAGTGACCGGGTACGGGTAAAAATCGGGTTGGGTGATCGAGTTGGCGGGTCGACCCGCACCCATGTACACCCCTAGATATGGGTACGTCAATGAAAAATATGATTGTTTTTATATAATTTAATTAAGGGATTCAAATTGTTCAACTCATAATACAAATTTATAATAAAAGCTTAAAAATTAAAAAGTTGTGTTCAATGACAACAGTAAATAAACTCAAATACACAAATAATATTTTATTAACTTTATAAAAAATCACCAATTTTACTCGCAATGAAATAATAATGAAAAAAAGAGTATCACGAGTAGAACCGTCTCAAACATTTTAGAGGTTCTATTCCATTCTTAAAAACTGAAACTGTAATGAAAAGAAAGTAAAATATTAATAATTAAAAAAGGGATAAAATAAATTTTTGTCTCTATAAAATTTAAATATTTTATTTTATTCTTTATAAAAAAATTCTCATTTTTGTAGTCGTTAAAATTTTTTTTATTCACTTTTAGTCCTATTTTGAACAGCTTCTTTATAAAAAAAAATATATTTTTAGCCCATTAAAAAGTCTCTAAAATTAAAATAAAGACTAAAAATGAATAAATTTTGTTAAAGACTAAAAATAAATAAATTTTTTTAAAGACTAAAAATGAATAATTTTTTTTAAAGACTATACTTAAAATGTTATATTTTTATAGTGATTGAAAATATATTTAACCAACCAAAACAAATCACCTTTATATTATAAAACAAAAAATTTACGAGACCTTATCATTTGGAGACCCTTACAATTGAACTGGTTGCACAATCCAATAATCAATTGTGATTATGAATACGGTACGAGTATGATCATGAATACGGTACGAGTATTAATATCAGGAAAATGCTCCATATAAATACTTTACCATTTTAAATGTAACCATATTTGATAGTTGTGAATATATATTTTACATATGGTTGTTTTCTTACATGACATGGGTCATGCCGTTGCAAGTGGGTGGTTGACTGCTAGACCAAGAGTAGCTCCATACAACAAGATTTTGAAAAGAAATAGAAGACTTGAAATATCAGAATTTCTTTGAACCTCAAATTCGCAGGAATGAAAGAATTTGCATGAGGCTCATAAGTACAAGTAGGGGTGAAAATATATCACTCATAGAGGTTCTAATATTAGTTTACGTCATGTTTAGGTTATGTAGACTTTTTTTTAAACAATCAAGATTTCTAAAAAAAAACCTACTTAATTAAAAATGTCATACTATAGACTACATACATTTTTTTTTAATTATATTTAAATAAATATAAATAATACTTTTTTATACTAAATAGCACTCGTGATCCCTTAACTTAATTTCAGTTAACGTTTTAATCATATTTTTTTTTTCTTTCCGATTTGGTCATTTATTTTAATTTTAAGTGACAATTTGATCTTTTATGTTTTAAAATGTCAACAATGTTATCCTTTTATTACAAAAATTCAAAAAATTTATCAAAATTTTTAAACAAAACCCATAAAATTAATTATATTCTTCAATATAATACAAATTTCATCAAATTCGTAACTCAAATCTTTAGATAAACTCATATTTTCATTCTTTATTTGATGTTGTTAGAGATGAAAATATGAGTTTATTTAAAGATTTAAGTTATGAATTTGATGAAATTTGCATGATATTGAGGATGATAATTAATTTTATGGGTTTTGTTTGAAATTTTTGATGAATTTTTTGAATTTTTGCAAAAAAAAGGATAACATTGTTGACATTTTAAAATATAAAAAATCAAATTGTCACTTAAAATTAAAATATAGGACCAAATCGGGAGAAAAAAAAAATAAATGACTAAAACGTTAACTGAAGTTAAGTTAAGGGACCACATGTGCTATTTAGCCTATTTTTTATTACTACTATAATTATCATATTAAATTTTAATCTTTTTGTTAGATATTTAACTTTTAGTAATTTAAGCATATTTATGTTATTTAGTTTTTGACATGGAATTGAAGTAGGATGTCAAAGTCAATTTTTTTTTTTAAATGTCATGTTAAATATCAAAATAGAACTTAATTTTATTGATATATTAACTCGTTAGTCTATTTAAAGATATGTTTGATTACTTATTCAAAAATGTTAAAATAAATCAGACTTTTAAGTAAACTAACATATCATACTAGACTTCTATCAAAATAAGACTTAAACTTAAAAAGTAAACCTACAAGAGGCCACATGTCAAACTTAGACATTAAATTTAATAGATTGTAAAATCTAACTCGACCTAACTTATTTTCATCCCTAATCTCAAAATTCAGCACTAGATGCCTTAAATTATTAAATATATAACTAGTAAAATATGGTTACATTCAGAAAAATTGGATGTCTTTATATTTTTCTTAAGACCATCATTGATGATTCATTATCAATATAATATTTGAAATTTATAAAAAAATATTCATTTAATTTTATAAGAATATTATTGAAAATTGTGCATATATATATATATATATATTGTCTTGAAATCGTGGATATTATTGTTCGATTCTAATATAAGAATATGATACAATACCATTGAATTTTGCACTCAACTGCGATATCTCAAGTTTGAACTTAAAATTTGAGATATAATACCTGACTTAATAATTTCGACATTTTTCAATTAAACTAGTTAAGCATTTCAGATAGTTAAAAAAAATAGTTTGATAAAATCAAAATTTTTGTTTTATTCATAGTCATTTTATAATAGGAGTAGTATAGCTTGAAAACGGTAATATAGCTTAAAAAAACATGACTTGGAAAAAGCAGGCAGGACTTGGAATTTTGAAGTAATACGAAAATTATGTTGACAACATCTTAACGTATGATTTCAGGTTGCGTATAATATGCACCCACAAAAAGAATGGTCCATTTTGGACCAATTTAGTTTTAAGCGTAGATATATAATTAAATAATTTCAATGGTATAGATTAATTTATATACTTCACAATGTTATAATACATCATATACACTCAATTTATTCTTCTTCTTCCATATTTACTCTTTTTCCATTTGTTCTGTATCTTTCCCCTTTAAGTAACCACATCAGTCCAGATTGTCTACCTTTCATAGATCTAAACAAAGAGAAATATAACACATAACATTTCAATTTCTTTCTCCGACACGCGATTGTCCAAGTTAAATAGACCACGTCATTGACTTCGACTACCACATCCACACAGCCGTTACCTCGTCGATACATACTAGCGCTCAAATTGTTCTCTTGCTACAACATCTCATCTCCATTTATGTTTGCATACAAATAGACCTCTTTTTAACAAGCAATTTCTTTTTTTTTTTTTGAAAAAAAAAAACAATTTATACCCAAAAAAAATTTAATTGATTGTTCAAGCAATTATTACCATATAATTCCTTCACCATCATTTTTCAATTAACAACCACTATCCCCAATTGGCAATTAGTCAAGGTCAAACAGCATATACATTACAATGGTTTGATTAATTGGTTTTCTTTGAAGTGGTTAGGAGCAACATCACTAACTTAGTAACATGGTCAGTTCTTCTAGTTGTTTCTTCAAAATGCTTGATTTATTTTCTGATATTTTATTTGATGTCTTCGGTTAACATGAGAAGAAGTTAATATTTTTAGTGGTTGTCAGAGTCAAAACAACAAAGGTAATGATAATTGGAGTTGATAATGATGGATGGGAAAGAAGAAGAGAGAGAAAACATATCAAAGTTGAAGAGTTAGATATTGTATAGATAGCACATAATAAGATATAGTGAATGATTAAATCTAACCGTATAAAAAATTAGTCTATCATAGACCAATACATTAATTGGTGCAGGCTAAATGGACCCATGATTTCAACTCATTTTTCCTATCTTCCTATTAGTTTGTTTCAAACTACCCTTTGTTGTATCTTCCATAAATTGAGTTGGGTAAAATGTTACTCAATTGATTTGTCATAAACAAGATGGTCAATGGTCAAAGTGTAACCCACTTGTATTTTTCATTCAAAAGTATGTATTTGTTCTATTTCACAATGAATGTCTTTTTAAATCAAAAAAAAGTTTTAAAATGAATGTAATTTTCAATCTTTATGTAACTTTAAGTATTGTTTTTTCAATTGTACTCTTCACTTAATAGTATTTACATTACTTCCAAATCAATAATAATAAACACATTAATAATTAATAACGATAATTTGATAAAATAATTATTTTCTTTGTTTTATTTATAAGTAAAGACCCATTTTAATCTTGAGAAATTTTGAGAGACCCAATTTAGTCCTTGAGAAAAATAAAAGCACTTTTTAGTTCTTAAGAAAAATAAATCGGACCAAATTAGTCCTTATGTGAACCACAATTAAAAATTTGAGTTTTTTTTTTCTAACTTGTCTAATGACTCATCAACTTGATTATCCAACATGTAATTTCTATAAAAAGGGACAATTAAGTCTTTGAATTGTGTTTTATTTTAAAATGGTTTTAACAGAAAACAATGAAAACAAAATCAAATAGAAAAAAAAAACAGAACGACACAACCAATTTATATTAGTTTACCACTAACACAGTAGCTACGTTCAGTCCCTTCAACCTGGAGGATTTTATCCAGTAATTCACCAACTGAATTACACTTCCACTGAAGACGTACTAGTCAAATTGATTGTGTTCGAGTCTTCTCAATCTTCTAGTTTAGTACAGTCTAGTTGTTGAGGGATGCAGCCACTACTGATCTATGTTACAAAAGAACAGGTTTAAGGGTTTTCTTAATAACTCTCACAAGATGGTGTTAACAATGTTGTACTCTCAAAAAATATTTCTCAGCACTTAGACAAGACAAAATATTAAGAGCAAGAGTGCAGAGACGGTTATATTGTGCTTATTATGAGATTGGTTCGCCATTAAAATTTGTCAAAGATATCCTTGACATTGATTATAAGAATCTTGATATGAAGATAGAAAAAGCATAGGATATTATTATATGTCGCACAGACCTTTAGACAGTCATACATTCAAGGTGTTTATTAGAGGATGTGCAAAGGCTTTGTCTTCTTCGGAGCATTGACCTTTTTTTAGCATTGACTTTTTAGAGATCATAGACTATTAACAGAGTCAAACGATCAAATGTTTGATGCGATTACTAGAGGTAGACAATCACTTGCTTGTTAAGGTTATCAGAGGCAGAAAAATCAGATGCTTGATGTGATTATTAGAGTCAAACTATCACTTGCTTGTCAAGGTTATCCGAGGTAGAAAGATCAGATGCCTGATGTGATTATCAGATGCCAAAGAATCAAAGCATTTCTTGTATTAGATAAGGTCAACAAAGCTGCATTCTTAGAGCGTGCTCACCAGACTTAGAATGTGAAGAATAAAGTGGAGTTTTGGTGTTCGTTTTACTTTGGACCAAAAAATAAGAGGATACAACCTGAACTCATATAGAACAACTTGATCTAAAAACGGCACAGTAAAACAAAACATTAGTGCTTTAAATTGTTCTTATAAAATAATGTTGTTATCATCAAAAAAAGTAAATGTCATAGTTCTTCAAACCAACTTGGTTCTAATAATAGGTAATGGTGAAAATAATTTATTTTGGAAAGACCCTTGGTTGACTGGAGGTTTGTTGTGTTTTGGTAGACTTTTTAGCATGGTTATTTATAAAAATGTAACAATTGCTGAAATGAATAGGTTAGGCTGGAGTTTAGAGGGTGAGGGATGGGAAAGGAGGAAGAGGTTTTTCTTTGGGAGGAAGAACTGATGAGAGATTGTTGTGTTTTTCTTGCTAATGTTGTTTTGTAGAATAATCATATTGATAAGTGGTCTTAGCAAATTGTTCATGTTGAAGGGTATTGTGTTAAAGATGTTTATTTAATGCTCACTCATCAAATGGAGGAAGTTCATCCAATGTTTCTTGATTTAAGTTAGCATAAAATGGTGTCGTTAAAAATCTCTCTAATTGCTTGGCGTCTTCTCAACAATAGGTTACCAACGAAAGAGAATTTGGCGCATAGAGGCTTAATTTCAAATGAAGCGTTAATGTGTGTGGGAGGTTGCGATAAAGTTGAAGATGTAACTCATTAATTTTTTGAGTGTCCTAGTTTTGGTGTGGTTTGAAATCATCTTCTTCTTTGGTTGGGTATTTCGAGCATTCTTCAAAATGATGTTTTCGATCATGCTTCTCAATTTTGTGATTTGCTTTCTCAAAATAGAAAAGTCAAATATTACTTACGAGTGATTTGGTTAGCTTCTACTTGGGAGATTTGAAAGGAGCGCAACAATGCAATTTTCTCTCCAAGAATGGCTCGTTTTAGGTGTGTGGTGGATCATACTAAAATTTTATCTTGGTGGTGGATTAAAGCAAAGACTAAGAATTTTGCTTTTGCTTTTTCTCTTTGATGGACAAATCCTTTGGATTGTGTAATTTCTATTGGATCGTTTGTTTGGTGATTTTTGTAACTCATTTAGTATTTTCATTGCACATCTTGTACTAGATAAGATTTCTTTTTTATTTATTCAATTTTGGTTTTTCCAAAAAAAAATAAAATTGGGAACCATATTGATGAAATATTAAGATGTCATCTCAAATTGTTTAAATTCAGTCAAAATCTTCTTTCCGTCAACTATTTTTTAGAGCTTTTTGCGTCTTGGTCAAAAGCTCAAAGGAGCCTTTTGACGGATGTTAAACAATTTCAAAGATCAACTTGATATTTCATAAATTTGAAATCTTAAAATGACTGACATTTTGCTTGCTTTCCCCATTTTGCGAGGTATGATCTCTCCATTTCTCAAAAGAAATATGAAGTTCTATTTCTAATATTTTGAGTGTATAAAAATCTAATTATCTAAAATAAATGTCACAATTTCCAAAACATATACATTTATACACCAAAAATATTACTTCTTTTGTCTCACAATAAGTGTCTCATTTGTCATTTATGTATGTCTTATATTATTTTTCATTTTAGAATATCAATACCACGTTATTTAATTTTTTCTACTAATTTACTTTTATTTATTAAATCTAAATTATCCAACATCTTCACTAAATGAAATTAATAAGAACATTTGAGTAAATGAAATTCATTTAATAATTGAAATCAACCCAACTAATCATTTTTTAAAAAATTATGCACAACTATCATATAAGACATTTAAAATGAGGCACATGAAGTAGTAACAGAAGAAATTGAGAGGATAATTGTCAATGGGAACTCCTTAAATTTATTTGAGTTGTTATACATGTACACCTCTAACTTTTCTATTCTGATTCAACACATTATTTTCTCTCTATCACTCTCTTCATGTCACATCCATAATTTTTCAATTTATTTATATATGCCCGAGAAGACAATTCATTTTTCCTATCCTTCCAATGGTGGGTTCTCTACAACCCTTTAAGTTTATTTTATCTCGATTTAATCTTTAAGTTTATATAATGTTTACATTGTTAGTCATTTATCTCAATTTCGACAATGGTTAGTTCAATTGAAAGCTCCTGATCATTAAAAATTCTATCAAATGTTGCAACAATATGTCTCTCATATTAATTATTCAGAAAACTTTTATCAAATCTTATAAATTGTCTATATTTCTTGATTTTATCACAACAATTCAAACACACATAGCTTTAAAAACAAAGTAGTAAAGGTTTATTCACATAATCAATGTATTTAACTTTCTTCACATGCAAAGTAGCTAGGACAATCAACTCGTTGCGAATTTTCAATCAAATCTTAACATTTCATGATAGTAATTAAAGAAAATATTCGAACATAAAAGATCACATACGTAATTTAATATATCTTAAAGACTAATGGTGCAAACCGAATGTTTTGTCGCAGTCATTTTCTCGATTGCGTTCCTTTATTTAAAACTAGAGCTGTCAATTTCACAAGTCCACTAATTATTGCCCCAGCCCACATGTTGGAGGGGTAAAAAATTTCATAGTTTAAAAGACCCCAAAAAGTAAAGCCCCTAAAATTTTGTGGGTTTAGGTGGGCCCATAAAAAAAATCGATATTTTTTTCTCAAAATTTTCGATAAAAAAATTTCGATTTTTTTAAAGTTTTTCTCAAAAAAAATTTTATTCAAGAAAAAAAAAATTAATTTTTTCAAGAAAAATAATTTTTTGATTGTGCTCACACTTTTTTGAGGAAAAAATATTTTAGATTTTCTTGAGAAATTTTTTCGAGAAAAATAAATATAAAAAATTTTTCAAAAAAAATATCTCAATTAACAAAACATTGGGCCTATCAGTCCCTCCTCACTTAAGCCCACAAAAAATAATGAAATAATGGGTCGCGGCCTTAAAAAATATATTTCAATAGGAGGTCCAATATTAGAAGCTTAGTATGATATTTTTGAGAGGATGCTTGAAAGTTTAGAGCTTTATTGAGAGCTCTATTTAAAACCTTCATTGTATTGTACAAATGGTTATTTTTTACATGATAGTAGCCATGATGCAAATGGAATGGGTCTTAATTACTAGAAGAAAAATACCTCAAAATAACAAGACTTTGAGAAAGCATGGAATATTTATACTTGTAGAATTTCTTTGATCACCTCATCATGATTTGAACTTATTGCCAACCTTTTTTGAAAGTTATTGTAGTAAAAAATTGAATTTTGAATCTTCTAGTTTCCGAGAAAGAAAACAAAGTTGCAGAAGTTGTCGACTTGACCATGGTAAATTTTTTGGTAAAATGAAATTTGTAGATTACCTTATATATGCTATTAAAATTAGTTAGTATTCTTCATGAAATTAAGTTGCATGCAAACAAAGTCGCATCGCATGCACTATTTACTGTCATCTAAAATTATAATATTTTTATTTTTATTATAAGAGTAAAATATGGACGTGTTTAATCTGTATAATATTTTAAATTGTTGTTTTTAATTTTTATGAAAATATTATTTAATAATTAGTTTCTATAATATTTTCCACCAGCATTCACTACTATATATATATATCTAATTTACCAGCGGATATTTTTCATGCAAAATTCTTGCAATATTTATTAAATAGGATTTTTTTATGTTAATCAAAAATAAAAGATTAAAAGTGCAATTTAGTTTATATTTTTTATGAGTGTCATAGTATTTGAACTCTCACTTTGAAAAATATTTGTACATTTGAGATTAGTTATTTCAATATTTGTATTTATACATGTTGAATATGTAAATATTCATACGAGTCATACCGAGTTACTAAAATAAATCGATAAATAAAAAAATATAATTGTTATTATTGTGGCTCAATTAAAAATATTTAAATATCTTTAAATCTGAATCATAAAATATTACAAATAAAATATTTACTAACTCAAATATTCTTAGACAATATTGCACCTACTTATGTGTGTGTGCTTTACATTTATTTTGATCTAGGTCTTTTATGTGTGTGTGCTTTAAATAGAGTATTGGATTACATTTATTTTGATCTATTTCTCAAATATAAGAACAACTCATTTATTTTAGGTGGATTTCTCTTTATTTCCATCAACTTATTTTTTAATTCTTGTTGAAATGATGGATTTCTTGTTTTGATTTTTCGATAATTTACATGGTCAAGGTTTTGAGTTTTTCTATTGGAATTACAAATTTTGGATTTTAGGTTTTTTAAATATTGAGTGGAAGAGGAAGATGGTGAAGAGGAAGATGATGAAGATGTAAAAGATGAAAATTGAGTCTGAGCGAAAACTTAGAGAACCATAAGTATATTTTTCCAAAACTTAAAGGACCAATATTGAAATCATTTACTTTTATAATTTGTCGCATCAATATCGTTATGTACACGTCAGCATCATAACGACCACATGACATTTTTTTAACAGAACTAACAGAAAATGACATTTTGCAAATAGATAATAACATAAAGACTATAGTTACAAATGTGGTGCCACATAAAAGACCTAGATCAGAAAAAAATACAAAAGATCAATCCGAGAACTAGATCAAACATAACGTGCTGCAAGTGCAATTTAACATATAATAATAATAATAATAATAATAATAATAATAATAATAATAATAATAATAATTATTATTATTATTATTATTATTATTATTATTATTATTATATGTATGCAAGAATTAAGTTATGGGCCGTACATAATTTTCTGTTCCCTTGCCAAAAGAAATATATTGGTCCTTCACACTGCTCTTCATTTTTTATTGATCATAAATTTCAATTCAAATTAGTACTAATATATAAAAGTAATTAATCATTAACATTTGATTTAAAAACTTTCAATACCTTTTTTTAACAAATATTTTTAGTGGCAGCTCAAAATCTTCTTTTGACCAGGTCATTGCGCAAACCTCTTCAAGTCTCAAAACTTAAAATCGATGATTATGTCAAATTTTTTTTTGGTTTAACTATTAACATGGAGGAGAAGTTGTGTAAACTGAATAATACTTCATTTTTATTCAATCAATAATCTGAAAGATACAAGATGATAAAAGACAAAGAACCCTTTTTATATGGACATCTGAAAAACTAAAACAAACTCAACTAGACTCTAACAAAATTCCTAATAAAAGATAGCTAACTCTCAAATAACAAGGGCAGTTAGTCAAAACTGAAACTGCCAAATAACTAAACTAAAAATACATAAAAGGGCTAAGTAATATTAGAGTATCTAGTTGTAATACTACCCCACAAGCTGGAATGTGGATATCTAATAGTCCAAGCTTGGAAACCAGCCGAGCAAATAAAGGATTGTTCAGTGGTTTAGTAAAAATGTCTGCAATTTGAGCAGTGGAAGGTACAGAAAAGAGCTTGACAAGTCCAAGATTGATCTTCTCTCTAATTAAGTGGCAATCAATTTTAATGTGGTTTGTTCTTTCGTGAAAGGTAGGGTTGTGTGCCAAATAAATGGTTAATTTGTTGTCACAAAAGGTGTAAGTGGGTGTTGAAAGTGTGATACCAAGTACTAAGGTCCTTGAGCAAAAAATCCAGCCACTGCAACTCACATGTTAGGCTAGCTAACGCTCTATATTCAGCTTCAGAACTCGATATGGACATCGTTGGTTGCTTCTTCGACTTCCAAGAGATGAGGGAATGTCCTAAGAAGACACAAAAACCTGTAACTGATCTATGAGTGACGGGGCAAGTAACCCAGTCAGAATCTGCAAAACCAGAAAAATGGATTTTAGAAGAAGTAGAATAAAATAATCCTTTCGCAAGAGACTCTTTTAAATAATGTAGAACTTTAAAGGCTGCTTTATAATGAATTTGATTAGGGTTAGACACATGTTGGCTAAGTTGTTGAACAAAAAAGGATATGTCAGGCCTAGTAGTAGTAAGATAAATAAGTCTTCCTATTAATCTTCTATATAATGACCCATCCTCAAAAGGAGAATAGTCCTTAGTATAAATATTCAATGAATGATCATATGGAGTGGATGTTGGTTCACTAGCTAGAGTTCCAATATCCTCTAAAAGGTCAAAAGTGTATTTCCTTTGGTTTATGAAGATGCCTTTATCTGATCAGGCAATTTCTAAATCAAGGAAGTACCTCAATTTTCCCAAATTTTTTATTTTAAAATTGGTATTAAGACATATTTTTACAAAGTTAATCTCATTTTGATCATTCCCTGCAAGGACTATATCGTCAACATAGATGAGTAACGCTGTGAAATTAGAGTTATGAACCTTAAGAAAAGAGAAGAATCAACATTAGATTGTTTATAACCACAAGATAACAAGCAGTCAGACAACTTAGCATACCATTGTCTACTTGCTTGTTTCAAGCCATAAATTGACTTGTTTAATATGAAAACTTTGTTAGAGTAATTGTCAGAGTTAAGAAGATGCATACTAGAGGGAATAGTTATATAGACTTCTTCATTTAGATCACCATGTAAGAAAGCATTATTGACATCTAACAGTTTAATAGCAACTGTAACTAAAATAGTTCTAACAGTTGTGAGTTTAGCAACAGGAGAAAATGTATCAAAATAATCTACACCCTCTAGTTGGTTGTAACCCTTGGCTACAAGGCGAACCTTATACTTGTCAATGGAGCCATCAACATGATGTTTTACCTTGTAGACCCATTTACAATCAATGGGACTCTTACCATATGGAAGATCAACAATTGTCCATGTAATAGTTGATGTCAATGTTGTTAATTCAACCTTCATAGCAATGTTCCAAAATTCAGATTTGCTAGCTTGATTGAAGGTGTGGGGTTCCTTTATGGATGAAATGTTAAGACAAATTTTTTTTATATTATGGAGCACAATTTGCATATGATAAGGTAGTGTAGATGGGGTACATAACATTGGAGGTATTATTCGGTATCTGAGGGAAATAGGCTACATTGGTAGTCTTTTAAGTAAGTTGGTGTATTTTTCAGTCTGGTGGAACGTTTTAATTTTGGAATGAGGGTTTGAGGGATATGTGTATCTGGTGCAGTATCAGGGATATGTGATTGGATAATGGGTGTGGCAGTCTCAATAGGAGAATTATTACAATCAGTGTGATCATCACTTAAAGTGACCACAACATCATTAGTTACACTAGCCAAAAGAGAATTCTCAGAATTGGAACTAGTAACATAGTTAGAGGAAGAAAAAGTAGATTCATAGAAAATTACTTTCCTAGATACAACAAATTCATGTGAAACAACATCATAAAAAAGATAACCTTTGGTCCCATCTCTATAACCTAGGAAAACAGTTTTTCGAGCACAGTTATCAACTTTACTCCTATTATTATGAGTAGTGCATGCATAAGCTAAGCAACCAAAAGATTTAAGATGCAATAAAGTGGGAGGGTGTTTATATAACAAAGCATAAGGACATTTATTTTTCAAAAGAGGGCTAGGTATTCTGTTAATAAGGTGAACTGCATGTTGTATGCTAAAATGCCAAAAACAATTAGGAATATTAGATTGAAAAGATAAAGATCTAGCAACATTAAGAATGTAGCACCAGTGTCTATAATCCAATGAAAATTATCGTTACCTATCTTAGGATTGACAATTGAATTAATGGAGGGATGAGAACAAACTGCAGAATTTATAGAGGTTGTTGGTGTATCAACTTGAGGAGAAGAAGACACATTGCTTTAAGACATTTGGAGAAGCTTATTGAATTGATTCCGTATATCAGATAAAGAGGGTTGGTGTTCTAAATTTGCAGCAGAGGGAGACTCATCATTGCTTGTGAGATGGATGGAGGGTTTTGAATTTTTAGAGAAATATCTAGGGGGTAGCCATGCTTAAGAAAACATGTATCAATGGTATGATTAGTTCTTTGGCAATGGGTGCATAATTTTTTCATATAACATAATATAAATAAGATAATTGAAGAATGAAATCAATAAAACCAAAACATCAGTTTTGTTTTTGGTGGTTTCTGCTTGTTTCTGAAAACCAAAACTTCTGCTAAAGTGTTCAGATTATGTGGATCTCTTTGTTCCTCTAAATTGTTTTTTTGAGAACCTGCTTTGATTTTTAAGATCAAGCTTCTTGTTATCACAGTAAATATAATATCAGACAATAATTAAATTTAAAGAAAGATATAACCTATATGTCAACAGTTTCAGTTTCACTCTAAAAACCCTCTTATTTCTTCTTTTCTGGATTCTGAGTTTGCATATTTTCTGATTAGAAAGTTTGGATGAAGGGATTTGAATTCCCATCCATGTTTGTAGTCTTGATGAATTTGATTGGAGTGTTTAAAGAAGTGTCCTGATTCTGATTGTTCATATGGCACTTCTGTTTCTGCTGATGTATCAGGTTCCTTTGGTAATTTTGGAACTGATGGTAATTTTGATTCTTGTGGTAGTTCCGGTTCCATTGATATGTGTGATTTCTCTGCCAGTTTTGATTTTGTTGATATGTGTGATTTCTCTGCCTATTTTGATTCTGTTGATACTCTAGATTTTTCTGATAATTCTAGTTCATCATATGGTTCTGGTTCTGATAGGTATTGTGTTGACCAGTCCTTCTTCTACCAGAGTCAGTTGGCTTCTATTTGGTAGGTCTTAGAACATAAACCTTTTTGCCTTCATATATTGCAAGCATCCATTGACCAGGCACCATGGCTGGTGTTTCAATTTGGTTGCTTAGAACATCTACAACATAAACAATTTTATCCTTTGGTACCCAAATCTGGTTGGGTCCTGGATTGTTAGATCTTAAAGATTTCTTGTCTTTCCATGTGCTTAACATAGGACAAGATATTTTAGTGTTACCTTTCTTATAGCAAATAGTACATAAATCGTCAGAGGGAATAAACTTGATTCAGTTAGTTTTTCTTGAAATCCTATTCCTCTTGAAATACTTTTTCATGCTTATCAGAGTTACATGTGGTATTTTCAATTGATGTTGAACTATAGTTACTTTTCAGAGTTAGATTTTCAGTCTTAAGGTCAGCAATATCAGTTTTCATATTTGTATTTTCTGTTTTAAGTTCAATAATATCATTTTTCAAAGTTGCATTATCTGTCTTAAGTTCAGTAATATCAGTTTTCAGATTTGCATTCTCTATTTTAAGTTCAGTAATATTAGTTTTCAGATTTGCATTTTCTGTTTTAAATTCAGCACTTTGATTCTTTAAAACATTAAATTTTTTAGTTAGATTTGTATTTTCTTTCCTAAGTGTTTTCAATTTTAAAGTCAAATTGTGATTCTTATTTAAAAAATCATTTATAGTAGTAATTAAATCAGATCAAGTAAATTCAGAAAATACCTCAATTTCTTCATCTGTTGATTCACTATAACTAGACATGTTGAACCCTTGAATCTTTCCTCAAACACTGTAAAGTGCTCAGCCTTGAGACCGAGCTCTGATGCCAATTGAATGTGCAAACACGAGAAGGGGGGTTGAAATTATGTTTGGACAAAGTTGATAACTTTTTGCTAATTTGATGAAGGTTGGTTGGTTTTTATGAATTACTTAGATAAAAAATAATCGGATTCAGAGGCAGCAATCAATGAAAGCATAAATAATTTGACACGTAGATTTATCCTGATTCACTACTAACTTGGCTACATCCACTCCCCTCGTTCAGAAGGCTTTAATCCACTAATTCAAATACCTTGAATTACAAAGCACCTAACCCTCCAAGTCATTCTTCCCAAACAGCCTGACAACCCCAAACTTTTGAGAAACTAACCACATTGACCCTACAAGCCAAGTCTTCTCCTAACAACTTGACAACCCCAGATTGAAGAAGGAACTAAACCACTATTTGGTTGGATACAAAAGATTGGAACTTGAGTAGTTGCTTCTAACAAAGCTGATAATAATAATAATAATAATAATAATAATAATAACTCTCACACTCTAAGAAAAGAACACTTAGAAAATATTTCTAACTCGAACAAGTGTTTCTCACTTTCAACTCTAAGACTACTTTTTTTTCTTCTGTTTTTCGATGTTTTTCTCCTTCAACCTTGAGTGTCTATTTATAGTGAAAATTTGGACTTCAATTTAATCCTTGTTTAATTCTGAGTTGTATTTTGTTCAGATTGCGTTTGTAAATTCTTCAAATTGATTTTGTTCCTTTTTTTGTTTAGATTGAGATTGTAAATTCTTCAGATTGATTATGTTCGTATTTTATTCAGATTGCATTTGTAAATTCTTCAGATTGATTATGTTCGTATTTTGT
The DNA here is from genome assembly GCA_037974755.1 of Cicer yamashitae. Taxonomy (NCBI): domain Eukaryota; kingdom Viridiplantae; phylum Streptophyta; class Magnoliopsida; order Fabales; family Fabaceae; genus Cicer; species Cicer yamashitae. The sequence continues at coordinate 36,507,515 of JBBPBQ010000001.1, read as the reverse complement.
TGTAGATAAATCTTGATCAAATCTTCATCAAATCTTGACCATATCTTCTTTTCCACTTGGTCAAAGATTTTCTTCAATTATAAATATGAATCAAATCTTATTTTAGATTTTCATCAATTATAAATTTGAATCAAATCTTTATTTTAGATTTTCTTCAATTATAAATTTGAATCAATTCTTATTTTAGATTTTCATCACTTATAATTTGGAATCAAATCTTATTTTAGATTTTCTTCAATTATAAATTTGAATCAAATCTTATTTTAGATTTTCTTCAAAAACATGAATCTACTTTCATACTCTTTGAAGTCAAATATATTGTTCTCATAAAATACTTTTGTTAACATCAAAACTCTAAATGTAAAACCTACATGGTTCCAACAAGTTTGACCGGTTTAGTTGGTACATGAACCTTGAACGTACTTGTATTCGTTCTTGGAAAGATTTGGTAGACGCTTTCTTGAAACAATATAAGCACAACATTGGCATGGCTCCTGATAGAGTGCAATTGCAGATATAGGAAAACGAGACAATGAAACATTTAAGGAATATGCCCAATGGTGGCAGAGATTAGCGGCTCAAGTGGAACCACATTTGCTTGAAAAAGAAATTGTGGCAATTTTTATGGATACTCTCCAACCACTATGTTAATGAAAGAATGATTGGAAGTGTATCATCAAACTTTTCAGACATGGTCATCGTATGCGAAAAAGCTGAAAATGGGATAAGGAGCGAAAAGATTGCTCACAATTATGTTGGAACAAATAGTGTCAAAAAGCCTCATAGTGGGATCATGAAGAAAAAGGAGGGAGAAACCAACGTTGTAATGATGGGCCAAGGGGATCATTCTCAAGGAAGACCACCTCACTACCACCCACAACCCTTCTAATACCCTTACTTTTCTTTGTCATAAACCGATGTAACTTCTCATAACCCGCCACCAAATCAACCAATTATGCTTTTAAAACCCTTACCTATTGGCCAACCACAAAAACCACCTATTACATCCCCTCAAACAATCCTTCATGGGAGCCCAAACCAACCACCACCAAACAATTAAGACAGAAAACTACTCAATTTGACCCAATTCCAATGTCTTACACATTTTTTTCACCACCTGGTTAGCAATTCCTTGGTTTCCCGTGCATGATGAAACCACTACAACCTCCCTTCCCAAGAGGGTATGATCTAAATGCAAAGTGTGAGTTTCTTTAGGAGCAGTAGGTCACTAGACTGAGAATTGCAAAACCTTAAAGTATGTGGTTCAAGATTTGATCAATGCCAAATGGCTAGTCATGGAAGTCCAACAGTTAATGCCATCGAAGAATACATTGCCTAGTCATGGAAGTCCAACAGTCAATGCCATCGAAGAAATCAAAGAATGGCCCTTAATCATAAAGGGCGACAATGCTTGTACTCCTTTTAGAGTTGTCTACACTAAACTTTGTAAATTTGGCATCATTGAGAAAGACTCGTCTTCCATTCATCCAAATGGCAAACACTGTATACAAGTGTGTGGGGAGTTCAAAAAAGTCCTTCAAGATTTGTTTGATAGGCGTTAGGAACAAGTGAGTTATAAAGAGAGAGAGGTGGGGATGTGTCGACCCTTCAGTCAGGTAGAGACAAGAATGTGACTTTCCCAAGATCTTTGGAGATTCTCTATAATAAATGTGATCTCAAGTCAATTTTTGTTGGGCCAAAACTAATAATCATCCATGTCCTAACTCATTTTCCTTTCAAAAACCTTAATCCAATACCATGAAATTATAGTTTGAAGATCCAAGTGAATAGTACAAAGTCTGATCAGTTAAGCACAACAATTGATCCTAACAAATATCTCATCACCAATGTCTTAGAAATCAGAGGAACGACTCGTAGTGAACGAATCTATACCCCAATGGATTAATGGTGGAAAAGCCGAAAGATAAAGAAAATGACCACAAAGGAAAGAGTAAACAAGGAGAAGACACGAGGGTTGTGCTAGAAGAAGAGGTCGATGAATTTTTGTAATTTGGGGGAGATAGATGGGGGTGGCGTCTTAGTTTGTTATAGTGGGAAGAGGATTTGGTGGAAGAGTGTGCTTCGTTGTTTGTTAATATTCAATTGCAGGATCAAATTGAGGATTCATGTCAATGGAAAAGTACTACGTGCAAGGTGTACTATGTGAAAGATGCTTATCAATGATTGATGCAGAACCCTTCTGTAAATCGATCTCCTTTTGGTGATATTGTTTGGAATAAAATGATATCGCTGAAGGTGTCTCTCTAAACTTGGAGGTTGTTGCACATGAGGTTGCCTACGAAAGAAAATTTGCTAAAAAGAGACATTTGGATAGGTCTTCCAACTTGTGCGTGGGTGTGAACTTGAAGAAAAATCTCAACATCTATTTTCTTATTGTCCTTTTTTGGTTCGATTTTGCAAAATATTCTTACTTGGTTTAACATTGAGTGTCCTTTGTCTAATGTTGTTTTACACCACACTCAACAATTTGGTGGGTTAGGTGTACTTGGCAGAAATGGTCGATATTTTTTGAATCTTCTTTGGTTAGCGAGCATCTGGGCTAAATAGAAAATAAGGAATCATATTATCATCAGACAGGAAGAGTGCAACACTATTGAGACGACATAACGTATTAAACTACTTTGTTGGTGTTGGCTTTGTTATAAAGGAAATGATTTTGGATATTGGAGTACCTCAATTTTATCCAACCAATTAAAAATAGTTCCAATAAAAATAAGTAATAATATGTATAATAAACATTTTGCACTTATTATTATTAGGCTTAATTGCAGTTTTAGTCCCCCTATTTTTACTGATTCACGAAATTGGTCCCCCTATTTTAAAAGTCGACAGTTTTAGTCCCTTTCTCTAATTTTTTAACTAAAAAATGATGACGTGATATGGTTTAAATAATGGGATATATGATACGACGATGTAGAATGATTAATACCCATTAAATTGAAATAAAACGCCGTAAAAACTTATATTTCAACTTCGAAATATTTTCATGTTTTTAATTTAATTAATAATATATGAAAAATTAATGCATCTAGATGGTTCCATATCATATAACTATATATCACGTTATTAAAAATATGTTAAATCGTCATTTTTTAGTTAAAATTAAAGGGAGGGACCAAAATTGTTGACTTTTAAAATAGGGGGACCAATTTCGGGAATCAGTAACAATAAGGGGACAAAAACTGCAATTAAGCCTTATTATTAAGTCTAAACATATCATTTTATAAATCTCGTCCAATTTTTAGTCCATATTTATATGAGATTCCGTTACATTACATTTAACACCAAAAATAAAATAAAATAAAAACAAAGAAAATATATTTTTTATCTGCGCTTTTTCTTCCTTACCTATTATCTTATTTTCCTTTCTAACCTTCCTGCAAGCAAAGCAATTCCTTCTTCTGCAAGCAACAGGATGAGCATGCGCCCCTTCCCCTATTTATTTATTTTGTTTGTTTATTTTTCGTTTTTTAGCCTAATAAGCTTATCATTTTTACTACTTGTACACTCAATTTTTCCCTAATTATGAGGTTACTTAATATTTGTTACAAAACAATCAAAAAATCAAAGTTCAATTTTATCTCATGGACACACAGATTCATCATTTAAACCTATAAATTTTAGAACAAAAAATCACCAAAGGGGGAGTTTTTTTTTTTACTACTGAAGATAAAAAATAGAAAAAATAGATAGGGTGAGGTGTAGAAGAGAAACAACATATTAGAGGAAAAAGAAATACAAGATACAAGCAAGGTATTTTAAATTTCATTAATATTAATATTCTATTTATATAATTTCTTTTATCATTAATATTATGTACATATAATTTGTTTTTATTACATACAGTATACAATACAGAATACATACCAATAAAAAAACTATGTTCATAACGTTAGAAACTGTAAAACCAAAACAAATGAACAAAATCAAAATATCATAGAAAAATCAACATAAATCAAAAGGGAAACAAATAAGAAAGTTTAGGCTTTAAACCCAACAATTTTTTTTTATTTAACAATATGTAGCTCAGTTTTTTTTTTCTTTTCTCTCTTTTGATATGTCCCAACACTTTTTTTTCTTCTCTTAATCCAACCTTTTCTATTTTAAAAAATATTAAATTTAATCAATTCCTAATAAATATCAACTCTTATAAAAAAATAAATAATTTTTTATTTATTTAAAGATTAACTAGATGTGATATCCTTTTAATTTATGAGTTGTCTGGACACAAGTAGTACAGCTTGATAGTTCTAAAATTCTTCTTTTTAATCCAAAATCAAACTTTTAAATTTGATTAATTTAGATGTGACATCTTTTTAATCAATAAGTTGTTAAGATACAAATTGTACCACTTAGTGGTTTTAAAATTCAATTTTAAAACTGAAAATAATATAAAATGTTCTTAAAATGATTAACCAGATGGGACATCTTTTTACTCATTGAGTTTTTGAGACACAAGTTGTGCAACTTGGTAGTCCTAAAACTCGCATTTCAAAATAATTATTCAAATCAAACAAACTCATTTTTTTCGTCAAAACAATTTTTTTTAGCAACAACAAAACAAATTTTCTTTAAAAACAATCAACACATCCGTATTTTTTACCCAAGAACTACGTAACTTTGATTTCTCCATCGCACCAGGAGATACGTAGCAGCAAGATCGCACTCTTGCCGAGCATAATAATAAAAACTTCTTTTTCCCCCTATATTTTTAATACAATTTTATCTCTAGACTATTGCAAAAGATTATATTTGCATTTTACAAAAAGAGAAATAAATTTATATAAGTTAAAATTAATTTTGCACAAATAGTTACAGGTAACCATTTTTTTACAGATGTCGCAGAGTGCTAAAACCTTAACATAATCGACTCCCGAACTCTAAACTTGGTTTCAAAGACCATTATTTTTTTTTTAAGGGTTTCCCAACGTTTTCCTTATTTTAAATAAACTTTGGTGGCAACTCCATTGAATTCGAGAAACACTCGAAATTTTAGGCTGCGAAAAGTATGACTTTAATCAATGGTAGTCTAATCTGATCCATTGTTTGATGTAGTTTTTTGTGGATTTTGTTAGTTGTTTTTAGTGTGTAGATGAAGTTTTATTCTCCAAACTCTGTCTGTTTTGTTATTTTATTGAGTTTGGTTAGCTCTTTTACCTTAGTATATTCTTATTATTTGTACGTCTTGTACTTAAAATAAAATAAAATAAACAAACCGAATCACACTGCATACATAAATTTTATTAAAAAAATTAAACACAAGAAGCGCAAAAAATAACAATAATGAACCGAATTAAAGTGCATACATAAATTTTAGTACTTTTTTGTTGTTAATATGATATATTACATTTATATATTATTTACTGATTTTTAATTTTTTCCTAATAATACTTATTGTTTTAATTTTAATCTATTTTTTTTCTATTTCATATATTTCAAACATAATTGATCATTGTTATTTTATATTGTTAAACTTTAGTATACTATATGTTATAGTTTGCATCAAATCTACTATATTTTTATAATATTAATATATGTTTTAACAATTGTAATTAGAATATCCAAAAACCAATTCAATTCAAACCTCTTGTAATTGGATCATATTAGATCATATTTTTTTAAATGTGTCACCCAAAATGAACTCAACTGCGGTTAATTTTATCTTTAGATTAGATGTTTTTTTGTCTCAAAGTTGATTTAAACTGTACCGCAAACACCTCTAATATTTTTTCTTCTTAGAAGAGATGGTAAATATCACCATAAAAAATTCACAGTTGAGTTAGAATTTAAGAAAAAATGCCCGTAATCTTTATGAAATCAAAAACATTAATTATATTTAACTATTTTTGTAACTAAAGTATAAGATCAATCTGTTGGCTTATAGTGGATAGATTATATTTAACTATTATTGTACCAAAGAGAGCCCAAGTACTCCCTCCTTTCGTCCCATATTATATATCATTTTCATCATTTCACACAAACTAAACAATATACAGTTAATCATGTATGAGAAAGAGAAATAATTAAAAAATTATTCTTCACTGATGATATAGGAAAAAGAAATTAATAGAATTGGAACAAAAGAGTAATAAACATTAAAAAATATAATAAAAAAAAAAAAACACTAATATTTTATTGACATTGTAAAATGACATAATTTGAAACAATTTTATTTTTATAATGTGACATAATTTGGAAGAAAATATAAAATTAGATACTTTTAGTTATAAACGATACCGAAAGGAATAATTTGAACATTTAACATCATGCACACCAAAGAAATTTGCTTTGTAGAAGCATGATAAAAAACATATATGGAATCTTAAAATCTTTAACAAAATGTGAGACCCGACACCAAAGAAAACAAAAATTCGTCACTTGTTTTGTTTCTTACTCCATATATGCCACAGGTGAATGCATTTGAGTTCTCGTGTTTTGCACTTTTCTTTAATTAAAGAAATTCATGTTAAAAAATGAAGAAATGAAAAACATGATCTTTTAATTGAAATAGTACAATAGGTAATCTGTTAAAATTATTTGTCAAAAAACAAAAGTATCATTTCCATGTTAATATACAATTTTAATTTTAATATATGCAATGATTGTTATTAATGATCCACTAACACACTAATATGCAAGGAAATGCAAGCTAGGTATCAAAAAATGAATATAACTAATTATACATGGCAATGATGATAACCTCATCATGGAATTGAGTCTTCTGCCTAAAAAATGATTCTCTACAAATAGTGTAAGCTATTTTCATTCTATACAGCAACACTACAATCACCTTTCTGTGAAATATCTCCATGAGTTTCAATAGAAGAATGTTGAGCCACTTCTATTGCTGCTATAGTAGCAGATGGTGTTGGTTCAATTTCATTGTTAACATGAGAAAGTTGAGAATTAACAAAATCTTCAGTTGGATTGATTTCTTGTGAATTGATATCGTCAATATCACCGAAATGTGCGTGATTGACATCTGCCGCATCATCTGAAAGAGCCGCGTTGTCGATATCATCATGACTTACATCACAAAATTGTGATTCGTCTATCACCATTTGATCACACGGTCGTAGATCTTGATGAATCTCGGTGGCCGCGTGCAGCTCATCAATATTTTCCTCACCGGTCATATGGTTAAGCTCTTCCTTTATTTCCTCATCAGCTTCCTGCTTTAGATCTCCATGGTGGTTAAACTCAGCAGCTACATCGTCGTCGTTTTCATCATCTTCGTAGCCTAGTTCTGATTGATCAACCCCGAGATGTGCATCGCAGAGGTGCATATTCTCAGCATCTGCATGAATCATATGGACAGAACTAACTGCAGTTTCCACGGTACATAATTGCGCATGATCCAATTCTCTATTCATATGACTTAGATGCAATTGTCCGACCTCAATAGCAGTGCCATAGAACTGGGGTTGTTCATCCTCGCTAACAACATTATATTGCATTGCACCGTCCTTCCGCAATCGTTTTCCCGCTCCTTTTCTTCTAATCCTCTCCTTTCCCCTTACTCTTTTTTCAGTTTCGGGGGTGGCTGTTACTATTGTTGTTGAACCGCTGATTTGGTCTCTCAAACATTCATGTGCGATATATCTTATCCTAGATATCGATTCAATTTGTAGTGGATCTAACCCTTTTGTTGAAAATGTATCAGCAATGTGTGCAATATCCCTCAAACCAGCATTCTGCAAGCATTTGTTTATTTTCTTTAAAAAAGCATTTCAAACTTAATCTATAATCACTACAAGATATATAAAACTAAACTCGTGAAACATATATCCTTACCGTTCTTTGAAACTCGGATGACAGAGAAATAGGCCTCCCTATGAACTTGCGCGTTATTCTCATATACCAATCCATATACTCGCTTTCATCAACACCTTCATCCCCATCAACGATGTGCAACCGACGGTCCATCCATTCAGTAAGCTCTGATTCCATTTTTCCGGACAAATCAACCCCGCCATCAACTCCTCGACTCTTCCTCTCCCATCGGTCCACATCATCCGGAATCGATTGAAGCATGCCATATTGCCTTAAGCATCGATTCGGAAGATGTCTTTCTGCTTTGTCAAAGCATATTAACATTGTCTTTGACCTCCCAAGGATTAAAGTGCTTTTGATATGATCTGGAATTACCATACTGTCCATGTTTCGGTAGGGTAGCCACTCCACCTGTAAATCTATACTAGTAAAACCGGATTCTATATCTTTAAAAACATATATATAGAATATTATCACACCAACATTAAATGTGTGAATAAATCTAAGACTTACATCACACGGTTTTAGGGAATCCAATGCCTTCCGATAAAACACTACATCACGATTTGCAGTCGGGCCACTTTGTTTTCCCTTCCATCTAAGCACAAAGGGAAACCGATCGTGCAACAAATCGAGATTGAGCTTCGGTCGTCCAACATTTAGGTGAAAGTAACTCCAACACTGCAAATGCATAATAATCAGTTATATTTTTAAGAAAAAATTTAGTTCGAAAGAAAAGGATGACGGTAGAAGACGACCACAACCTGCAGTAGTGTTAAACAGCCGCTAATGGTGCTTTGGGTTTTTAGCGAGGCATTTCCTAGTGCTCTATACAAGAATGCCAATGCCGCTGCGCCCCAGGCATATTGCCCGCATCTAACAAAATTCTCGAATAATGGCAAATACATTACAGGGACCTTATTCCCTGTTGTGGTGGAGAATACGGTGCTACCTACAAGATAAAGAAGATACGCACGAGTATGTTGCTCTATCACTTCGATCGGTGCATCTTCAGGACACCGAGAAAAGAACTCTTTCAACCAACTTAGCTTCACCATCCCGCCGCTTGTGTAACCCGACTCGGGCGCTCGGCCAAGATACTTTTCGCAAACAGAACTGCATGAGGTATACGTAAGACCTATTACAGGTTCCCCGTCAATTGCGAGACCAAGCAAGAGCGCGACGTCTTTAAGGGTTACTGTCATTTCGCCGACATTCAAGTGAAAAGTGTTTGTTTCTCTTCTCCATCTTTCGACTAGAGCCGAGATAAGTGGATTGTCTAGACTAATAGCCGGAATTGACCTTAAGTATCCGAATCCGGCTTTCTCGACCAATTCAATCTGTTTAGGCGTAAGTGTCCACTGATCAAGTTTTGAAGTGTGTTCATGACATCTGAGGGCACCGCGCTCCTGCTATTGAAATTTAATAACAAGAGAACAATTATATAAAATAAAAAATAAGCTACAAAAAGAATAACGGAAAGTATCGGCAGTTCGCGAAATGCACCTGTCCTTCCCAAACTGCAGTTGATACATGCTTGTCTTGGTCGTATAGAACGGAACCATCAATTGGACCTGGATTTGTTGTGTAAGGGTCCACTGTTCCCATTTCCATTACTGACAACCTAAAATACAGGAAAAAAGTGAAATGAAAAATGGAAGCTTGAATTTTTTTGTTATTTTGTTCTGTAAAAGAGACTTTTCAAAAAGAAAGGTAGGATGCAATGGACATGGATAACAGAAATTCTTAAGAGGACAAAAGATTAAAGGTAAGAAAAATTGGCAATACATCAAAAGAAAAAAAGCCTACAAATTCTACGCATTGTCAAATAGCGGCTTTAACAGCAATATAGTGCTAAAGTGTGGAGGAATTTGAACAAGTTGCTATTGTTCCAATATATACTATTTAGATCAAACTTGTATCAAATTGAGGCGATAGCGGCACTATAACACCGTAGCATAGCAGAATTTGAAAAACTGCAATTTTCCGCAATCTACGATTGGCAACACTGATTTAAGTATTACTGGCCCAAAAGTCTTAACTCCTAATCTATTGACCCATAAACAACCTGTTGAATACATATCATATGAACTAATGACTTGTAGATATCTTTCAAATGATCAAGGAATGACAACCTGAGTGGTTTTTATTATTTTCTATTGCTCACATATCTTGACAACCAATCTAAATAAAATTTAACATGAACTTTCATTACCAGGAAAATCGAACGATTTATACTGCAGATTTTAGGGATGGATCCTTCCTGTAATAATCAAAAGGAAGTAATTGACAATCCTCAACTTTGACTGCCATCTACTCATACTTCATTGAGTTACAAAATTCTCTTTTCCTTGTGTGAACTGCATTCGGAGGGAAAATTGCCACAGTCGAAAATATGAGAAAACACAATATTAATGCAGTTGGTTGATAACTACACATGAAAGATTAAAAGCAACAAAAAGTCATTGAGTAATAGGTAGCAATCAAAATAAGAGCATCTTATAGGGAAAAGGCTGAAGATGGTAAACAACAAACAACAGGTGGTTGTAGACTTCTGGCAAGATGTACAAATATGTACAAATTGCATAAGAGAAACTTAATAGCAGGAAAGTAAGCCGTACACCCGTACACAGAAGTTCACATTTTTAAGCAACATAGGTGAATGGTGAGTGACAAGCATAGTTATAATTCCGAGATAGCAATGTGTAGCTGCCGACCCCAAAAAACGGGATGACAGCTGTTCTGAATTTTTTATACATATTAAATAATTAATTAATATTATAAAATTTGTGATGTATTACGAAATAACAATAAAAACTTAAAGATCTTAACATATTAAGTAAATACCTAAAAAATCCAAAAACAAACAAGAAAGCATCTAAAGGTTAAAGGTAACTAGATATTAAAACTCGACTTTTTTACACTGTATAAGAAGGAAATACCTAAAATATCCTAATATAATATAAATTTCTGAAATATTTAGCAACCACTACCAACTGCGATTGTGCCCGCTAAAGCAGGCATGATAGTTGCACAGCAAAACGCTCCACTACATACTTCGATTAGCAGCCACTGGCTGCTATGTCGCTATAGCAGGCTATTGAGTACTTTTCTCATAAGTCGAATATATATGGAATGATAGAACTTTACTTCAAAAAGAGATTTTTCCTTTTACAATAAATCATTTCCATTTTTACTACAATGTCAAACATTACAAAACATGAAAAAACAATCAAGAATAGTTTCTTTTCCATCTAATATATGGCCCTTGAAGATTTAGAAGACACTGCTTCATTGTTTTCTTGTTGCCTACACCGCTCTGGATGTAAAGCTTTTGATATCTTAGTTTACATTGGATAAAATAGAAACAGTATTGACATTACCATAAGCAGCAAAAATACTAACAGTCAAAATAATTATTATTAACTCTTATTTATATTATGTGACAAATATGAGCTATGACTGAGGAATTAATGCAATAACATGATGTTGAATCTTTCTTCCCCTTCCCCTACACCTTGCACTTACTTAGAACAGATACCCTCTTTCTCGCCTTTTATTGGTTACAAGACAATTTCATGGTGTACAAACATGTAGATTCTGAAATAAAGTTCACCTCCCACGCTGTTCCTCTAAACTGTCTATACAAATTCAACGCATTTTACTTCTACTTAAATTAAACAAAGGAAGGCGCCATTCTCACACAGGGAGAGGAACACAAGCACAGTTATCAATCTCAGATAAAGGCACATAGCGGCCAATCTCAAAAACGCTATAGTAGGATAGCGCATACCATGATGACTGCTATTCTCAACTTCTTAATACTCAAAATTCATGAAATATTGATCAATATCAATAAAAAATCATAGTACTTAGGCAAATCATAGAGGTAATTACCAAAAAAAGTAAAAAAAAAAATCAAATAAGTTCAAGCATTGAAGTCTTATTAATATCCAAATTCAATAAAAGACCAATAAAACAAGGTTTATTTCCAGAAGCATTCTGCGGCAGAGGCAGCTAACAGATGTGCCACTACAGCACACTATTCAAACCCCATTTAAATATCAAAAACCAATTTTCTTAAATCTCATATCGCTATGCCTTCATTGAATTGAACTTAACATGAACCTTCAACTTAAAAAAAATAAAATATCACTCCCTTACATTTCCTATTAACATCTAGTCCAGAATTCCCATCATTTTCATCTTCCTATCTCATTTCAATCTTCTCAACCAAACATTACAATTAGTTCCTAAACCTTAACTTCCACAAAAAGAACAAAAAAACAGAACAAAACAAAAAGTTAAGCACATCCAAACACACTCAAAACAAACAGCGTACTCTCCTTCAAAGCTCAAACTCAACATCTCTACATAACAACCCTTCCCATTTCATTCAAACAACTCCCGAATTACTTCAACAGAATTATATTTACATTAAAAGCATCAACGTTTGTCCCCAAAAACAAATCCCACAAACCAGAATTACCTCCCAACACCAAAAACACAAAACATATAGTAAAACATACAAAAATAACATCAACCCCATTAAAAAAATGCAAACTTTAATCAAATTAAACGAAAGGGTTAAATAAGCATCACAAAAATAAAATCTCAAAAACAGAATCAATTGGGTCCCACTAAAATTTAATGACCCATACAGAGAAGAGAGGAAAGGAACAAGAAAATGGTGTGAAGAGATCTGCATGGTTTTTTTTTTTTTGAAATTGCATTGCGTTTTGAAATAAATTAAAATTAAAAAAATAATAAAAAAGAGAAAGAAAAATTATGAGAGAGAGAAGTGCTTACTGTGAATGGATGAGAAGACGATACGACTTCCACCGTCGTCGCTTGGTTTAGCAAAGTTTTGAGGGCAAACGCTAAAGGGTATCTGTTGTTCAACTCAACATAGGCTAATTGGGTTTTTCAGATTGAAGATTTTTTTTTGGGCTTATCGATGGGCTTTTCTTTATTGGCCAATAAGTTTTAAGCCCGTAATTCACATTCACTATTATTAATTACTAAAACAATACATGGAACTACTTTTTACCCCTAAATTTTTTGTAAAATAACACATTTTTGCTCAACTTTGTTTTTATTCCTTTTTCTACAAATGGCCAATCCACAAAAACGAAATCAAATTTTACTTATTCATAATCTTCCATTAGATATCGTAAAAAATATTTTCACATTTTTGCCGACCAAAAGAGCAATTATTGCATCAACGTGTTTCGAAGGTTCAAAAGATTGCGGTGTTGTTATCGTAAATTATGGTTTGGCAGAGAGTTTTCTTTTGCAATGTGGTCGACGTGAGTTGGCCGCAATGGTTGATCGCATGTTCAATTTGCATGACGGCAAAGAAATCAAAACTTTTAAGTTGCACATCGATCCTATTGGGATTGAAGTGCTGCTCCATAAATGACTAAATATTTTCGTTGAAAAAGATATAGAAGATCTTGACTTGTACTTTTTAGTCCAAATATTTAGCCATTTCTTGAGAAAAATACTTCGATCCCAATACGATTGATATGCAACGTAAAGTTTTGATTTCTTTGTCGTTGTGTGAATCGAACATGTGATCAACCATTGCATCCAACTCATGCCGATCGTATCAAAAAGAAAATTCTCAACCAAACAACAATTTGCAGTTATAGCACCACAATCTTTTGAACCTTTAAGACACAATTGATACAACTATTGCTCTTTTGATCGATAAGAAGGTGAGAATATTTGCAAGGATATTCGATGGAAGATTATGAATAGGTTAAAGTTGGTTTCGGTTCTGGGGATTGGCAATTAGTAAAGAAAGGAATAAGAACACAATTGAACAAAAATGTGTTATCTTACATAAATTTGGGGATAAAAAGTAGCCCTCGTATATTGTTTTAGGTCATGCCACAAAGAAGTAATTCATAATAGGGAATGTGAATCGCAGACTTACATGATTTCTCAAGAGGTGAGAATGTTTTCAAGGATATGCAATCGAATACTATGAACAATAAAAGTTGTTTTCAATTGGGGTTGGCCTTGGCCTTGGGTAAAGAAAGAAATAAGAACACAGTTGATAAAGTAGTGTCATTTTAAATAGCATAAAATTTGTATTCCCATCTGAAGACATGATGGGAATAGGTGGCTTTTATGGTGCAAAAATTGGTTAATTTGTGTATGTTGGGAAAATATTTGCACTGAAAAAGATATAGAAGATCTTAACTTGTACTTTTTATTGCAAGTATTTAGTTATTTCCGAAGTAAATACTTGAATATGTACATATGAAGACATGAGAGGGATGAGGTGGTATTTATGATTGAAAAATTGGTTGATTTGGGTAGAGTGAGGAAATTGAGATCCGACGATTAATTTAATAATATAACATTCAACGGTTGTTATTTAAGAACGGAAATCTATGCAAACCTTTTGTCAATATAGGTATTTATACATAATTGGTAATTTACAAAAAGTCACAATTTTGTCTTTTAGTGATAATTTTGTAATTTGTGTTAAATAATTAAAAAAACTTATTCATTTAGAGTTAAACTAGTAAAATAACTATGCGTTCACATGGATCCAAGATCGATGTTATCTTGCTATGTAAATTAAAAAATGTTTGAATATGTCTTTGGTCCTTGCAATTATAACATTTTTTTATTTTGGTTATCGTAAATTTTTTTGTTTGGTTAACATACTTGCAAATATAGTTTCATTTTAAAATAGTCTTTCCATCTAATTTATATTACAAAAATTGTAACACCGTTAAAACATAACCATTTTTTACCAAAAAAAAAACTCAAATATAATTAAATTATAACATTTTGTCCTATAGGGTTTCATTTCTCTTTTTCTTCTTCATATTTTCAACTGCCTTCATCCATTTCTGTGTCCACGCGCCGCCGTCCACCTTCTTCTTTTATTCTGCAGGTGCTCATAACTAATTTTTATACGAATTAGTTATAATAAGATATTATTAATAACTTATTTTATATGAATGCTGATGCAAGGTGTTCATGCGTCTAGGCTAAATACTGAATTTTTTCTCGCAGTTTAGCGTTTAATTTGTTTTGGCATTGTAATCTCGTATATGCATACTCATAATAAAGGTATGAACGAAAAGCTTATGCTTATAATGAATTTAGTTTAAATTTTGGTTTAAATATGTTTTTAGTCCTTGTAAATATAACTTTTTTTTATTTTGGTCCACGTAATTTTTTTTTTGGTTTACATCCCTGTAATATCAAAAAAAATTATTTTTGGTCTTTGACGTTAAGTGGACATTACAAAAATGTTAATTGACAAAGGGAAACAGTTTTTGGTCCCTGTAATATAACATTTTTCAGTTTTAGTGCCTTAAAAATATTTTTTTGAATTTCATCCCTGCAATATTCAAAAATCTCTTTAAATATAAATAACATACAAATTGATCTTTATTAATAATAAACTTATGCCAAGTAATGTTTAAAATATTTTGACTTCAATAATTTAAAATTTATTAATCTTCTGTTTTATTTATTTATTTATTTATTATTATTAAATTAATTTTCATTTTCTATTTTATTTATTTATACATAATTTAATTACCGTATATTATTAGTAAAAGTTTGATATTTTTAATAAATCACAAACATTTACATATACACATTTTTTAACTAATTCATATGTTTTAAAAATGATTATAATTAAAATTAAATATTTTAATCATCTAATTATAATTGAGTGTCGTACATTTTTTTTATATCAACGGTAAATATAT
>JBBPBQ010000001.1:36479437-36491575 GCA_037974755.1 Cicer yamashitae | reverse complement strand
TGTTATTTGTTATATATTTATTTGTTTGTCATGGATATCAATATAATATATATTAGCGTATAAATTTATATTATATAGTGTCATCTATAGTCAACAACAAAATAAGTAATATTTTTTAGTAACAAGAAAACAAATTAAATAATATTAAAAATATTTCATTCATAACGAATTTTCATTTTTTTATAATATATATTATAACACTGTGAAAAAAAATATTATAATAAATAACCACATATAATTTTATTCATACATCTTAAATACCACATTAATATGCTTACAAAAACTATCATCAAATGTAGTGTAAAAATCTTACTTCTGAAAATGAAAATTAATTTAATAATAATAAATAAATAAAACAGAAGATTAATAAATTTTAAATTATTGAAGTAAAAATATTTTAAACATTACTTGGCATAAGTTTATTATTAATAAAGATCAATTTGTATGTTATTTTATATTTAATGAGATTTTTGAATATTGCAGGGATGAAATTCAAAAAAATATTTTTCAGGGACTAAAACTGAAAAGTGTTATATTTACAGGGACCAAAAACTATTTTCCTTTGTCAATTAACGTTTTTGTAACGTCCACTTAACGTTAAGGACCAAAAATAATTTTTTTTGATATTACAGGGATGTAAATCCAAAAAAAGAAAATTACGAGGACCAAAATCAAAAAATGTTATATTTACAGGGACCAAAAACATATTTAAACCTTAAATTTTTTACATTTGTTAAATACAAATTTTTTTACTTAAATACTATTCATTTGAGTTAAATATTATTTATGAGCTAAAATGATGCTTATGCAAAAGCTTATAATGAATTTAGTTTAAATTTTTTACATTTAAATCTATTAAACACTTTTTTTTAGTATTTTATTTGAAAATAGTAAGTACTCTAACTATAAACAAATGAAACACTACTATTAAAAAATTATGGTAGTTTAGTAAACTAAAATGGTTGATGGGTTATGTATAATGATGAAAGTAATGTGGTGGACCAAGTAGCAACACTTGCTGTTTTCTCCTCACTTTTATTATTAATATTTGTTTTTGCAGATTCTCAATTGTTTCCTTCCAGACTTTGAGGAACTTGTTAAGTGCTTGTATTTGAAGTTGACATTGCTTAGAATTGATGAATTTTCATATTTTATTGATTTACTGTTGTTGAATTTATTTTTGTATTTGAAGATTGTAGGATTTATATTTTTGTGTGAGAGGTTGATGACTTTTTTAAAGAATTGAATGATATGATTGAAATTTTATAGTTTTTGAGACACTCAAGTATTAAATATATTTTCATTCAATATATTTTCTGGTAAAATAAAAAACAGTTTATTATTTATGTATAACCCGCTAACCCAACCCAACTCGTTCTTGATCAGGTCGGTTCGGTTCGGGTTAAATGAAAAAATGCAGGTTTAGAACTTAACTCAACCCAAAGATAATCGATCGGGTCGGGTATCGGGTTTTGTCAAATCCGGTCCAACCCAACTCACGTACACCCCTAATTGTAAGACCCAATATTAATTATCTAGAATATGACAATTGAATCTATACACCATAATAAAATATAGATGCAAATATAATGAAATGATAATTAGAATCATAAAACACAACTGAAAACTATATTCAAAATATAGTTTACAATTTGTTTTGGTAGATTCATAAATTAATATTACAACTTGAACTAATTTAAGTCTTTAACAAATTTTCATTACTTCATATAATTCAATACATCAGAATTTTAAAACTAATAAGTCTGGATCAATCCTCTGGTGCTCAGCCCGTATGTTGGTTTCCTCCAGCTGTTAATATAAAAATAAAGGGATGAGATAAAATTTCAGTGAGTTTGAAAATAAAGGGAGGGGTAGTTTAAAAATATTTTTTTCTTCATAAATATGCATAAAAACATGAAACTATGATGCATCTCATGATGAAGCTCTTAACTTCGATTTCTCCTAAAAGTTTAATTGAAATCATTCTTTCGTCATGATTCTAAATATTATCCATGACCTTAAATCTTTTTCTTGACACAAGGAAAAGTGGCCCAATATATTGATGTGGGTCACCAAGAAAATTGAGACATGATTGGTAAAAGTGGTCTGACCAAACCCCAACCATTGTCCTGATTGTTCTCATTTACCTGTTGTTTCATGCCTAGAACAAACCTGAATGTCCCACTATGAATAAGGCAATGCATGATCTGGTTAATGAGAATGTAATGCAGTTTAAATATTATGTATGCAATGCTTTGATAATATTATGTTTGCAATGCATCATTACTCCATAACACTTATAATAACTGAACAATATATTGTAAATCAAGTAGGAATTAAATGCTAAGTCCTCAATCAGAGCTGGAACCAAAGGCAAACTTAGCCAAAGGCAGAACTCCTGACCAAAGGCGGTGGGTGCATTTTGGAGTAACAGATCAGTAGCAGCATGACCAGAGGCAAACTCTAACTAGAGGCAACATGACTAGAACCATATAGGTCAGAGGCAGCATAATCAGAGTCAGAGGATATGTGACTAGAGATAGAGTCCAAAGGCAGAATTAGAGGATACGTTTCCAGAGACAGAATCATAGGCTACGTGTCTAGAGGCAGAATTAAAGTATACGTGTCTAGGGGCAGAATCAGAGGGGTTAATCAAAGGAGAGTTGAATTAGCGTATAAGGTAGAAGAATCAGAAGGCAAAGTAGAAGAGTATTATCAGAGGAAAAATAGAAGCATTTCACCAGAGGCAAAAACAGAAGTAATTTAAGAGAGGCAATTACAAAAGGAGAAACCATAGGCAGAAATACTCATAGTTGAGAAATAGCATCAGAGGTAACATGCCCAGAAAAGTAAGTTAATCATCAGAGGCAGAATGCCCAAAATCATGAGTTAGGAACCAGAGGCAGCAATATAGAAAAAAATTATCAGAGGTAAAAATACTTAGGTTTTTGAAACAACCAGAAGCAAAAACCCCAAAGTTACTGAATGACACCCAAAGGCAAAACTACAGAGGCGAGGGTGAAAGAGCATCCAAGGCAGACATATTTTCCTTTAGTAACAGGATTCACACATTAAACTACAATTCTTTACTCGAAATTTTGAGAGTTCCTAAATTTTCAACACAACAATCATGCAATGATCAAACAAAAACCATGCATGACATTTTAAAATCATTTAGGTGCAGTTTCAAATCACCTATATTCTAAAAATTCTATTTCATCATTCTTTGAGTTCTTCTAACTCATAATGCCCCCAAAACAGTTTTTGACAAAAAGTAAAGAATTTCAGTGAATGAATTGCCAGAACCGTCATGCTAAAAGAAGTTAATGTAATAGAACTCACATAGATGGCACTAAAGAAAAAGAAGATTCTCGTCCAAAGCAGCTCTGAGCTCCTCTTGAAGGCGGGTTCCCGGTTTCACTAATTTGAGTTGATTTGCAAGAATGAAGAGATAGATTCCTGCATGCAAGGCTGTTAGGCAGCTTTGGGGGACTTTAGTGAACTTCTTGTATTGGAAGATTTGAAAGAGAAGGAAAAATAGAGGATTTGGAAGATGAGGTGAACAATAACAGTGGGTTTACCCTTTAGACTGGTTATGGGAAGGAGAAGGGAAAAATGAGAGAATGATTGAGTATATTTCCCAGAAAGGATAAAATGAGGGGGAAAAGGAAATTCTCCTTTTTGCCTCTTGAACATTCTCCATATTACCTTTTTGTCCATTCCTATTTTAATTAAAATTCTTTATTTATAAATTAATGTATTAATACTTTGACTACCCTTTATTTTTGACATATTTTAATTAAATGGGTTATTACATCCCCCCCCCTTTAAAAAAATTTCCCTCATAATTTGAGAACTTACCTATTGAAAGAGGTAAGGATAATCCTGCTACATATTCGCGTTTGTCTCCTAAGTTGCTTCTTCGGAAGATGATCCTCACCAAACAACCTTCACTAAGGGAATAGTTTTGTTCCTCAATGCCTTGATTCTCCTATCAACAGTCTGAACTGGCACTGGATTGTTTGTGAGGTTGGGTTTAAGTTGGAGAGATTCATGGTGAAGGATTTGGTGAGGGTTTGGAATATATGTCTTTAATTGGGAGACATGAAAAACATCATAGAGACTAGACAAATATGGTGGCAAGGCTTGTCTGTAAGCAGAGGCACTTATCCTCTGCATAATTTGGAAAGGTCCAACAAAACATGGGATAAGCTTCTTAACTTTCAGCACTCTTCCAATACCAACAGTAGAGGTAACCCTTAAAAATACATGGTCACCTTCCTCAAACTCTAAAGGTGTCCTCCTATGGTCATCATAACTTTTCTGCCTACTTTGAGCTATCCTCAACTTATCCTTAATGACCTTGATTCTCTCAGTGGTTTCTTAGATAACCTCATGCCCCAGAATCCTTTTGTCCCCTACTTCTGACCAACATAGAGGGGTTCTACATTTCCTTCCATACAATGCCTCATAAGGTGTCTGAAGTCTAGATGCAAGCCCTTAACATATCTTCTGAAGTCTAGATGGTCCTTTCAGTTTGGTCATCAGTTTAGGATAATAAACAATACAAAGGTGTAACCTAGTCCCCAAAGACTTTGGGAAGGCTTTCCAAAATATGGAGGTAAATTTGGGGTCCCTATCTGATATTATATTGTGTGGTACCCATGTAATTTTACTATTTCCTTTATAAATAATTTGGCTAGCTTAGGGGTAATTTAGGTAGTCCTAACAGGTAACAAGTGTGCTGACATAGTCAATTTGTCTACAATTACCCAAATGGAATCATACCCTGACTGGGTATGAGGTAGTCCCACTACAAAATCCATGGAAATAGAATCCCATTTCCATTCAGGTATGTCTAGAGGCTACAATAGATCGAATGACCTTTGATGTTTTATTTTTATCTTTTGACTAGTCAGGCACTGGGCAACAAAGGTAGCCACATCATTCTTCATGCCTGCCACCAACAATTCTTCTTAAAATTCTGATACATCTTGATAGCTCCATGGTGAATGGTAAAGTGGCTCTTATGGGTTTCCTCTAATATTATTGTCTTTAATTCCTAGTCCCTAGGTATACAAATTGTGTTTTGAAACAAAATTGTCCCATCTGTTGCCTTTCAAAATTTCTCTTGATCCTTCTTAGCCTGTAACTCTCCATCTAGTTCTTGGGAATGCCTAATTTGATCCCTAAGATCATTGGTTATTTCCAACTGGTTTAAAAGAATTCTCCCTTGAAGAGGTGTCATCATCCGATTTAAATCTCTAAAGTTTTCTAGTAATATCAGTTCCTGTATCATCTAATATGATATATGTAGTGACTTTCTACTCAAGGCATCTTCCACTACATTGGCCTTTCCTAGGTGATATCTTAGTTCAAAGTCATAGTCTTTCAGGAATTCCACAATCTCATCTGCTTCCTATTAAGTTTCATCTGGTCAAAGAGGTACTTTCGACTTTTATGGTCAATTAAAACATTAAAATGTGCTGCGTAGGGTAAATCTCCTCATGTGGTTTGGGTTACCTTGAGGCATAAGCCACTACTTGATTGTTTTGCATCAGTACACAACCTAGACCTTTTAATGATGCATCGCATTATACCTCAAATCCTAAACTTGGATCTGGGATGGCCAGCACATGGGCAGTAGTTAGTTTGGTTTTAAGTGTTTGAAAAATATTATCGCACTCATGATCCCACACAAAAGGGTAATCTTTCTTGGTTAACCTGGTCAGAGGCAAGGCAATTTGGGAAAATTTTCTAATGAATCTTCTATAGCACCATGCCAATCCTAAGAAGCTCCTAACTTTAGTCACATTCTTAGGTTGTTCCCATTCCAATACTGCCTCTAACTGAGAGGGATCCACTGCTACTCCTCCCTTGGTGATCACATGGCCTAAAATTTTTATTTCTAACATCTAAAATTCACATTTACTAGGTTTGGCATACAACTTCCTATCTCTAAGTATTTGTAACACTATTTGAAGATGTTATACATGTTCCTTAGGGGTTTTTGAGTATATCAAAGTGTCATTTATGAATACCACTACAAATCTATCAATGTATTGTCTAAAAATCCTATTCATATAATCCACAAATACAGTTGGGGCATTGGTCACCCCAAAAGGCATAACTAAGAATTCATAATGTCCATACCTGGTCCTAAAGGTTGTTTTGCGGATATCCTCTAACTTTATTCTGATTTGATGATATCCAGATCTCAAATCAATCATGGAAAACACAATAGCTCCCCCTAATTGGTCTAAGAGGTCATATATCCTTGGTAGAGGATATTTATTCTTAATAATTACCTTATTCAACTTTCTATAATTATGCAAAGCCTCACACTATTGGAACCAAGTCAGTTTAATACTTAGAGTTTTGATGTTAACAAAATTAGTTTATGAGAACAATATATTTGACTTCACAAAGTATGAAATAAGATTTAGGTTTTTGAAGACAAGCTAACATAAGATTTGATTTAGATTTATAATTAAAGAAAATATTTGACCAAGTTGAAAAGAAGATATGGTCAAGATTTGATCAAGATTTACCACAAGAAGATTTGATCAATATTTATCACAAGAAGATAGGAATTATTTACAAGAAGATTTGATCAAGATTTATCTACAACCAAATATGAACAATATTAATCTGAAGAATTTACAAACTCAATCTGAACAAATTATGAACAAAATCAATCTGAAGAATTTACAAACTCAATCTGAACAAAATAAGAACGAAATCAATCTATAAGAACTGCTTAGACTGAATTTAGAAATAAAAAATGGGCTAAAGAAAATATTATCAAAAAACATCCTATTCAGAATTCTTCTTGAATAAGATCATTATTGACCAAGCTAGAAATGAAGATACAACTCAGAATTAAACAATGACTAAATTAAAGCCCTAATTTTATCTATAAATAGATACTAAAGGCTGAAGAAGAAGATCATCGAAAAATCATAAAAGAGTAGAAGAACTCAAGCTCAAAAATCCAAATTCATCTTAGAGTTCAAAGAGAGAAACACTTGTTCAAATGAGAAATATTTTCTAAGTGTTTTTCTTAGAGTGTGATAGTCATTGTTATAATCAACTTGTTAGAAGCAACCACTCAAGTTTCAAGTCTTTGTATTCAAACCTGATAGTGGTGTTAGTGTGTCTTCAACAATATGGGGTTGTCAGGTTGTGTGGAGAAGATTTAGCTAGTAGAGTCAAGGTGATTGTGTTCCTCAAAAGGCTGGGGTTGTCAGACTGTTTGACAAAAACTGACTTGGAGTGTCAAGTTAGTGGTGAACCAGGATAGATTGCTTCTACTCCAAGTAAATCATCAAGTCTGCCCCAATTCAATCTAATAATGAAAAAGTTATCAACTTAGTCAAACACAATTTAACCCCTCATTCTTGTGTTTTCGCCTTCACACACTACCATCCTTTTTCTTTACTAAAAGCACAGAGGACCCCCAAGGTGACACACTTGGTCTGATGAATTGCTTGTTTATCAGATCCTCCAGCTGATTTTTCAACTAACTCAACCCTAAGAGGGACATCCTATAAGGGGCAATGAATGTTGGTCCTCTTCTAGTGACCAAGTCTACAAAGAATTCTTTTTCCCTTTCGTGAGGCAGGGATGTCACATTTTCTAGAAAGGCATCCTCATACTCACTGACCACATGAATGTTTGATAATTCTACTTCTGACCCTAAGTTATAGGATAACAACAATAGTATGCCTTGACCCCCATAATTTAAACATTGGAAAAGCTGGGAAGTTGTGGATATGGAGGGAAGTTATTGTGTTGGGACTGCTTAAAGGAATGATAATTTTCATACATACAGTCCATTCAAGTAGGGGAAGATTGAGTAGCAAAACACAATATGAGGATATGAATGAATGGGATGCACCAGTGTCAAACATGAAAATCAAATGAGTTTAATTTATGAAACAAATACCAGTAATAAGATTGTGATTTTTACCTTTCTTAGCACTGAGGCCAAAGACTCTCCCAGTGTTAGGTTTGCTTGGGTTGGAATCTCGTTTTTTTTGGCATACTGGACTGGAAAAAGCCATATGACCAGGCTGTTTACAGTAGTAATAAACTTGTTTTCCAACCAAACATTTTCCCCCATGCTCTCTAGCACACTTAAGACAATTCTTTGCTCTTGGGGAACTGGTGGTCTGTACTTGCTTTCTCTTAGCATGAGGAGTCTTTACCTTCAACTGTTGGCCAAATTTTCCACACTATCTCTTTTGTTGCCACTTAGCCTTATTTTCCTCTTGTACCTTCTTTAAACTGTCTTCAACAATGTAGCTCTTTTGTACAAGAGTAGAATAATTGGTAAGCTCCATATGGCCTATATTTTTTGTGATTTCAAGCTTCAATCCTCACTCAAACTAGTTTATTTTCCACTCTTCAATGGGTGCATATTAGGCATGTGGGGAAAACATGGTCTGTTCTTCAAACTTAACAACATACTCTGCAATAGACATGTCTCCTAGTTAAAGGTGCAAAAACTTCAGCTCCTTTTGCCTTCTAGCTCTTTTTGGATAATACTTGTCCAAAAAGGCCGCTTCAAAGTGTTCCAAATTCACAGGGGTTCCTTGAGTATGAAGATAAGTTCTTGCACCCTTCCACTAATACTCTACCTCACCCTTTAGTAGATGGGCAACAAATGCCACTTTTTGTTCTTCAGTATATGGAACTACTTCAAATTCACTCTTAATCTCATCCAGCCAAGCTTGGGACTCTGAGGGACTATGGCTGCCCTGGAAGGTTGGAGGTTGCAACTTAAGAAAATCATAAAATATCTATTGGCATTTTGAGTGCCATCTCTTTGCACTGCCATTTGTTGTACCAAATTATGGGTAGCTGTGGCTTGCATTTGAATAGTTTCCATCACCTTTTTGTTGGGTCCAACTGTAGGTGGTGGAGTCATATTGTCTTCAGGGGCAAAGTTCCTCATTGGTCTTCCTCTCCTCCTAGATCCTTTACCCATACTTCTGCATACCATACACAAAATACTAAGTTGATTAGACTTAATATTATGTGAAATGATAATTAGAATATATAGTAAAAGAACAATATTCTAATTCCTAACCCATAACCCATAGTCCTATTGAATCGATCTGGCTCTAATACCAAAATGTAAAACCAAATACCAATTATCTAGAATATGACAATTGAATTTATAAGCCTTAATAAAACAAAGGCAAATATAATGAAATAATAATTAGAATAATAAAACACAACTTAAAATGACATTCAAAATATAGTTTATAACTTGTTTTGGTAGATTCATAAATTAATATTACAACTTGAACTAATTTAAGTCTTTAACAAATCTTCATTACATCATATAATTCAATACATCAGAACTTTAAAACTAATAAGTATGGACCAATCCTCGGGTGCTCAACCTACATCTTGGCTTCCTCTAGCTGCTAATATAAAAATAAAGGGGTGAGATAAAATCTCACCGAGTTCTAAAAATAAAGGAAGCGGTAGTTTAAAAATATTTCTTTCATAAATATATGCATGAAAACATGAAATTATGATGCATCTCATGATGAAGCTTTTAACTTCGATTTTTCCTAAAAGCCTAATTGAAATCATTCTTTCATTAGGGTTATGAAAACTATGCATGACCTCAAATCTTTTCCTTGAAACAAAGAAAAGATGCCCAATATCTTGATGTGGATCACCAAGAAAATTAAGTCTTAATTGGTAAAGGTGGTCTGGCTAAACACCAACCAGCGTCCTGATTGTTCTCTTCTACCTGTTGTTCCATGCTTGGAAGAAACTTGAATGTCCCACTGTAATAAGGCCATGCATGATTTGATTAATGAAAATGTAATGCACTTGAGATGTTATGTATGCAATGCCTTGAAAATATTATGTCTGTAATGCATCATTTCTCCATAACACTTATAATAACTTAACAATATATTGACAATCAAGTGGGAATTAAATTCTAAGTCCCTGATCAGAGCTGGAACCAGAGACAAACTTAGCCAGAGGCAGAACTCCTGACCAGAGGCGGTGCATTTTGGAACAGATCAGAGGCAACATGACTAGAAGCATATAGGTCAGAGGCAGCATAATTATCATCATATGATATGTGACCAGAGACAAAGTCAGAGGATCCATGTCCAAAGGCAGAATCAGAGGATACATATCCAAAGGCAGAATTAGATGATACATGTCCAGACGTAGAATAAGAGGATACGTGTGTCCAGAGGCAGAATCAGAGGATATGTGTCCAAAGACAGAATCAAAGGATACGTGTCTAAAGGCAAAATAAGAGGATATGTGTCCACAGACAGAATCAGATGATACGTGTCTAGAGGCAAAACTCACAAAAAAGGCACTAAAGAAGAAGAAGAGTCTGGTCCAAAGCATCTCTGAGCTTCTTTTGAAGACGGATTCCCTGCTTCACTGATTTGAGTTGATTCGCAAGGATGAAGAGACAGATTCCCACATGCAAGGTTGTTGGGCAGCTTTGGGGGGACTTTAGTGAACTGCTAGTCTTGGAAGATTTGGAAGAGAAGGAAAAATGGAGGATTTGGAAGATAAGGTGAACAGTAACAATCAGTTTACCTTCAGAGTGGTTACGGGAAGGAGAAGGGGAAAATGAGAGAATCGTTAAGTATTTTTCCCTGAAAGGATAAAATAAGGGGAAAGAAGGAAATTATCCTTTTTGCCCATTGGACATTCCCCATATTACCTTTTTGTTCATTCCTATTTCAATTAAAATTCATTATATCTAAATTAATGTATTAATAATTCGACAACCCTTTATTTTTTTAATATATTTTAATTAAATGAGTTATTACAGACATACAACAAATGTTGTTCGAACCGAAGCAGATATATATATGTACATACTGGCGTATAAAAAAAATCTTAATTTTAACTAACTCTTTAGCGACAATTATTTTTCTCGCGTATGGTTTTTACAATAAAAAATTATTCTCGTTTTTATTTAAAAGATTTCAAAAAAAATATAAATTTTAACTAATTAATTAGCGATAAACATTTATTTTGTGTGTCATTTGTAGAATTCAACGACTTCTTTAGTGATTCATTTGCACACAAAAACATAAAATAGTTGTAATTATTGTATTGTAAGTGTTTCTTATTTTTATGTCAATGATATTAAAAAACACTAATTTGAACTAATTTTTTATTGACAAAATTTTGTCCCGTGCATGGTTTATATAATAAACTTTTAATCATTATATTATAATTATTTTCATTAATAATTAGAAGATATAAAATATATACTAAATTTAACTAATTGATTAGAGACAATAATTTATCTTGTGTATAAATTGTACACTTGAACAACTTTTTTTAGTGACTCATTTTCAGAAAACAACATGACAAAATTGAAATGTGAAAAAATCATAGTCAGCGATTATAATTGTTCTCATTTTTATGTTAATGCTATTAAAACAAAAAGGCATAATTGCTCTCGCGGTCCCTTAACTTAATTTCAGGTAATACTTCAGTCCTTTTTTTTTCTTCTTGATTTAGTCTTTTATTTAATTTTAAGTAACAATTTGATCATTTATGTCTTAAAATATCAACAATGTTATCATTTCTTTACATAAACTTAGAAAATTCATCAAAATTTTCAAACAAAACCCAAAAAATTCAATAACAATTTCAAGAAAATTCATATATTCATCAAATGCATAACTCAAATATTCAAATAAACTCATATTTTTATCTCCAATAACATCAAATTCATCAAATAAAGAATGAAAATATGAGTTTATTTGAAGATTTGAGTTATGAATTTGATGAAATTTGTATTATATTGAAGATGATAATTAATCTTATGGGTTTTTTTTGAAAATTTTGATGAATATTTTGAATTTTTGTAAAAAAATGATAACATTGTTGACATTAGTGGATATCAAAAACATTAATTTTAACTAATTTATATTCCCATTTTTATTTAGTGGATATCAAAAAAATTAATTTTAACTAATTTATTACAGACAAACATTTGTTTAGTGTATGAAATGTATGCTCTAACAATTTCTTTAGCTATTCATTTCCAGAAAAAAAACAACATCAAAAAAGTTTGAGGTGTGAAAAAAATTATAGTTACTATATTATAATAGTTCTCATTTT
>JBBPBQ010000001.1:36465522-36476937 GCA_037974755.1 Cicer yamashitae | reverse complement strand
TATAAAATAAATATAATATCAACAATTTACATTAATTACTAAATCACAATCAATACGTATAAAATCATCATACCATAGCAACTATATAAAAATAAAGGAAATCAATATAATCGATAATAATATATCAAAATAATTATTTATAAAATAAATAATTAAAAAATATATATTTAAAAATAATTAAATATAATTAAGTGCACATTTAACATTAGTCAACGCACAAGAAAATATTATATTAATTATAGACGCACATGTAGACGTAAAATAACCTAAAATTTTATTTTTTAAAATATTACACCAAAATACTATTATTTTTAGAAAAATATTTAAAATAATAAAATATAATATTTGTTATTGATATTACTCATTTAATCCAATATGTATAAAACTAGCAGATCATGGGAAGCACCATATAACGATAATTAATCACAAAATGTATCAACATATATTCTAAAGTAATTTTAAAATCAAATTAATTATTTAAAATCATATATCATTAATAAAATAGTTTATTATAAAATTTGAGATGTTACATCCAACCTAACAATATCGACATTTGTCAATTGAGTTAGGGCTTAAGGACCAATATAATATTTTTTTTAGCTTTTAGTAAAAACATATTAATAAATTAGAAAATTTTAATGTATAAAAAATTAAACCAAATTAATGTCGTTTCTATGATTAACGATTTCAATAAAAAGAAACACGGCTTAGTTGAACTTTTAGTCACTCAATTTTATTACGTTCGCGAAAATAGTCCTCCTATTTTAAAATT
Organism: Cicer yamashitae; assembly: GCA_037974755.1. Classification (NCBI taxonomy): domain Eukaryota; kingdom Viridiplantae; phylum Streptophyta; class Magnoliopsida; order Fabales; family Fabaceae; genus Cicer; species Cicer yamashitae. Next base: position 36,476,165 of record JBBPBQ010000001.1, on the reverse strand, counting down.
AAACTTTTTGGTCTTTCTTTTTTTATATTTGTTGTAGTTTTGATTCCAAACTGAAATTTTAACCTATAAATTTATAATTTTTAGTCAAAAAATGGTGATTCATAGCTCCAATTATAAATTTGAAGTGAAAATAATAATTTTAGAGCAAATCATCACTATTTTTAGACTAAAAATCACCATTTTTAGAGTAAATACTATACTTTGGGACTAAAATTATAACAAATGTAAAAATCAAAAATCAAAAATTGAATTTTGAAATAGATGAATTATATTCATAAATATATTAAAATAAAGGATCAAAAGTGAACACACAAATTTATTAATTGAATAACGATTTCAAATAAAATAGATTGAAAATAAAATAAGATGTTTTTAATGAGTATATAACAATTTTCTTAAAATTTAAGAAAATATAAAACTGTTTGATAAATCATTAGTGTGTTTAATGATTTACGGTAATTTTACGACGGTTATAAATGAATTTAAATTTATCTCTCTCTAATTACACTAAAACTTGCAACATGTTTATCAAATACCTATCTTTTACCACTAAATCAAACTATTGAAGTTACTAACCCATAAATTTATTTTTACCACTAAATCAAACTATTGAAGTTACTAACCCATAAATTTATTCCATAAGAAATGGGTGAAAAATATAAGTTCTCATAAAGGTGGGAAATAAAATTTTAGTAACTACCTATATTGTCATTTTTACAAATAATTTTTAGGAATATAATTATTATTAACCAAACACAATTTCTATAAAATACCGAAAAATAAAATTCCTAATATGAATTTCCAGAAAAAGTTATTATTGAAAGTAGAAGTTTCAACCAATCAAACATCTTAATAATGCCCTTATATATAGAGCTTACTATAGAACGAAGCATAATAAAAAAAGCTAACATAGAACCTATATAATAATTTATTATAACTTCATCTACATATTAATAAATATACACAATAGTTTAACATTTTAATTATTTGAAAAATTGCATAAAAAATATAAATATAAATTTTAAATTTAACTTGAAGTTAGTTTATTTTTATTTATTTTATACTTAGTTTAACTATTTAGTTTGTTGTGTTAGTTCAGATGATGATATACTTTTTTCTTATTATTGATTATTCATTCATATTTGGTGTAACTATCGTTAAACCAATTGAATCTTAATTGGAAGCTTCATTGGTTTTATCTTCGATTTAGTTTTTGAAACATTGATCTAAATCAATGAATGAAATCCTGATTGAAAAATAAAATATTTAACAATAATAATACAATCAAAAAAGTGAAGGAATTTTTTTTAAAACTAAAAGTCACAAAAAACAAGACACAACAATATTAACACAAAAAACTCAAAAGTCACATTCGGTAAAACAAATTAAGAATTACTTCTTCTACATCAAATGCATAGTTTGTCATTTTATGTACATATCATTGGCAACACACACATATAATTCAAATTATTAAAAAATATGAAAGTTGTAACAAGAAGAATATATATAAAAAAAATTGAAAAGATAGAAATGATAAGTCTTAAATAAAGGATTACCACACAAAACATGATTTCTTGATAAGATCAAAAGAGTAGTTCAATCCAGAAAAAAAAGAGACACCTCTCACAAATACACAAAATATAATTTTTCAATAAAATTCATTTCCCTTTTATTATGCAATTTGTCCCCTGTATATAGGAAAAACTTTTTGAACCGATTACAAGTAAGACAAAAGTCTCAATAAACTAATATCAATTTATATTGGTGGCACTTATTGTCTTGTTTTTGTCTAGAATTAATGCAAATATAATTATAATATTAACACAAAAAACTCAAAAGTCCCGTTCAGTAAAACAAATTAAAAATTACTTCTTCTACATCAAAATATTGTTGCACCTCTATTGAGGCCTCATGTGCTCCCATTTTTTGTATGCTTCAGCCCATACTATTCAAATTCCTCTGCACCCCTTTTTAAACTTAGGTTTGTGCATCCAAAAGTTTATTGTTTATTGGATTTAAATATAACAAAATTAAACTAAGTGTTTGGGGCTTAATCATATGATTCACCATCCCAACACATTTAATTACAACTTGGTTAAAATAAAACAAAATGAACAAAACTTCAGCTAATTCCTCTTATTCACGTCATCAACTTTCACTCCCTTTTTGCATTATGAAAAGGCAAAATTTGCTCCTGAGTCCAAAAACAATTCATAAGAAATTATCTTAGCTTTCCGACAAAATAAAAATCATGTCAATCGAACATCTAAAACTTCAAATATAACAAAAACAAGATATATATGTTATCAACTACGAAAATGACATTTTCTAATTAATTGTTTGAATTTGTATTACAATAGTATTAAAATTAAAAAAATAATAAAAATAGAAAAGAAATATTATGAGAGAGAGAGAGAAGTGCTCACTGTGAATGGATGAGAAGACGATACGACTTCCACCGTCGTCGCTTGGTTTAGCAAAGTTTTGAGGGCAAACGCTAAAGGGTATCTGTTGTTCAACTCAACATAGGCTAATTGGGTTTTTTCAGATTGAAGATTTTTTTTGGGCTTATCGATGGGCTTTTCTTTATTGGCTCAATAAGTTTTAAGCCCGTAATTCACATTCACTATCATTAAATACTAAAACAATATATGGAACTACTTTTTACCCTCAAATTTTTATAAAATAACACATTTTTGTTCAACTTTGTTTCTATTCCTTTTTTTACCAATGGCCAATCCACAACAACGAAATCAGATTTTACTTATTCATAATCTTCCATCAATATTCTAAAAAATATTCTCACATTTTTGTCGATCAAAAGAGCAATTATTGCATCAACGTGTCTCGAAGGTTCAAAAGATGGTGGTGTTGTTATCGTAAATTCTTGTTCGGTATAGAGTTTTCTTTTCAATGTGGTCGACGTCAGTTGGCCGCAATGGTTGATTGCATGTTCAATTCGCACAACGACAAAGAAATCAAAACTTTTAAGTTGCAGATCGATCCTATTGGGATTCAAGTGTTGCTCCATAAATGGCTAAATATTTGCGTTGAAAAAGATATAGAAGATCTTGACTTGTACTTATTAGTCCAAATATTTAGCCATTTCTTGAGAGAAATACTTTGATCCCAATACGATTGATATGCAACTTAAAAGTTTTGATTTCTTCGTCGATGTGTGAATCGAACATGTGATCAACCACTACATCCAACTCATGCCGATCGCATCAAAAAGAAAATTCTCAACCAAACAACAATTTGCAGTTATAACACCACAATCTTTTGAACCTTTAAGACACAATTGATACAACTATTGCTCTTTTGATCGGTGAGAATGTTCGCAAATCGATGGAAGATTATAAATAGGTTAAAGTTGGTTTCGTTTTCGGAGATTGGCAATTAGTAAAGAAAAGAATAAGAACACAATTGAACAAAAATGTGTTATTTTACATAAATTTGGGGGTAAAAAGTAGCCCCCGTATATTGTTTTAGGTCATGCCGTAAAGAAGTAATTAATAATAGTGAATGTGAATCGCAGACTTACATGATTTCTCAGGAGGCGGGAATGTTTTCAAGGATATGCAATGGAAGATTGTGAACAATAAAAGTTGTTTTCAATTGGGGTTGACCATAGGTAAAGAAAGAAATAAGAAAACAGTTGGTAAAGAAGTTTCCTTTTAAATAGCATAAAATTTATATTTTTTGGATCTATACATCTCAAGGCATGATGGGAATAGGTGGCTTTTATGGTGGAAAAATTGGTTAATTTGTGTATAGTGGGAAAATATTTGCACCGAAAAAGATATAGATGATCTTGACTTCTACTTTTTATTGCAAGTATTTAGTCATTTCCAAAGCAAAATACTTGAGTGTGTACATGTGAAGACATGATAGAGATGAGGTGGTATTTATGGTTGAAAATTTGGTTAATTTGTGTAGGGTGAAGAAATTGAGATTCAACTTAATATAATAATATAACATTCAACGGTTGTTATTTAGTTAATTTGTGTAGGGTGGGGAAATTGAGATTCAACTTAATATAATAACATAACATTCAACGGTTGTTATTTAAGAACGGTAATTTATGCAAATTTGTCAATATAAGTATTTATACATAATTGGATATTTACAAAAAGTCACAATTTTGTCTTTTTGTGATAATTTTGTTATTTGTGTTAAATAATTAAAAAACTTATTCATTTAGAGTTAGTAAAATAACTGTGTTCGCATGGGTCGAAGTTCGATGTTATTTCACTATGTAAAAAAATAATAATCGATTAACTTATGTCTATTGTTAATATGCTTAGAAAGTTAGAAACAATGGAAGATGAAGACTTGTAAAATATTAATCTATAATTTTCTCATATATATATATATATATATATATATATATTTATATAAAAAGTGAAGCATATAAATCATAAGCATGATTGTAAAGATGAAATTTATTAAATATTTAATATTAATATTTAATATTGATTTTGAATTTGAATTTTTTATTAGTGAGAAGATGTCTTGTGTATGATAGTTCAAAGTCATACGTGAAAACTTGTCTCGTGTATGAGTTATTTTGAAATTTTTATGAGTAAAAATTTATCTTGTGTATGATAATTTAATTTCATAAGAAACAACTTGTATCGTGATTGATAATTATTTTAAAAAATTTATCAGTGAGAACTCGTCTTGTATATGTTTGTTCAATCTCATAAGTGACAGTTTGTCCCATGTCTTATAAATATTTTTATATCGACAATATTAAAAAAAAATACTAATTTCAATTTTAGTTAGAAGATATAAAAAAAAAATATTAAATTAAACTAATTGATTAGAGATAAATTTTTATTATGTTTATGAATTGCCCAATCCAATAGATTATATAAAAAAAATATTCAATTTAACTAATTGATTAGAGAGAAACATATATCTCGTGTATGAATTGTATGCTTCAACAACTTCTTTAGTTATCATTTTCAAAAAAAAGTGACAGATTATTTTTCTCGTGTATGGTTTTTATAATAAATTATAATTAGCATTTATAATTATTTTTATTTTTATTTATTTATAAAATGTAAAAATATTAAATTTAAATAATTAATTAATGACAAACATTGATCTTATGTATGCATTATATGTTCCATCTACTCTTTTAGCAACTCATTTCCAAAACAACAACCTGAAAAAATTGAAGGGTGAAAAAATTATAGTTATAGTGTATTAGAATTATTCTCAGTTTTATGCTGATGATATCAAAAAAATCACTAATCTTAACTAATTTTTTATTTACAAAAATTTGTCCTATGCTTGGTGTCGAAGTTAAATTGTAATTAGTATATTATAATTATTCTCATTTTTATTTAGTAAATACTAAAAATTAATAATTTTAGTTAATTAATTAAAAACAAATATTTGTTCCGTGTATGATTTGTACACTCCAAAAACTTCTTTAGCGACTAATTTCCAGATAAAACAACGTGAAAAAATTTGAGATGTGAAAAAATTATAGTTAATATATTATAATTGTTCTCATTTTCATATCAACGGTATTAATAAAATATTAATGTAAACTAATTCTTTAGTTGCAAATATTTAATTAGTGACAAATATTAATATTAATTGTCCCATGCACTTATTTACAGAAACATCAATGTAAAAATATTATAGTTAGTATATTATAAGTGTTATCATATTTTTTATGTTGATAATATTAATAAAATAAAATTTTAACTAAATCTTTAGTAAAAAAATATTTATTACTTGTCCGATTTTTATAACAAAATTTAAATAGTTTATTATAACTCTTCTCATTTATATCTAGAAGATATTAAAACTATTAATTTTAAAAAATTGATTAATGACAAATATTTATCTCATATATAAAATATACATTCCAACAACATGTTTAGCAACTCATTACTAAAAAATAAAATGAAAATTTTGAAGAGTGAAAAAAATTAATTAATATATTATAATTATTCTCATTTTATGTTGTTGAAATTAATAAAATATTAATGTTAACTAATTTTTCAGTCACATACATTTATCATTTATCATGTATATAATATTTATAATAAATATAAAATAAAAAGTAAATCAAAACATGTGGCAAGATATAAGAAAAGGGTATTAAGGTAATTTGATTTGTAATAAAGTTTCTTAGATATGCTACAAGAAATTCATGTTATCACATGGGTGGTGAATCCTTTGTATTTAGACTCCAAACAAAAAAAAAGTTTATTTTTTGTATTAGTGATAAATATTTAGTTTGAATTTTTTTATGTTTAGCTGTGATTAATATAAGTCTTATATTTTTGCATATGTCAATGAAAAATATTTGTTCTATTTTTTTATTTTAATATTAATCAACGACAAAGATTTATCACGTGTTTTTTAACATTTATAAGTGACATATATTTGTTCCGTGTTTTTTTGATAGTCAATAACAAATATATGTCTTGTTATTTTTTATATTTATCACTGATAAATATAGGTCCACATGTTTTTTATATATCAGTAACAAATAATTTTTGTATTTATCGCTGAAAAAAATTTGTCTTGTGATTTTTTATATTTATCGATGATTAATATTTGTCATGCATTTTTTTATGTATCACTGACAAATTTTTGTTCTATGATTTTGTATATTTATTATTGACAAATATTGTCCTGTGTTTCTTTTTATATATCAATTATAAATATTTATTGTTTTTTTTGTTTTATAATATTTATCAATGAAAAGTATGTATTTGGTGTCTTTTTATATATCAATGAAAAATATTTGTCCTGCAACTTTTTATATTTATCATTGACAAATATTTATCTCATGTTATTTTTTTATGTATAAGTTATAAATATTTATCCATGTATTTATGTTCAATATTATATCGATGACCAATGGCACATTTTCCCATATATAATTTATAAGTAAATTTTGACTAGTATTTTAAAAAAGAATGGTTAGATGCTTTTTCAAATATTAAATGTTTTTTCAAGGATAGGATTTAGAACTTATCAGAAAATTAAAAGCGGATGGGATCTAGAGTATAAAATATATTTTTCTATTTTAAAATTTCACTGTTTAGAGTTTATAGAAAAAGTTTTAATTTTAAAAGAAAAAGTTCTAGAAATTCAAATAGGTGAGCAAAACGGAGGATTTTTTACATCTATATTATAACTTTTATTTAAAACTTTCCATTATTATATTTTAAGTTGAAATTTCTATATCAAAATGTTATATTTTTTGACTTTCAGAATGACGCAACTCTCCCCTCGGACCACTTGAAGGATAATATTAGTAGGAGATCACATCTCTAGTTGCGACCATCTATGACCTTTTAATTTTTTTATTTTTTATTTTAACAAATAAATAATTGTTAATTTAATAAATAAAAAATAATAAAAATATTTTTTTAAAAATTATATTAATAAAATCAAACAAAATACATTTAATAAAAAAAAATACATCAAAGTTAATGTCGTTGATTAGATGTGTCAAAACAAATAACGTGCTATATTATTTTAACAATTCTTTTCTATTTTGCAGATAAAGTAGCAACTTAATTCTATTTTATTAACAACTTCCTCCTATTTTTACTCCGGATTTAATAAATAAAATAAAGGTTTAAATATGTTTTTGGTCCATGTAAATATAACCTTTTTTGATTTTGGTCCTAGTAATTTATTTTTTTTGTTTGCATCCCTGTAATATCAAAAACATTTATTTTTGGTCCTTAACGTTAAGTGGACATTACAAAAACTTTAACTGACAAACGGAAACAGTTTTTGGTCCCGGTAAATATAACACTTTTCAGTTTTAGTCCCTGAAATTTTTTTTTTTTTAATTTCATCCCTGCAATATTCAAAAATCTCTTTAAATATAAAATAACATACAAATTGATCTTTATTAATAATAAACTTATGTTAAGTAATGTTTAAAATATTTTCACTTCAATAATTTAAAATTTATTAATCTTCTGTTTTATTTATTTATTTATTATTATTAAATTAATTTTCATTTTCTATTTCAAAAAAATCACTAAAATCTTCTGTTTTATTTAATTATTATTATTAAATTAATTATATTGGTATAAAATAATGACTAAAATAACTTTAGATTTAAGATTTATAATTTTAACTAAAATCTCCTTTTACGCTTTAGATTTATTTCTTTATAACTTAAAATAAATAAAATATATATTAGGTGATAGATTTATTTTAATCATTATTTTATACTAATATAATTGTAGTTAATATTATATTAATTTTATTTTAATTATAATATTATATTATATGTTTATTTTCATTATATTATATTATATGTTTATTTTCATTATATTATATAATTAATATACAATTATATTAATATACAACTATACAGTTATATACATTATACAATTATATTATTATTAAATAATAATTGTATATTAATTATATTATATTATATTATATTATATTATATTATATTATATTATATTATATTATATTATATTATATTATATTATATTATATTATATTATATTATATTATATTATATGTTTATTTCAATTATATTAATATAATTGTATAATTTTAATCATTATTTTATACTAATATAATTAATTTAATAATAATAATTAAATAAAATAGAAGATTTTAGTGATTTTTTTAAAATAGAAAATGAAAATTAATTTAATAATAATAAATAAATAAAATAGAAGATTAATAAATTTTAAAATATTGAAGTGAAAAAATTTTAAACATTACTTGGCATAAGTTTATTATTAATAAAGATCAATTTGTATGTTATTTTATATTTAAGGAGATTTTTGAATATTGAAGGGATGAAATTCAAAAAAATATTTTTCAGGGACTAAAACTGAAAAGTGTTATATTTACAGGGACCAAAAACTGTTTCCGTTTGTCAAGTAACGTTTTTGTAACGTCCACTTAACGTTAAGGAATAAAAATAATTTTTTTTGATATTACAGGGATGTAAACCAATTTTTTTTTTTTATTATACCAAAATCAAAAAAGGTTATATTTACAGGGACCAAAAACATATTTAAACCTTCAAAATTAAATATTTTTTGACCTTCAGAATGGCGCATCTCTCCCCTCAGACCACTTGAAGGATAATATTAGTAGGAGATCGCATCTCTAGTTGCGACCATCACCTTTTAATTTTTTTATTTTTTATTTTAACAAATAAATAATTGTTAATTTAATAAATAAAAAATAATAAAAATATTTTTTTAAAAATTATATTAATAAAATCAAACAAAATACATTTAATAGAAAAAAAATACATCAAAGTTAATGTCGTTGATTAGATGTGTCAAAACAAATAACGTGATATATTATTTTAACAATTATTTTCTATTTTATTAACAACTTCCTCCTATTTTTACTCCGGATTTAATAAATAAAATAAAATATAAATAATAATTAAAAAAAAAGTAAATTATATTAATAAAATTAAACAAAATACATTAAATTGAAGAGAAAAAAAATTCAATAAAGTTCTTCACAACTAAGGATACCGAAAAACAATCGATAATATTCATTCACATTTTGTAATAGGGTGAATAGTTAAATTTGATGTATTGTTTTTTCTTCAATTTAATATATTTTGTTTGATTTTATTAATATAATTTACTTTTTTTTTTTAATTTATTAGATCGGGAGAAAAAATAGAAAGGAGTTGTTAACAAAATTGAATTAAGTTGCCACTTTATCCGCAAAATAGAAAGAATTGTTAAAATAATATAACACATTATTTATTTTGTTTTGTCACATTATTCAACCGCATTAACTTTGATGTATTTTTTCTTCAATTTAATGTATTTTGTTTGATTTTATTAATATAATTTACATTTTTTTTTATTTTTTATTTATTAGATTATGAGGAACAGAGAGTTGTTAACAAAGAAAAATTAAGTTGTTAATTTATCTGCAAAATAAGAGAGAGTTGTTAAAATAATATAAGACGTTATTTGTTTTGATACAGTACTCAACAACAATAACTTTGATGTATGTTTTTTCTATTAAATGTATTTTGTTTAATTTTATTAATATAATTTTATTTTTTAAAATATTTTATTATCTTGTATTTATTAAATTAACAATTATATGTTTTTTCTATTAAATGTATTTTGTTTGATTTTATTAATATAATTTTATTTTTTAAAATATTTTTATTATCTTGTATTTATTAAATTAACAAATATTTTTTATTAAAATAAAAAAAATTAAAAGATCATAATAATCACATCCCATACGGTTTTTTATTATAAAAAGAAATTATCAAAGATACAATTTGATAATAAAAAGTTTTAAATAAAAATAATATATAAATGTAAAAATATCCGAAATGGAAGGATCTTCCTCCCTCTAAACCCAACACGCTACCCAAGACTGAATAAAACAGATGTTGGTCAAACCAAATACAGAATTTGTGAAAATTGACAAAAGTATCCTCAAATAACATTTCTCCAGAAAATTTTTTTGTTTCAGTTTCTTTTTCTTAAATTTATATATAATATTTTTAATAAAAGAGTCAATTCTATATGGGTAGTGATTTAATAAATGTTTTATTTATTTGAAAATAATTTTATATATTTTTCAAAATATTAACTACCAAAATACTTGCACATTATATATATATATAT